>JAODXP020000025.1:4066730-4112466 GCA_027497455.2 Sardinella longiceps
GGCTAGCAGACTGTGTGCTTCTGGAGTGTGTGTGCATATCAGATGTGACACACAGTGACACCTATCAGGTCTCCACTGACAGAGAGGAGCAGAGCAGAGAGGAGGGGAATAGAGCGTGCATGAGGCCCGCTGGCTGGAGTGGGGAGTGTGTTACTGCCAGAGAGAGAGAGAGAGAGAGAGAGAGAGAGACGGCTGATGAAGAGCAGCGTCCACCCTAGAGTCCAGCGCCATCTGGGAGTCTTCGCTCTGTCACTGAGGATGACGAGAGAGACATGGACAGTGGGATGTGTTCACTTGCTCCCTCTGCCAGACACACAACCCCACACAGTCCTCAGTCTGACAAGCCACACAGCAGCCCCCTGGGCATGTGTGTACGTTAGGAAGTCTAGATCACTATAGGGGTGCAACAGCACTCGAATACTGATACATTAGTCACATTCATCAGTGCTGTACCTGCATCTTTCAAATTCAGTGTGTTTTACTGAGGGAACTGCTCTGATTAGTGTCTGATTAGTTTTAGTGTTTTCTCTAACTAAACACATACAATATTATATGACATGTATAATGTAGATGTTCCAGCCACACAGTTCTTCAATGGTGAACATTTTTAATTCATCAATTCATCTAGTGATGATGTCAATTCAATAGCATGCCAGAGTGAGTGATTAGAGTACTGATTTGAGTCATGGTTGCATTGACGCACAAATCATTTTTCTCTGTTCATAATGCCAACAAGCCATTTTTCTGCATTGTCATGAACCAAATAATCAAATTGGCCTGAGACCAAAACCATCGTACAAATAGAAACCTTGAGTTCAAAGTCATCTAAAACACTTGTGGATGTTCAAAGGCTCCATCAAAATATTTTAAAATCCTGAGAGAAATAAAGGGACATCAATGAGCCTCCTCTGACATTAATGTGGGGACGGGGTGAACTCCCCCACACTTCTGTTTCTCTTGAGGATGACAATGTTGTTCTCGTGTTCAAAGCCACAACGATCACTGCAGAGCCTTTGATTAAGGTTAAGATAGTTATTTGTTTAACTCCTGATTTCCCATCCTAGACCCTCCCTGTCATAAAATATTTTAGCTCTCAGTTCTACTAAATTATCAGAGCTGCTTCTTCCCACCTTCTTCCCACCTATCTTCCTCATATTTATACATACTACCACATTAACAATATACCGTCACCATAACAATGTCAAGGACATAAAAGATAGATAGATAGATAGATAGATAGATAGATAGATAGATAGATAGATAGATAGATATGACCATAACAATGTCAAGGACATAAAAGATAGATAGATAGATAGATAGATAGATAGATAGATAGATAGATAGATTGAAAATGATCCTGAGGGAATGATCTATTTTGGCTCTGATGTCAGTTTGATTGCACACATGCGTTTGATATATTCCTGTTGTGTTTTAAAGAATATTCTCCATCTCTCAGATGATGACCCTCTCTGACTCCTGAAGATAGTGCATCTAAAAAACATCTATTATTTTGGCCTTTTGATCTGATTGCCTCTCTTATTCAGGTGCGGTAGTCCAGAATGCATTGCATATCAATGGTGGCCTGCAGGCCTATTGCTCCAGATAAGATAGAATCATGTTTTCCTAAAAGGAAAAAAAAAATGATAACAAAGCTGGATCAATGGCTAAAATGAATGTGAGTGATGCTCCATGGCCGGTGACAGTGAGTGCTGTTGATGGAATACTGATGGGCTGGGCTGGGGGAGACTGCAAGACATAATGATGCTCTGGGCTCCAGCCTCTGCGGACGCTTGCGTTAATGACCTACTGTATCAGTTTGGAAATTGCTATTGGGATTGCCCTGGGATATCAGGCTGTCTCACACAGGCCTGGCGTGTGTTTCTGGGTGGAGGAGGGAGAGAGGGAGGGAGGGAGAGAGGAAGATGGCATTTCATGAAAATGACAGAGACATTGCTTATGATGTGCCTCATTTCCAGCCCTATGAAAAGTAGCTTGAACTTTAAGTCACACGAGTGATTAATGGACACACTCAGAGGAAGCTGCTTGCAAATTTCCTCAAATGTTCCTTTTTGATGAGAAGGATATGAACTTGTACACCAGGGTCTGTTTTCCTGTTAGCACTCTCAGCCGTGCAGCATCCACCTGCTGTAGTGTGTGAGGCTAAATGACTGGGAAGCTGGAGTGGTGATGGAGCAGCTTGCTGCTGCTGCTGCTGCTGCTCGTGTTCCAGAGGCAGGGTATCAGCACCCCTATCAGACTAATTTCACAGCTCTCTCTCATTGTGACCCACTTCTGGATGCAGCGTGACCATAGCCTCAAGTGATCAGAGGAAGAAGCGTGCAAAGGCGAGACCCGTCAGAACACTCGGGCCCTGCCACATCGCCGACCTGTCAAAGATACTCCACTCTCCAGTGTAGACTTTGAACCCAGCAACACTCCAAAATAATCTTTGGATTCGCATGGTCAAGTCAGTGTACAGAGACTCCACAGATGGCCTAAGTATATATGCAGCTTGACTGAAAGGCTTTGTGTACTGTATGTTTTACTTGCTTTAAAAGAAACTTCTATCAGGCAGGCCAGTTCATCCTGTTTTTCCCATAGACTCACCTCAGTGAAGCCTGAAGGCCAATGCCTGGAGTAGATGAGTGATCCAAACAAGACTGCAGAAAAGAAAGGCAGAGACATTCCACAGGTGCACGCTAAAATGTTTATTGGAATAGCCAAGAGACCGGCTTGGAACTTAAGACATAAACAATGCATGCTGTTTTTATAACGCAACTGTCAAGACAAGTCTATAGACAGCAGGATTTCATATGATTCATGAACAACTGCACTGTGAATGGGTTTCCAAAGTTAGGCATTTTGTGAAGGTCTAAAGTTTTTCCATATACTGTGTTTCATATTCAATGAGTGTAGCAAATCTGTGAGGATTCAATTTGGTACTCATAAGAAAGTGACAAACACATCACAGAGCATGCTAGACCTTGCATGTCTTGGGTCTGGAAATATTTATTAACATTTGCTTGTGTGATGTGTCTAAATCCATCCACCGAAATGCAGTTGGTGCATTCCGAATTTTACTGATAATAAAAACAGTTTTTGTTTGTGTCACAATTAAATGTCATTCCTCTGAAGACTGACTGCCTCTTTATTTGAAAACTTGTATATAGAGCGACTCTTGTTTCCCTTAAAACAGTTTTTGGAGCTCTGTCAAAAATGTTCTCAGCCATCTAAATTTCACCTGACGAGAGAAGGGAATGTTTGCCGGCCCTTAATTTATGTCCCCTCCCAAATACCCAATGCAACTTTAATTTAAGCTTGGCTGAACTGAGCAAGATCAAATTCATATTTCAAATGTGCTGATGTGCCATGCTCTTGATGGAATGAGGGATTCTCACCAAGGCCATATTGAGGGGAGGCAGGCAGGCAGGCATTCTGTAAAGGACAAACTAATGGTGAAGTAGTCTTGCTGATGTTATTGGTTTTGTGTTTCTCACTGGCCAAGAGGCAAGTAAATATTGCATTTGTTTACTCACAGTCATAACAACTGAGTTTTTTTTTAAAAAACACAGGGAGAAATATCTAAGAAAACAATTTGACAGACTTGAACACACAAACATCTTGAGAGATGACAACTTGAAATAATTTGTCCTGCACCATCAAAAATCCTCTGCAAATGTAACCATAAGTTGTCACATGTCCTAATTCTGTCTCAAGGAGCCTAAGTCCTTTAAATACAGTTTCTCTGTCTTGTGTGATGGACAGCTGTCAGATCATGACTTCTGATGGCTGACATACATCTTACAAAGACTTTATACAGAATTAATAGGGGCTCCTTTTACCATGAGTCACGTCGTCCTTAAAGTCCTGTCCATCCTCATTCTCTCGGAATGCAGAGCGTGTGATTGCAGCAGTCAGAGCAGAGCCATTGATGGACGTGGACTGTTTGAGTTTCCCAAATGTTTTCCAAAGAGCAGTTTATGTCTGTCAAGAGTTGTCTAATGAATATAGTCAGCATTTTTACATAACTCTCTCAACACACACACACACACACACACACACACACACACACACACACACACACACACACACACACACACACACACACACACACACACACACACACACACACACACACACACTACACACACACACACACACACACACACACACACACACACACACACACACACACACACACACACACACACACACACACACACACCTCTTTCTATTCCCCCTCTTTGCCTCTTTGTAGATTGGCAGAGCTGATTTTCCCAGAGTAACAGGGCAGGTGAAGACAGAGATTTCATTGCTTGAACTCAATTATTCCATTCCATTGTTCCAGTGTATGTGGGTTAAATGCCTCTGAGCTGAGGAAATGGCCATGTTTGAAGCCATCTCAAATGGCAATATTTGTTGCTCTGGAGGCACCCCTGCCTTGATTAGACCTTGGGCTTCAAGTGAAAGGAAGGATCAATGGGCTTTCCACATCAGCTCAATCAGTTTTGAAGTCTGATCACTGGGGGAGAAAAGCAGGCCTGGCCTGGCCTGGACATGGTGCATGACTTACTAAAAGCTCTGAGAACATTCTTGCAACATGCTGGAAACAAACACACAGAAATGTTGCAGACAAGCCTTTTTTTATTTTATTATTCCGCAAATAATCACCCGTTATAGCTAATTAGTGTAAATCAATGTAATTTGCCTTGTCCTAATGATCTCCAATAGCAGGATCCTCATAACATCGTCTTCTCATTATCTCTCTTGGCAATGAATGCATGACTAGCCCTTATTTATTGCCCTCATTTGTGCAGTGGTGTTGGAGTGTAATTCCCCCTCTAACGTGTCGGAGGAGCGCTCCAGTGTTCATTACGCACCAAAGGATGCAAGGGGAGAACAATCCCAGGAAGAGTTTAGAGCAGCTTCAGGATTGTCCTGTAGATGAGTCCCATCTCCGTCACGGACGCCAGGAGTGCAGGCCAAGCACAAGCACAGAGACTCCAGCTGAATAATCGTGTGTGTGTGTGTGTGTGTGTGAGTGAGTGAGTGAGTGAGTGAGTGAGTGTGTGTGTGTGTGTGTGTGTGTGTGTGTGTGTGTGTGTGTGTGTGTGTGTGTGTGTGTCTGTGTGTGGGGGTGTGCTCACATTTTCCCTCCTGACTAATGGTGAATAAAGGTGATATGCTTAGAAGGTGATTGTAGTAATGGGTTGGAGGTTGAGTGTGTAGGTAGGTGATCTCAGGTAGCGTCCCCAGCACTGTTGCCTGCAGGCTGCACCCCATACTATTCATCATGCACTATATCTGATCTGTAGAGGAGGTCAATGCAGCCAGCCGCAGGAATAAAGCAGAGAGAATTATGGCTCCTCACACCCGGAAACCATTCCATTTGTTTCATCCCTGGGTCTTGGAACAGAGGCCTGTGATTCATTCTTGTTGGTGCCTATTTGTTTGTGTGCACGTCTTCATAAAGCATTTCCAGATATCTGCCTTCAGAGAAAATAGCTAGACGCAAAAACCAAAGAAATGCAAATTGCACTTTGGTCCGAAATTCAAGATAATCAATTGGCATCACTGCTCCCTCTCTGAAGCCAGTCCTGGTGTTTGCCAAGGAAACACGGCGCTCCTTGTTCGATGAGCCAACACGGAACTGAGCCATTCCCAAACAACTGGAAATAATCATTACTTAGGTGCTTAGCACAAACACATTGGATTTTTTTGAATTTGAAAAAAGCTGGCCAGCTCCCATGCCGACATATCAGCCCACGTCATAGTCATGCATGGCAATGAAGGATTAGATTCCATCAGCAGTGAGTGGCAGACAGACAAGTGGGCCACAGAACTGATCCCAGCGCAGTGTCAGAGGAGGCTACAGTGAACAGGCTACAGGCTCCAGAGGCTCCAGGATCAGTGCTGAGGCCTCTCTGTACATATTCATGCAGTGGGCAGGAAGGATGGGAGACAACAGACTGGAGGTGTGTGTGGAGAAAGAGAGAGTGAGAGACAGAGAAAGGGAAGGAGGAAGGTAGAGACAGAGAGATAGAGAGGGAGGGAGAGAGACAGATAAAGGGAGGGAAGGAGAGAGAGGGAAAGAGAGAGGGGAAAAGGAAGGAGAGAGAGAGAGAGAGAGAGAGAGAGAGAGAGAGAGAGAGAGAGAGAGAGAGAGAGAGAGAGAGAGAGAGAACCAGCTGAGGCCCTGAGAGATGACATGGTGGCACCCATAGGGGCTGGCCCTGTCTCCGGGCGCCGATCACAGTGATGAGGGATGAAGTGTGCTCAGCCAAGCAGAACTAACAGACAGGCCTTGTTCAGAGCACAGAGCTGCCAATACTAGCAAACACAAGCGCATACATACATACATACATACATACATACATACATACATACATACATACATACATACATACATGCATGCACTCACTCTTTCTGTCTTTCTCTCCCTCTATACACCCCCCTCTCCTGTCTCTCTCAGACAGCACTGCTAGCACACACACACACACACACACACACACACATACACACACACACACACACACACACACACATGCGCGCACACACACACATTGTAAAAGTGCACATAGAAAGAGATAGGGGAGCAGATGAGCCAATAATCAGAGGCCACTTGATCAGCCGGCTCATTGGCATGTGTGTGTCTGATGAAGAGGAGCTCTTCTGCGTTGGGAGGCTGAGAGGAGGAGAGAGGAGAGGAGAGGAGAGGAGAGGAGAGGAGAGGACAGGAGAAGCAGCCATTAATCAGAGCACAAAAGACATCACAGTCCTCTGAGCTTCAGCACAGGACCCTTTTCATTTCTATTTTACATTGATTTCACTCTTTTACAACAGGAGACAAAGGGACTCAGGGAAAAGGCCTGATTGTTTTGCACAATGCTTTTCATCTAGACGCAGACTTTAAATACATATTATATCACTGCTTGGTCAAATTTACTATTGTCATGCGCTATTTAGAACGTGCATTATTTTCAGACAAGTACACACCCATGAAGTAGATCCACTTTTATGTCCATATCACATTTGTGCACTGAAGTTTCAATGAACTGTCATCTTTTCACAGCATCACAATTTAGTGGCCTGATCAAAGTTTACTGCATAGTAACATAGTAACTTGTGACCATGATGCTTTTGATTGAGGTTCTGATTGAGACGATGTGTGGGAGAAAGAAATAATGTAGTTCCGCAAACTAGCCTGTTTTAGCCATCAAAACTTGCATGGTTGTAAGCAAAACCATAGAGCACAGTTGGGCTACAATGGTATAAGCGGAATAATAACTCAACACTGTATGTACAGTATATAGGAATATAATGCACTTAGTGGGGCTTCGGCTTCACTTTGGTGCTTTCTTACCACCTCAAATGTGCATTATTTTCCTATACACACACACACCGTGTCATTCATTAGCCTATCCCTTACACATCTATGCAACATATCGTCTTCTTCAAACAGCTATTTTATTGCCGTGAAGATGTGGATAACAGTAAGAGACCTATCCAAGTGCTCATGTAGGTTAAGTGCCTCTGGTCTGATGCACACACACTATACAATATGTGTTTACAACTGAGTCATCATTCTGTGCTGCTCTTGACCTTTGGCTATTCACTGCATACAGTTGGAAGCACAGAGTGAAAGGCTCAGTGTAAGTTACATCCCATGCTCCTCTGTTCAGAAGCAGACTCCATTTCACTAAATGGGTGTAAAGTTAAAGTGATGAGATGATATGTTGACATCAACGCAAAAGGTTACTCCCCATAGCTCAATGACAAGAACTTATGGCTGATTGAATTCAAAGTCTCCATATATAGTTTATAACATGAAGCTCCCAGTCCAACCTTCATCTGAGGCAGCTCCCACTGTAGGCTGCAGCTGAGTTTATTCTGCTGTTTCATACAGGGGAGATTAATGACTAAATGACATTCAGTAGCCCAGAAAGTGGCCTTTGGGGGAACGACAAATCCTGATGACTAAGGGTAAGAATTTAGCAATCCAGCCATGACCTGCTTCATCTTTAAGGGAATTACTTTTCAGAACACGCACACACTGGGAGATGCAATAATTTGATTCACCATGGCGAAGGGATGTAATCTTAATTAATTTCACTATGTTATTTAATTAAAACCTGGGCATGAGTGAAATAAATCTGCTGATGGTAATTATTTGCACATGATCCCGCAATGAGATTTGATGATTTCTTGATGCTGTTTGTGTTACAACAAATATTGCTTGTATTTGTTTTATCTCACAAGTACACATATACCTGGCCGGTACCTTCCTGGAAGCTGATGAAATATTACTGAAACCTCATGCATGTATGTTGCATACACTCATATGGATGACTGGCAGAGCAGAGGATGCATCCGGTGGGGATTGTTAGTGGAATATTCTAGAACCAGGTTGACACAGTGTTGGAGAGATTTGGCTGGGAAGTGAGTAAGTTCATTCATTCATTCACATTCACTCAGTGTGGCTGTGGGGTAGCTTCAGGTGTGTCATCATGGTTGTACACCTGCAGACTGTGTTCTGATCACTGGTGTCAGACCCAAGTTTGGAGTTTTTCAAAGTTTCAAAAAGTTAGTCCAGACACAGCACAGGTGGAGACAGATTTTTCCAATAAACAGGTGCAAGGATCATGCTCAGAAACAAAACATGCTCAAACATTATTCCATCTGATACATGACAAGGCTTCAGACAGTCTCCCAAAAAATAATCTATAATAAATAGTAAGACAGAGTTCTCAAACATTCAGGTAGATTCACATTGTAGCAGTCAAGCAGTGTGTCATCTGACTGCTACACTTGGTTCAACAAAAAAATGTAAGCCAGCCTATTTTCAAGTCCTTATCACAACTTCTTGTACTTAAGTCAAGACAAATGTTTCTAGGTTGTCATACCAGTATTACAATTTATCTTTCCAGAAGAACAAAACATTATACTACTCTGACGTTGCTCTATACCAACAGCCCACCCACAAATATGATGCGCTGGCTGTAGGCTATATTGTGTGAAGGCTGCATTGTGGCGGCTGACCTGTCATGTCCCTTGTTTTTCATTTGTGCCGGATGTTTTCTTTAGGCTTGGCTAGTAAGCACTGGTGCCATGTGAGTGTGTGGTCTCCAGCCCTGTGGTGCTGGGGTTAAGTATTTTGGATTTCCCCCTGTCCACTTCATTTCTACCGTGGGCCTCAGAAAAGAACCGCGTCCAGCAGCCCACAATGGCCCAGTGGAAAAGTGGTGCAATCACAATACCCATCGACCTTGGGCACCAGCACTGGCCCCAGTTCCACTGCTCCCAGATCAGCTGGATTTATAATGCTGCCACCACTTCTTATTCATGACACACCTAAAGCGCTGTGCTGAAATAAAGCATTGCCATGCAACGCGGGCATTATGGGCCTCCACATGCCGTGACCCCTGTGACCTTTGCTTACTCCCTGCTCTGCTCCATCTGATAAGGGGATAAATATGCTGCTTTGGCCTGAATAAACAGTAGGGGCATTTACCTGCACACCTGTACCTTACATTCAACGTCTCAGCTCTGGAAATGCACCAGATACTTTCAGTTCATTTTCATCTGCCAAAGAAGGGAGCATTTAAGATTTACATCTAAAAATGTGTGTGTGTGTGTGTGTGTGTGTGTGTGTGTGTGTGTGTGTGTGTGTGTGTGTGTGTATGCGTGTGTGTTTGTGTGCGTGCGTCTCTCTCTCTCTCTCTCTCTCTCTCTGTGTGTGTGTGTGTGTGTGTGTGCCTCTTTCCGAGGGTGTTTATATCAGGTTGTTCAAGGCAGGTGCTCTGAATCATGAGTGATGTGGGATTGATGACATCAATGCATATCAAAATGGATAGGATTAACTCAGTTGTTTGGGCAGAATGATGAATCCATTGCAGGCCTGCAGAGCGTTGCTTTGTAATAACAGACATCAGCAACATTCCTGGGGGCATCTCGTCTCTCCAATTACCTGCACATTAAGGAGGAATTGAGTGCCTGCCTGTTTTCTTCATTGCACAGACCTTGTGTATTGTCTGTCTGCTTTGTACTGCTGGGAGAGTTAGCCTTGTGGCGCACATGGACAGTCCCTACACTAGCCACTTGCCCCACACACCCTTTCATTAGTTTCTCATAAAGGCAAGGCTGAAGTTAGTGAAACAATCGAAGTATATCTGTTTAAATGCTCTACTGCCATGACAAAGCGTTTGATTTGTGTGACATTGATTAAAGAGTTGTCTCTTCATATTCTCATGAGTCAGCAGTAAGTTGAAATGCTTGCTCAGCATAGGCTGTCAATTCAAAGGATAAAAAAAGTTTGAAACAGTGTCCTTTGTGAAATTTTAATTCTGCACCCCACATACAAGGTGAGCTCTATCAAGCTCGTATTGCACATAATGCCCATTTTCGGAAATATTTTTTGGAATATTTAGGAAGTTTGCTCACCTACTTTTCCATACTCAGTGACCTTATCAGATGGGTATTCAAATGCACATGAAAGGGTAGGTTCCGTTTTTATATATACTTAAAGCCTTGTTTTTTTTATTGTATATGAACAAATGAAATGGTTAAGGTTATAATTTGGAGGGATGCCTCTGTTCCAAGAATTTTGCGTTGTTGTCATAGCACTCCTGTAGCTACAGAATGGCTGCATTACTGTACACAGGACACAGATGAAGCCTGCAAGATATCCTAGTGCTAGTGCTTACTGTAACTGACTACATGGCATGGCAAAACAAGAATCTGTTGTAAAAATAGAAGAATTCCAAGATCTCATATTCTACTCAGTAATGTCAATCAAAGTTTTGATTTTGACATATCATACAGATGTTGAAGATGTTAGGTTATCTTAAAAAAAAACTATATTGCATTTACATTTGAAATGGTTTTGACAATTTTATTTTACAGACACAACCATTTGAAACTGCAGTGTTGTTTTTCATTGCCTTGAGAAGTTAACAGTCTGACAGTGGCGCTGGTGATGGTGAGTTTGAAGCGAGCAAACAGCAGCTCATTTGTCTTGTGCCTCAAATAATGAGCCCATCGTGTTGTGATTCAGCTAACAATGTAAACAGACTGCAATCTTGTTGAAGCCTACAAGAGGAGAGGCAGTAACCGCAGGTGCCGATTAGTTCTGACTAGTTGATGAAGTCTACTAGCATATCACTGCCCACAGGAGTAGCGGAATCAATTAGCAAACATGATGCAATGTTGTGAGATGAGAGTCTCAGAGAGCAGACTCTGACTCTGCCAGACACGTTAAGTCTAAGTCACTTTTTAATTTTGGACAGGCCCCTGGTCTCATTGTAAGGTAATTATTAGGTCCTAAGTCTGAGCTATTTATAGGCAGTGCATGGGTCAGTCTCTTAGATGAAGGTGCACACTGAATGATTCAGGGGCCTGTACAATGGAATGAAGCTCTTGATCACACTGGCCTTTGTAGATCATTTGGGAATAGTTTTGAGGAGTGGAACTTGTAATATGTCACCTAGGTCCAGGTAAGGTCCACACTCACAGATTCAGAGGATTTAATGCATATTCCACTAACTGGAGACATGCCTTCATAGATCTTTTCAGGCAACAGATGTTTCAGCCAATCAGATCTATTCCCCCCATACGTCAGAAACACCTTCATCGTCTGTCAACGGGCATGTACAACGTCAACGCCGTATAAATGTGGACTCTCCCACTGTTTGCTTCTCACCCTTCCTGAATCCTTTCCTCAAGTCACCATTTGGAATTACCCACAGTTCATAGCTCTGTGATGTTAACACTTTGAATGCCAGAAACGTAATATGCCGTTATTACTTGTCATGCGTTGAGTGCCAAAAACGTAATGTTACGTTTTTGCCTTTTTTTTAATTTACGAAAATAGAAACCCTCACACAGGTTATATATGATTTTTGGAACTCTGTGATAAATAGAACTGAAATAAATTACGATCGGAAACTCATAAAAACTCACGATCTGCACATTTTGTCTGGACATTTTCACATCACAAGGCAGCATTTGATTACTATTGCAGCATTCGTGTCAAATAATGCACGTCATGTCATGTTGTCCTTTCGCGGGTTCGTCACTAGGTGGCAGTCTCTATATACGGCTCTGAGGCATGATTCGGCTTGTGTCACTCCTCGAAACTTGACAGAGAACACGCCATCATAATCATAAAAGAAGCGATATCTCCTTTTCTAGAAAAAAACAAGGATTTTGATGAAAACTACCCACTGTTTAGCTTGGGATTTCTCAGGAACGGAGGCATGTAGAAATAAACGGTTTTCACCCACTGAGAGCTCAGAGTCTTACCTTTCAAATGACCCATAGTATGTGTCCATAGCTATAACACAGAATACGCTGTGGCTCTATAAAAATAGGCAACAGTGGCCTGGATTGCTGGCACTCTGGGCCAAAGCTTGTTAAAAACACCTGGCATTCAAACTGTTAAAGGGGTAACATGGGAAATGTAGCCATTTGTCAAAGGTGAAGTTCCAACCAGCAAACAGCAATTTGAACACTCAAAGGCTCACACTTATCAGAGTACTTCAGTTCGGTAGTTAAGGGATCAGGACTTGTCTTTTGGGGTGGGCCACATTAGCCTAATGCTATCAATAATTTCAACACAGCCTTAAAGCATCCCAAATGGATGCTCATTTCTGTCCATACGTAATTGGCTTGTTTGTGGAAACGTGACCACAAGCATTTGTGAGACCAGTTTCAAAGATGGCACTTTCACTAGCAGGATACGTGGGATAGAACTTAGTCATTTTCCAAACTGTAAGGCTGCCTGCAAAACTGTAACTGTCTTCTCATTAAAAAACATTTTTAAACATTTTTTAATGCAAATTTGTGGAGAATATAAATCTTTTACATGACTTAGAAACTACATCATGTCAACGGAGAACAAACAAAACTTTTTTTAGTTATTTTTCAGAGGTGTTATTTGGCTCAAGTCCGAGCGTCTTTTGAGTATCCCATCGTCCCTAAACCCTGGGTGGGCATGTGGGCATCTGTGGCCTGTGGCCCCGTGCCTGTCTGCTCTCCGGGCGGCTGGGCAGGAGGCTGAGGAGAGAAGCTCTTGTAATAATCTGACCAACATTGGAGATGACCGGGGCACAGCTGGGAGAGCTGTGAGAAGTCCAAGCACAGGTGACGGCTCCCAATCGCCCCCCTTCACACAAGCACACACACACACACACACACACACACACACACACACACACACACACACACACACACACATATACACACACTGAACCCCAGGTGGTAACACTGCTTTCCTGTGCCTCTGTTCACTCAGATGCCACAATGTCCTTCTGGTAAGGACATCAGTGTTTTCTGTGAGACTTTGATTGAACTTACATGTGCTTTATTTTCTTTCATGATGGCCAAACAAACTGAAATTGGGAGTTAAGTGAGACATGACTGATGGTGAGACACACACATACACTCACACACACACACACACACACACACACACATAATTGACACTCTCTCAGTAAGGAACATGACCCTCGGCCAGGAAGTGAAGATGAAGCATGGTGTGAGGTAGACGGAGGAATTCTAATGTGACATCTTGCACAGACCTGTCTTCAAAGGCCAAGCCATGACCCTCTTGACCTTGGAGAGATCTCACGCTGGCCCTGTCACAGCCCGGCCCCATGATTTATGCTACATCAAAATAGCGGTGAGGTGATCAGCCTCTGAGGGCCAAGCACAGGCAGCTGGGAAAGTGATAGCCCCTCTGAAAGCCCTCTGATGCTCACGGCGGCCATTACTGTTGTTTTGAACTCCAACCCAAAACATGTTACATTAGACAGGACTTTCAGGGCCACTGACAGAGGGCAGCCAGTAAATGGATGTCCTCTCCCCCAAACATCATGGAGGGCATGTCTGGACTGGCTAAGACCAACTGGTGCTGATGGGGACTTTGGGGTTGTTTTGTTAGGTAGGCGTCTTTAAGTTCACTTAAGGCGCAAGAGACGGTGAATGAAGCAGTAAGTTTAAGAAAAACTTAATCTGTCGTTCCCCTGACATTTTTTTAGGTCATGACCGAGGTGATATGTAATTGTTAGGTGACGAGAAAAAAAATGGCACAACAGAAATGTCATAACAGGCAGGCAGGACTCTCCGAAGCAAATGTTCCACGCCGACAGAAATAGCATTTAACTGTGGACAGCGGGAAACTGGAATTCCTGCTGAGGTTAAAGAGCCAACACTGCAGGCCCATGGCTGTAAATACAACTAATAATACTAACCTACAACAAATACTTCCTCAGCCACGGATGTGTCTTTTATCATTTTTGAAAAAGATAATGGTAGACAATAACAAACACATATTCACCCAAGAGCACAGAGAGGTTGCTATGGCAGTCTCCTGGCAGTGCTGAATGCCTTTGGGGCGGGCAGCCCAGCACATAGAGATGGGAAGCTGTTGGCCACTGAGCCCACTCAATCCACAACCATAGGCACTTTAATGAAGTGTTTGCAATCTGATTTGATTCTTAATAGCGGAGGCATTAGTGAGCATCACAGGGCATACCAAGCAGCTCTCCAATGTCATAGCACAGCCATCACAGCACCAAGGAATTACAGAGGGAAAGACAACCTGGAGGTACAAGGCAATCAGCTGAGCCATTGCAATCTTTACTGAATAATGAAGAACAATTGGACTTCTCTAGCCTGCTGATAACAGTGTTAACAGTTTAAGTACACTGATATTCAGTTTGGATAAATATACTTTCTTTAAATCCAACTGCGATTAAATCAATCTTGGGGAATACAATTAGACTATAAAGGCAATGCAGTGCTTATGGATGGAGAAGATGAAAGCTGGGTCATGGATAGGGTCATTTGCAGTTACTGGTTGAACACCAAGGTGGGATAAGAGAATGGAAGCCAAAGAAGTCAGTAAACAAAAGGCTGAAAGAACATGGCTCTTTGAAGATAAGCAACAATTTGGCCAGAACAACAAGCGTATGTTTCTGTGTTAGATTTATTTTGGACCGTTTAAATTCTGTGATAATGGTTACCTTAAGGTCAATCTGACCTTTCAGAAGTTTGAATTTTCTAAATGGGTGCAGACGTGCAGAACAGCATGAGACAAACACAACAAACTGCTGCCTTCCCTTCAAGCTCTCTCTCTCTCTCTCTGTCTCTCTCTCTCTCTTTCTTTCTCTCTCTCTCACTCCCTCTCTTCCTTCCTTTTGATTTTATACTTATTCTTGTATTTATTTAATGGTGATAATAACAAAAGTCCTATTAAATTCAGCCAAATGTAACTGACCTCAGTGTTGCTATAGTCTTATGAAAGATGTCCCTGCTGCCGTGCAATTATGCTAACAGCTGTTGTGTACTGAGTGAATGTTTTATAGATGACGACATGCGGGGAGCAATGCTATATGCAATGCTTCATTCTCCTCCCCGCATGTCGTCATCCATTATAAAGGCTTTCCTCTCATTGTGCTCACTGCTTTACCTGCGCTGGGTGAACATGTTGTTATAAAACACAATGAAGAACTCCACAGGGCCATGTTTATCTTCTTGCTCCAGTTGGTTTTACCTAGAGAGAGGCGAGGAAATATAAGCCATTTGGGAGTAAACATGTGCTGAGAAAACACAGGCACCTCAAAAATGAGGGTGATTAGGTCAATGAATGATTGTGTCTCACTGTAGTCACTGACTTTGTGTCTTTTATGATCATAACTTTAGCTATTCAAGTGTAACCGCAGATAGCGAAACATAATCATCTGAAATGCAGATTGAATTCAGTGCAGCTTTTGGCGTAGTGGTAAAACCTTGTTGCTAGACAGTCAGATGAATAAATAGATATGGTGAAAGCAATCATGGAAATATCAGCATGCAATTACCACACATGGGAATATAGAATGATCTCTCTCTCTCTCTCTCTCTCTCTCTCTCTCTCTCTCTCTCTCTCTCTCTCTCTCCAGTAATTATGATTCTAGTGTATCCTTGATGGAATAGAATGATAACCCTTTTATGCTGATGATCACCTATTTGGTTTATTGAGACCATTTACAGTGTATTTCATTATTCTAAAAATCCTGCATTTATTTTCTGGAATAATATTTAGTAATTCTTCACATTAAAGATATATGTAATGTAATGCATGTAAATGTTAATCTATGTGAGCTTGAAGTTACAATAAAAACAGACTAAATAGAGAATGAATCCATCTTGATGATTCATGGTGGAGTGTTGGTATTTAGAGCCCTTTCCTACATGTGTTAGTGTGTTCATATGAAGAGTTCAGATGCAAAACCCCCTAAACACCATTTTTGTGAAAACTGAGTTAATGATATTGTGTGAATCCTGTATAAATCTAGAATATGTAAATGAAATGTTTTTGTGAAAAAAATAAAATAAAACCTGCTCCCCGCCGTGTCTAAAATATCTGTTTACAATCAAAACACTGTAAATGCCTAATAAAAAATGGCCTTTTTCTCAAAAAGTGGTCAAGGGGTTTTGCATCTGAACTCTTCATATATTATCTGCCATGATGTCAGTTGCATGTTGTGAATGGAATGAATAACAAACAAGAGTGAAGCCAGTTAACAGAGCCAGTGTGAGGCTGCTGAGGCATATCTCTATTCCATACTGGACATATTTATTTTAAAGTTGACATCAACCACATCTGTTTGCCTTCATTCTCCACAATGGCCTCGTAAATTGTGCATGGGAGTGTACCTTTAAGTTGGTCCAAGAATATGTCATGGATCACAGGTTGTCATCAGTTGTGTGTGCATGTCAGGCACCCTGGGGTGAATCTCTGGAGTGTAGGCCTGTAGGAAGATCAGAGACTAGTCTTTGCTGCTTCATTTCTCATACCGTGCGCTGCACACTGTAGGCCTGTAAAACTAACCAACATTGCTTGGAATATTTCCTCCAGTGTCGTTGACCAGGCCAAGAAGATCACCCCAACATCAATCTGGAATGTACAAGTTGGTCTGTAAATGCATTTTGTATGGTCCATACACAGAAATGGCTTGCTAAATCAACTTTACTCTACTCAGAAGTCACATAGCGAAAGAACAATCTTGTGTTGACATGATGTCAGATAAAGGAAATATGCACGCACAGTGTATTGTTGTATGTCTTGAATGGTAAAGACATACAAGACATCCATGCTGTAAATGCATTTCACATGTACTGGATACTGTGTGTTGTCGTGCAAAGCAAAGCAAAACATCCAACTGGCAAGTCATTCCTTCCCATTAAGATCCTTCAAAAATGAAGTGGAAAGAAAAGAAGCTTTTGAGATGTTTGCACAGGTCACTGGCTTTGCGTGCTTTGTCTTGTCTGCTTATGGACTCGACTGCAGTGATTGAACGACATGGGAGATACTTTTCCAGCCTTTTGTTTTCCCGTGCCTCTGCACTGGTCTCCATTTTTTATAAGACTAATGGACTTGTGGACCATGAGACAGCTCTTCTGTGGAGATGACGCTCTCTGGCCTCTGTTTTATTTAGAGCCATGTAGGACCTCTAATGACTGGATTGTCTTTGCAGGGGGTGCACGCGAAGAGAGGCAAGATTGGACTTGACTAAGATCTGCCTTGTTCTCCCACACGCTACCTCAGCCTTTCCACTGCACTAAACTTACCCACAGCCGTCTCAGTCGCATAAACTCAGCTGCCAAAACACCCACATGGAGCCCAAAATGTCACAGCGTAGCTTTCAAATGGAATTGGCCATATGACACACATTCAAACAAACACAATGGAACCTCAATGATGAGTACCTTCAGACACGCATGGCATGCCATAGGTGTTCTCACGTGCAGTTTCTAAATGCAATCATGCAAAATGCTGTTTGCCGTTGCTATGACTTAACTATGTGCTGACTTTGATGTTAAGGATAGCATTTTGAATAGGCCTGCTTGCCAAGCCTTGGAGCATTCTTTGGTGAAATAAAATGAATTAAAAACAGAATTTTGAACTTTGTAGATTTTTCCCCTTGGAATTCTTTGCTTTATAAGTTCAGCCTCTGAGACATCACTTGCCCAAAGCAAAATTCTGCTCTACTTTTAATTTTCTCCAAGTGAAGTCACACAGAGTAAGTGTGTGTGTGTGTGTGTGTGTGTGTGTGTGTGTGTGTGTGTGTGTGTGTGTGTGTGTGTGTGTGTGTGTGCGCGCGCGCTGGGGTGCAGTTAGAGATTTATTTATATATTTACATCATAGGCTTTCATTACTAAACTCTCTCTATAGGCCCTGTTTGCCGAGCTTCATTAAGATGAGCAGATAGCAGGTAAACAAACAAAGCCATATTATTTGTATGCACTGACCACTCCACCATCTCATGTTGCTTCTTCTTGCCTTTTCTCTGGCCACTTCTGCTCTGTCCTTTGTTGCATAATACAAACAAGAAGTTACAAACACACAAACAAACGAGAAGTTAAACACACAAACAGACAATAAAAACAGAGCCGACTGAAAAGCCTATTTTAGATTTCTCCAGCTCTCATTTTCTCTTCCTTCCTGTCCTTCCTCCTAGCGCAAGATTAGATCATCACTCCAGATTTCCTCAACCTGTTCGTGTCCTCTCTCTCTCTCTCTCTCTCTCTCTCTCTCTCTCTCTCTCTCTCTCTCTCCCTCCCTCCCTCCCTCCACCGGGCTGTCCAGTGGGCTGTTTTGATATATGTGCCTCTGTGTCTCCCCCCTTCCAAAGCTTTGAGTGGAGTGCCAGACTGGATGGCCTTGCTGTCTCTTTGTAGAGGCTCCACAGACCCCCCTACCCCTCCACCCCCCTTCTGCTCATCAGGGATTCTGCTTGTGTGTTGCTGTGCCCTTGCTCAGCTCATCTCCTTTAACCCTTCTTGCACGGGTTCAGTGGCTCCAAAGGTGGCAGTGCTTGGCAGTGCGGGGCCTGTTATCGATCCCCTTTACACAGGACACTATGCTCACACACCGCCCCGCACCACCAGCAGCAGCAGCAGCAGCAGGAACCTTTAAACACTTTGTGCTGGGAGGAGAGAGCCAGCAAGGTCATCAAAGCAGGGTTGTGGAGAGTGCAGTCGGGGGAGAGTTTTTGCACAAAGAATACCGGTGATACTGTGTGTGTGTGTGTGTGTGTGTGTGTGTGTGTGTGTGTGTGTGTGTGTGTGTGTGTTCATTTCTCCAATAGCTTATGGCCCTTTTGTAGTTTGATAACGAAAAAATTATACATTTCCTACAACTACTTTGTGTGCAGTATGCTTTCAGCAGCTTTCGAGCATACATCATAAAGATATATTGTAGAGCAATATGAATGTAAAATGGTGCTAACTGTAACTGTTCAATTCAACAGTTTCCCAGAAATATTTCTTTCTACCTAGAGAGATGGGTCACTTGAATGTTTCCCATACCCCAAACTAAAAAAGTTTAACATGTGAATAATAATAATAATAATAATAAAGAATATCCCATTTCATTTTGTTCCAGATGACAGACAATGGCAAGTGAGAGACCGAGAGAGAGAGAGATGAGGGTGTGACTGCACATATAACAGTAGAGGGCCAAAGGGCCAGGGGAAAATGGCTGAAATCATGAGGGACATTACCGGTCTGTTTTGCTCTGAAGTGGAGAGGGTGCAACCTGGGCAGACATCATTCCTGGGCTCTTGTGAAAAAGCCTCTGATGACGGATCTGCGGCGACTGCACTTGATCTGTAATTTCTATCTGCGCTGCTGTTGTTTCAGTGCATAAGCGCTTGACTGATAGAGGCATGCTGGAGGAAAAGACCTTCAGACGGCTCCAGTAAAACAGTCTCCTTTTTGTCTTTTATTTGTGAAATGACATGTTTATGGGGTTGCTGTGCGGATGTAAGGTCCATGATGGCACATCCATCACTGCCTGAGCCAAGGGGATTTGGTTTCTCAAATTCCACCGTGAGTCTTCCTCTGTGTCTGCACCAGCCCCCTTCATGAGTCACCTTTGCAGCATGCAGCCGCACACTACACTGTACTGGGCCTGTCTGTGCCTCCCTCCACACCCGCCAGAGAGGGAGAGGAGAGGGAGAGGGAGGGAAGTGTAATCTGCTGTCAGGAAGGTGATATCCCACATTAGAATAATACGGGCTTTGATTGTGCTGCTTGGGCTTCTTCACACAACACCCAAAGGCTTGTGATTCTTTCTCGTGAATTCGCCTGGCTCTCAGACGTGTGAAAATCATTTGTCAAGCAAGCCGTGACACAGAGACCTCTCTAGATGGAAGTGAGCTATAGTGCTAGATGACTTCATAAGATTTGTCATGAAGACAAGTGACTTTACAGTATATTTTCTTGTACTAGCTATTTTATTTCAAGTGATCATTTATATAACATCACTCAGAATGGTAAATACCCCAAACTCCAAACACAAAATGTTTTACCCTATTCACCTGTAGCATAACTCAAAACAGCTATTATTCATGTCTATATATTTCTGTTTTATGTTGGCTGTAAAGTAGACAGATTAAAATGCTAGCCATTTTATCAGTCCTGTCAAGTCATTCTATTGAAGGTAGGGTTTCAGATATACTTTAGGGTTAGGTAGGGTTTCAGCCATACTTTATACACTTCATCTTGCGCCAAGCAGTGTTGGGCAGTAGCTAGCTACAAGTAGCGAAGCTACTAGTTTAACTACATTTCTGAGTAGCTTGGCTGTAGTGTAGCTGTTTTTTGAATTTGATAGCTTTTCAGTAGTGTAACTACTTTTTTGACCATGTAGTGTGGTAGCTTTCCCATTAGCTACATTTTCAGGGCATCAGTTCACAACAGCAAATCTTTCATCTATAGGCCATGCACAGAGGATCAGTTCTTTACAGTAGCCTGCTGTGATGCATGCCTGACAGGTGCCATAATTAAAAAAACTGTCCACAATGAAAATCAATTGTGCCTTCTACCATGTGTCAATTTGATGTAGTTTAATTAGAAAAAAAATGTTTTACCCATAAAAAAGTAGGCTACATTTAGATAGAATTAGTTAGTTACCTCCGCCAAGGAGGTTATGTTTACGTCGGTGTGTGTGAGTCTGTGTGTCTGTCTGTCTCAACATAACTCGAAAAGTACTGTATGGGTTTGGATGAAATTTTCGGACAACGTGTGTGTTGGGACAATTAAGAACTGATTCGATTTTAGTGGCGATCGGTGATCCAGAACACCTACAGTGACCACATTGTCTTGGCAGAGGTCTGCGCTCTCTGAGCGCTTTTGTAGTTATTATTGTATGTCTGTTTGAGAGACCTGATAGTTTGATCACTTATACAATTGGTTGGATCACAGAATTTAGGCCGTTGTTGTGTTAAAAAGTAGCTTCACAATAGTTAAGCTACTTCTGACATTTTTTCATAGTTTAGCTTGCTACATTTTGTCTTCCGGTAGCTATTGTGTAGTGAAGCTTCATATGATGTGGAGTAACTGGTAGCTAAGCTTGCTACATTTACTGAGTAGCTTGCCCAACACTGGCGCCAAGACTAGGCTCATCCAAAGGGGTGGTCTAAGGAGAGGAGAGTACAGACTTGTCTATGTAGATGTGCTGTGTGGATGTCAGATTGCCAGTATGCACTGGTGCCTACACTTCAATTTGTAGTTTCTCACTCATGGCATTTGACTGACATGGCCTGCAATCAGAGAGTGATGCTATCATTGCTAAATTACAAGAGCACTTGCAAATGTATTAAAATGTCATTGAAAATTCATTGTGCCCTAAAGCAGAAAAAAAAGGTTCATCAAAAAGTAGTCCTATTTCCAGCAGCTGGGTTTCACATTAGTGTGGGATATTCCTCAAGGTTCCAAGGGTCAGGCATGAAATGCCCAGTGATTAGTCAGTCGGTGTGCAGTCAGATCAGATCACGAGATAGTCATGCTCCACGTCCACAGTCAACGGGAATATGAACGGCTCAATGGACTCTCTTCAGCAAAGACCTGTGATTTTCACTCTTACTCAGAAAAGCCTCAAGTTCACTTCTTCCTCCTTGGGTGAGAAGAGTGAGTTAGTGAGGTAACTGAGTCTGTTCCTGACATGTCTCATGAGGCTTGAGCTGCATATGCCTTAGAGGCTGACAAAGTCTGTCCAGAGAATGGGAAGAGTGAGAAGAGGACTCAAAGGGAATAATATTGTTAGTGCTACAGAGAAAGAGCTTGGCTTTATGGAGAGATTTCTTCTGGGAGATGGAAGACAGTATGCCATTGAGAATGTGTCTGAATTAATGACTAACTTATAAACACCACTCCTTTTATTGGTAGTGTGGTGGAGGTGAGTTCCAAAATAGAAAACATGAACAATAATAACTTATTATTAAAATAACATAATAGATTATAATAAAAAATATAAAACATTTGGCATCTCTGCCAAATAAGTAACCTACAAATAATATAAGAAGCCATCTTATTTTCCTGTAGTAGTGCAAGGCAAACAATTGAAAAGTAACCTATGTTCCCATCAGTGTTTTGACCATGAGAGCTCTATGCTATGGTGTCTTTTAGTCTCTCATAAGAAGACAGCCTTGAGAGGCAGTTCAGCCTACCCAGGCTAGATGACAGGAAGACCCTTCCTATCTCAAAGCAAGGTCAGTATAGGTGCACGAATCAAGATCAAAACCGTTAGGACAGATGTAACAAAAAACTGAGGACCTTATCTGTCTTCTTCTATGTCCTTCACTGTATGTCCCTTTTTGAGGAATAAAAGCAGAAACAGCATTCATATCCACCACCGGAATCTAAGTCTATACAGCTATGTTACAGTGCAATTATGATTTAATGAGAACAATGTATTTTTTTTATATTATAATTTTCTGTAAAGATAGTCTATTCACCATGTATTATGCAATTGATTTATTAAACAGAGTCTTAGTATGACTGGAGGAGCTGTTGCCATTGAATATCGAGCCCTAAAGCTCATACCCCATTTATCATGTATATCATCAACTGATCATATAAGCCTCATATATGATGCATTTTAATCAAAATTGTGTGCAGATTGTCTGATCATTTGTCATTTCAAAGGAGCCCCATAGATGGAAAGGTAAGTTTGAATCAAATTTGTTGTGGTTTGGTTTCCCGGATTAGAATAACACTTCTCATGTGAACTAAATATTGCAAAGGGATATTTCCATTCCCTCTCTTTCTTAAACATGCAGAAGAGACAGGGGGAGAAAGGGAGAGAGAGAGAGAGAGAGAGAGAGAGAGAGAGAGAGAGAGAGAGAGAGAGAAGATGTATCTTGCTGGCTAAAAACTGCAGCTTTTCATTAATTGCACTGAAAGAGAGTCGTGGCTTGTCAGTCCCCCAGGACCTCACTGCTATCAATAATGAATGAAGAGGCAAACCATTCACCCTGTGATTACTATGGCTTACGGTCACGGAGAGGGAAGGGAAAAAACAAGAGGTATCTGCAAAGAAAAGCACACCTGCCTTTTTCCCAGTGCATTTGGGCTAGCTAGAGAAAGATGGACATGTTTAGCTCCCAAAGTTGACAGGCAACATAAGGGCTGAACTGAGGCTGTTAATGTACAAGTGAATGCTGCACTGCAGGGATTTCAGTGCTGATGGAGGAAGTGGCTGCTTTTTTGGGGGGAGAAGCACACAAGTTAGACTTTCCGCAGACGATACAGATCCAGCCCCAGCTCCAACGCAGGACAGATTTTTGTCCTTCCCATGGAGACAACAAAACAGCCTATTTTCTCTGTGCCTTGGACCAAACTTTTTCTGTCATTGCATCCTCTGTTAGATTAAAGTCGACTGATAAGTAAATGTGAGGAAGATTGAATTCTACCTCATCCATCTGAGTGTACTTGTGTCACAGTGTGTTAAATCCAGGTCAAATGAAAAGTCCTCGATTGTTTCCAGTCAAATATGCATGTTGTTGGTGAGGCTGCTGGCTTTTGCATAACTATGCATTTGTCATCACTTTTGTTTGCATGAGTCAGATAGACTTCCAATCAGAAGCTGTTCATTGCAGTGACACAAGGGCATCTACAGGCAAAGCAGTCTGATTGCATGTCACTTCCTGTAAACACTATTAATATGATCCTAATCAACTAGAGGAGAAACTAATTAAACAATCACCTGAACATTGAGATCTGTGGTCACGCATTATTAAAGTCTATTGCATCATACAGTATGATCAATCCATAAGAGAATATGAAAGGGTGGCATATCAAAATACAAATGCAAATGAAATGGCAGCTATCCCTTGTTGTCTAATTACACACAATGCATTGTGTGCAGGTTACAGGGAGTTTGTTGTTGTTCCTTTTAAAGGCAGGGAGGATAAAAAAAGGCAAGAGTGTATCAAGGCAAGTGTCCGTGAGGCCCAGATGCACTCCCCAAAAGTGCATAATAATAAGTAGTCTGACATCCATCACACATTTATGGCACCTTGTGATGATGAATGGTGATGAGTCCGAGTCATTCGCAAAATGCCTATGCAATCAAAGTTTGGGAAAGTTTTACGCCACAGTCGGGAGATTACAGTGAAACTTGTCATCTTTATGACGATCTCAAAACAGGAGGCTAGTGCCAAGTCATTACGCCATCTCAAGTTTAAGGGTTAGAGTTCAGTGCATTCATTATGGGCACTAAAAAGTAAATTGCTCTGAGCTTAATTAATTCCTCCTGTTATGATAAGTGCTGAAGCCTTATGAGATGTGGACACTGATTATGTCTTCCTGCATTGAAGAGGAGAGCAATAACCAGCATCTACACAGAGAATTAAACAAAATGATCCCATCAGTATGGCATGACAATTTGGGTTCAAGCATATGTCACTGATATTGGGTCTACTTGGCAAGGCGAGCGCAGGACAGGCAGGCAGGCAGCACACGCATTTGTGCATCTGCAGCATGTAATTCGCTCCATTAAACAGCGGCTGATTCCTCTCTCTTTTACAAATTGTCACCATAATAAATAGTGGAGCCGTGCTGTCACAGCCCACCACCTCTTTATTGAGCCTTTTACAGTCCGACGGAGAGCAGCGGCCGACGGGGGCCTGATCAGCCGTGCCCTGGGGGACCAGTGCGGTGTCACAGATCACTATCGGGGGATTGACCTCCATTCAGCGCAGGTTAAGGAGGAGAATGAAGGAGATGTGCCCTCTTTTCCTCTCCTGTCCTCTCTCCTCTCCTCTCCCTCTCAGCAGACGCTCACAGGTTTCTCTGCTCAGCTCGCTTTCATCTCACTGCTCACTTTACACCCGGCTGCCAGACCCAGTAAGAACCTAGCCCACAAGGTAAACAGAGACGAGGGAGAGACACTTACCTTCAACATCTCTCTCTCTCTCTCTCTCTCCCTCCCTCCTTCTCTTTCTTCACTCTCTCTCTCTCTCTCTCCCTCCCTCCCTCTCTCTCTCTCTCTCTCTCTCTCTCTATGCTCAGCAATGGACGCCGTGCTTGTGTTGTGTGTGTGTTGTCTGTGGAGACTGTGAGCCTAGCCAGGGCACTGGCCACCATGTGCCTGCGAGGGCTGTGCAGCACACAGCTATGCCTGGAATGTTTTTCTATCCTTTGTGCACATTTCCCTGGATTCAGAGCAATCCTGTTCTCAGGTGGAGGCGGCCATATTCCCATGCATGGAAACCCTCTTATATGATGGCCCCTTTTGAAGTGGAACAGCCGCAGACTTTGTAGATTTGCCCCAATATCTATTACACATTATTTTAAGGTGCTTGAGAGAGGCTGTGATGTCCGAGGCATTACTCCCCTCAAATAAGGGCTTTCAGCTCTCATACAAAGCCAGTCAGTCAAGGCCTTTTTTCCCCCCTTCCACTACATACTGTGTTTTTCCCACTGTTGGAACTCCCAGAACACAGACAGCGTATCCAGACAACAGCACAGTCAGGGAGAATGACCAGATTGACTTTTTCTATCCTAACCTTGTCTGTACACACAGGCAGATCTTTATTGATTGGCACTGTAGCCAAGAGTATTGCAAATATTGAGAGGGTTTTTCCATTATGATCCAGACAAATAAAGGACAGAAAAAAAAATCTTAATCCCAACATCCTAACATTCAGTATTCAAGCTGGAGGTCCAGGAGGAAGACAAGAGGCTTCCTGGAGTGGAGGCCCAAGTGAGGAGGGAAAGCTTCCTTCATCCTGGGCCAGGAGCAGGTGCAGTGTGGAGCCAGGGAAGGTTAGGGTGGCCTCAATGCTGACGGCTCCCTGTGCTGGCGAGGTCACAGGCACGACCTTGTGTTATATAATCAGGGCGGAGGAAGCAACCTAATGGACGGCGTGGAGAGCCTCGATGTCTCCCTGTCACACTTCATCTAGACTGATGCATGGCGATTGTTCACACCGCTGTGGCCGGGCAATTACTGGCCAATTCCAATCTACTCCACAGCCTCCACTGTAATGAAAAATAATTAAGAGGCTGAAAATGAGTTTTCTCATGAAATGGTTTCAGTGGTTGAACACAATCGTGCTTGGCAGATGGCTTCGCAGGGATGCTCTAATATGGCAAAAGATAGTTAATCATCTCCAAGATGCATTCTGCAACAAAAACCTCTAATGCCCCCCTCATCAGTGGCACGGAGTCAGAGGGAAAAGACACAGAGACGACGGCGTAGCAGTGAATGTTTAATCAGCTTGGCTCCGCTGTCTATAGTATTAAACATGTCTTGATGCGCCATGCCTAGAGGGGACTCTGTTTGTACGAGAAACAGAGGGAAAATCTTCCTTTAGTAGGCTATTACTTGGCCGTGGCGAAACAAGAAACAAGTGCCAAGTAGCAATAGAACAAGATGCAGCAGCTCTATTGCAGATGCAGTCATTGCAGTGTGTGTGCCATTTGTTTTGGGTTGGCAACTAATTAGCTGATTCTGCACTCACTCCTACTCCTGCTTTTATTTGTTCAGACTGATGTGTCACTTCAGCACTAGTTCCTCAATAGAGCCTTTTCCAGGTCAGTGCTAAATCACTGTGCCTAATGGTTCAAGTCAAAAGCAGCAACAAGACAAATTGATATGTTTAGATCAGTGTAAGTTCTATGCCATGCCCAAGAACAATGCTGTGTGAAGAATGAGCAAGCACAAAGTAACCATCCTTTCCATGAAGTCATTCCAGAGGTTTGGTCTTGTTTGTTGACATTTGAGGTACTAGCATGCTGCTTTTCATTATCTTTTGCCATGCAGTAGGTGGATTAGAACGCGGAACAATAAACAGTGTTTTGAAAAGAATGTGCTCATTCACGTCAGACCTGTGCAATTGTTGAACCATAGAGACTTTATCAAGGGTGCAACTGTGGTGTTGTGCTATTGCATTTTGACACAAATGTTTTCCAATCCCTGAGGGAAAGGCTGGAATAAAAAAAAAAATAAAGTAAAAAAAACATGCCTACTTTACGCATGCCTTAAAATTCCATCAATCATGATTGGTTCAGTCATCCTTGTTTGTTTCCCTCAGCTCAGTCAAGTGTTCTACGGAGGCCTCTTAACTACCTCTCCATCTCTCACTCTCTCTCTCTCTCTCTCTCTCTCTCTCTCTCTCTCTCTCTCTCTCTCTCTGGTCTACATGGCCTCCTCTGTTGTAGGTGGTGCAGATTTGGTACAGATTAGACTACAGTGGTACAGTGAAGACATAAGGTGTAACCAAAGATACTTTAGAACATCAACCATCTCTGGTGTAACTATATATCAGGGTTATGTTTTGGACATAAAAGCTTCCAGTCAAAACAATATAATGTCAGTTAAAAGTATCCCACAAACTGGGCTTGGGGAAATGAACAGATGAGTTAAAACATGTTTCAACAGCCCCATGTATTCCTGGGTCCTGTGTGAGCTCACTAGAAAGGCGGAGATGTGGAGTGAACATAGTCCATTACCCTGGCTGACACCCAATGATCCTTCCACTAGTCTAACTTACTATCAGCAAGACTGAATAAAAATGACATCTCCCTCTCAAGCGTAGTAAGTCATAGAGCATTACCATCAACCGCTGGCTGTCAATCAGTTTCATGTGATGGGGAAGGAGAGGAATGGAATCTAATGATTTCAAACACAGAAGAGACTCATTTTCATTCATTTTCCTCAGTCTTTACCTTTCAGTGGAGCACAGCATTTAGCCTGTATCAAAATTAATGAGCTATATTATGGAGGAAATTCCTCTGGTAATTTGGAATGGAATGCCTGTGGATTCCACAGATGATAAAGGTCTCATTTCTCCCTGGCTAGTGCGCTGCCCTCCTATAATAACCTACTGTAATTCAGCCCTGCACTGGGTCAGGGGTCAAATAGTTATTCATGGGCAGCGTCAATTGATTGGAAGCGCTCCAGGCGGCTCTTTGTTGATGGTGGATTTCCCATCCTCCACCGCCATAAAAAATAAATATAAATAAAGCTGCAGGTCAATATTGAGCCAGAGGCACAAGTTAAGGACAGGACAGGTTATGTGAATGATAAATGTTGTGTGTTGTGAGCAGCAGTAAGTAAGCAGGCTATCTCCTCCTCACCACAGAGGATTGAGAGCGGAATTAAAGACACTGGTTAAGAGTTACTATGGGGGGGATGATGAAGCCACAGCGTAGGACTTGTTTGAGAAGCCAATAAGCTCCATTGACCTGTATTGTGAGGTAGGAGACATAATTACCGTAGGCACGGCTCTTTGTTACTGAGGGGAAGCCGTCTCCTGTCCTCCCACAATGCTTTGCCTGCCTGCTATTCAGTGGGAGAAGAAATGAGACAAGCAGCAGCAGCAGCAGCAGCAGGACGGAGGTGATCAGTGTTGTGCTCCTGAGCCGAGCAGAGGAGCCAAACACAACTGAGTGGGAGACATAATGAGATGCAATGCAACTCAATCCTTGAACGCTTGGTTTTACACATTTCCCTTCAGCGCTATATGAAAAAGCCCAACAGATCTTATTCTGTTCCTTTCCCACTCGCTTCCATTCATTTGACTTTCTCTCCGCTGGCAACTCTGCTCTGCTCCCTCCAGCACAGGAGAGAGAGAGAGGACGTGTTTGCAGTGCCGACTCAGTCTGGATGGGGTTTGTCATTTTGTTGGCCCCCTAGCTTACTTAGAGTTGTCCCGAACTCCAGACATAAATACGGTATTGGTGCAGAAGTGGAGATAATGCTGTCTCCAAAACAGTTGAGCGGCAGAGAATGCATGTCTTTATGAGACAAATCCACACCATGTGTGTTTATGTTAGGCAGAAAGGTTGGTCTGCTTTACTTCGGAAGGCAATAATCAGTCAGGAAGCCTGACTCTGCTGAGGGGAAAAAAAGGAAACATTTCTGTGGGCAAGGCTGGGCCAAAGTTTCCCCTCTGGACATAGTCAACTTAAAAGAAGGAGTGCACTCATTCAAGTTAAGCATCAACACAAACCTTAAGCGCAAGAGAGGGATATATGTTTGGATATATTTTAGACCCCTTTACTGACCATGAAAAGTGGTTGCCTCAGACAATTTCAGAGAAAAACAGTATAGCATAGAAAAACTATGGCTCAGCACACACACACACACACACACACACACACACACACACACACACACACACACACACACACACACACACACACACACACACACACAGGCCTCATATACGAGGGATAACAGCATACAAAATCAGGGCAAATAATCTGCCGGACATTTCACAGAGTTCCAGAAGATTGCCTCAGACATGAAGGAAGTCTGATGGCCAGAGAAATGAAACAGCAATTGGAGAGATAGATGATGCCTTCCTTCACAGGCCCTACGATGCTTCTAGAAGGCTCCGCATGCAGTCTGGTGCTATGCCCTATGTTCACTCCCAGAGATGGGCCATTTCTGAGCTGTTTGTTGTTCACAAACACTGCTGAATACTTAACAGAAATGCTACTGATCTTGCAAGGCCCATGTGAAATTTCCTTTGATGTCAAAATACAGTGGATGCATAAGCCTATCCACCAAGGAAAATCATTCTGGCAATGTTTTTGTATTTTTTACTTTTGTTTTAACTCCTTTCTCCCAGAAAATAAAGCATTCTGTATCCCTAGTATACAAAAGCCTCCAGCAATGAAACTGCAACTTGAATTTATTTATGTAATCTGTTAACAAAAAAGAAATAGTATTCTACAACGTCATAAAATGAAAATGTTATGTATGAGAAATATTCTAACTACTGGTGTGAGGTTTTCTGATTTACTTTATCATACAGAGAATGAGAGATAGCCGTTTCACATGTGACTGTCTTTCTGTCTTCATTACAAATAGAAGGAGGTTTCCCTGTTACTTATGGGTGCTCCTCTGTAAAGCGTTGTGAGGCAATTATCTTATATTTGGCACTCTACAAATAAAATTGAGTTGAATTGTGTAACGTCTTTATAAGTTGTGCATACTTAAAAAAATAATAATATTCTGCTTTAATGATGGGAGACAATGATGGGAGACCCTAATAGTATAGCTTAAATATCATAATCAGGCAACAAAGACTCAGAATCAGACTGCCTTTTCTGTCACACTGAAATGATGGATATTTTCATTCCTAATTACAGCCCCTGTGCTGAGAACTATGGCCCCTGTGATAGAACATAGACATTTGTAATAATGGTGCTCTCTGCTCTGGCTAAAGGACACTACTAGCCATCCCAAATCCCCCAGTCTCTCTCCAAATGACTTCACCGTCTTAGACCCCATGTGTGGGGAATGCTCCCACTGCTCCTTCACAGAGACAGCATTCTGCTTCATTACATTTGGAGCTGGATTTCATGCCGTTAGAAGGCGAGACGCTATTTTTGCCTCAACGGTGCCCACCTGCCCTGTAATTAATAAACCCTTGCCATTTAGTCCAGCACTCCATCTTGATCTTTGATTTACCTGTCAGAAGCTATTAAAACACCCCCTGGATATTTGCAGAGAGCCAGCATGAGACCTTGTCAGATCTGCATCAAACTGATTCAGTTGGCATTTTGAAAGCCTGGACAAAAATGGAGGTGGATTGGGGTGGTGGTGGTGAAGGGAGGGGGTGAGTATGGGGAGGGCATATAACCAGCGTGCTTACATAATCTTTGATAGACCCATTATATCCATATTTAATGCTTTCAAAAAATGAAATCAAATGAAATTAAATAAATCTCTTGCCTGATGTATCCGTAAACATTTTCCCGTCCATGTTATGCTCACGTTTGTAAGTCATTCACAGGAGGGCAGATGGGCTATGCAGATGAGCCGTGTTTAAATGTTTACAATTGGGCCTGGAACAGTGAGCCTTCATATCTCACTGCTTTTCTAGCACACAATCTGGCTTTGAATGGGGAATACAAACATGACATACATACATGCATGAACTGAGCCAGTCCAGTATAACTGTGCAACCTACAGCTACCTGCAGCATCCCTGCTATACCAACTACAGTCCTGTGAATTCCATGCATGTTTGTGTTGATTTCATGCTGCTCTTCAGCTCCTCATCTTCACCCTATTACAGGGCTGGATGCATGGGACTCTTCAGCAGCAAACACAAACATTCATTCAGTCCCCTTTCTGCAAGTCAACGACACACACACACACACACACACACACACACACACACACACACACACACACACACAACTTGCTTCAGAATCTATTGGTGGTGATTTATTAGGTGTTGTTATTGGATTTATTGGGTTCTCTATCTCCAACATCCGTTACTTGCCCAGGTCACCCTAGTTCAACTGTCTCCAGCAGAATGGTTGATTGGGTTGGAGCGATGCCACCATCTTCAATTAGCACGCAGACCAGGGGGTATTCTTTGAGGCTCACCACTCATGGCCCCTATTATGGGCCCTACATACTGTAGGCCTCCACTACCATTCTAACAGCTGCTCCCACACTACAGCCACTTATTGGAGAGAGAGAGAGATAGAGAGAGAGAGAGAGAGGAGAGAGAGAGAGAGAGAGAGAGAGAGAGAGAGAGAGAGAGAGAGAGAGAGAGAGCTCTCTGAGTTCTCCAAACAAATCATTAGGTGCATGGGTTTCTATCCAACAGTCTGGAAACACTTTACTGTAACTTGCGTATTTCAGACCGTAGACGATGTCTTGGTGGCATTACTTTTGATACAGCTGGTTGTAATACGTCACTTGATAAGTGCATTGTTATTTTTTTTTTATTAACGCTGTTGATGGAAAGGCAGACATGAATATTTTCGAGATGCAATTTGCTTAATAATGCAAATATAAAATGTAAAAAAAGGACAAAAATTCAGAGAAAAGTCTGAATAAAACATGAAACTTCTTCATGGGTACATCATTAGGCATCCGGCGATGTAGCCGCCACTAATGTTCAGATTTAGCATTCAAATTCATTTCCTTGAGCCTGTAATCTGATCAAAGACACCGTCTCCAGTTCCTCTCAGTGCTGTCTTGGGGATTTCTTTGGGCCACTTTGGAGTGTTTCTCTGCTGTGTTTAGATCTTAACTGGATGTCTGGAGCAGCCGGGCCAAAGTGCTACCTCAGCTTTGCAGGGGGAGAGACAGCTGAGGGAAGCACAACAATCCCAGCCCCCACTGCTGCTGCGAGCCGATACACAGGGCCGCACTGCCCACACACACACACACACACACACACACACAGTAGGTATATATACACACACACCTGGGGAGCTTGTCTGAGGCCCACTGAGACGTCTCACCTGTGTTCTTACATTGTTCATGTTGCTGTATCGTTACTTTGTCTCTGACGTCTGCTTACTCTAGTGACAGTAGTGACAGGTAGTGCCATACACACTCCCTCAAAGCCTTGGCTCGGCTTGACCAGTGGATTGGATTTACTGAAGAACACTCTCAGAAAGATGCTGGCCCATTCACAGTCAGTCTGAGACAATCAGATAGCAATCATTAGTTTCCAGATTACCATTATACACTTTATGGTAATAGAAGTAAAAAATGTCTAAAGACACAAAATAGATAAATAACATCTGAGGTGAAAATCTATATTTTCTGTAATCGGAAGCTGAGGCTGTGTTTGACATGATTTCAAATGTACAGTATAACCATTATGATCTCTCCATTGCCTGTTAGTTTATCAAACAAGAAATCAGAGGTCTGCAACAGCTCTTTCTTGACACGGTAAGTTTGTTTTATGGATTGAACTATTTACCAGAGAAAGTCATTAAATAATTGAAAGCATACCAGGCCACAGGTTCAAAGCCCCATATCTTAGGATGGTTATAATCTTTTTTATAATAGAACAGACCCCAGATCAAAGGATTGTACTTCTATCATAAATAATATAGAGAAGTTGCTGTTGTGTGTTTTGTGTGATAAGCCCACAGAAGCCTGACTAGCTGTCTCATTAGGCCAGACTGTCCTCAGATGCTCCCCAGACCTCCGTCAAGGGCTTGTCAAAATGAAGACACCAAAAGATAACAGTGCTTTCGCTTTTTATTTATTTATTTATTTATTTATTTATTTATTTATTTATTTTCAAATGACCTACTTCTTGTGCAAGATGACCATCCAGTTAAAGCAAATACTGTAGGCAGGAAAATGCACTTTATGAATGAACACAATTCAGTCATTGACATTGTCATGTACAAATAGTTGGTAGCCCTGAAATGTTGAAAGCAAAAACTGTTATGTGTGTATATGTGTATGGGCTTAGGTGTTCGGCTGTGTATATCTGTGATAGGTTTTATGCATTGCCTTCCACAGCCAATCAACTGGTCCGTCCGTCCCCCCTCCCCCCTTCCTCTCCCCTCCCCTCCCCTCCCCTCCCGTCTGGAGGATTGAATTCTGTGGGCTTTAGCCGCGCACATGTCCTTTGACATTTACGTAACAATTCAGTACATTCTAGTCATGCATTTATTCATTAATCCATTCATCTGTCTCCTCATGAATACAAATGTGATGATGGTGACCTGCCTTCCTTCACCTCCACGCTCCAGCAGCAAATTTCTCACTGTTGATACCTTGCAACCTCCATATGCAAATGCATGATAGCAACAACAATCAGGAAGGGGCTGCGCTGATAACTATGATTGATGAAAAACAGGTTGTGCTCAGGAACGTATGCTTAACATTTGCATGGGCCCAGAAATGCAATTTACACTGTACACTTCTGCCTAGCATGCATGCACCCCTCCACTTTCACAAGACACTCACTCATTTTAATGGCGCATGCAAAAACCAAACTTTCACTCACTTCCTCTAACTTCCTTTCTTCATTAATGAGCTCATGGTGGCATTCAAGTAATCAGTGTTTATTATGGCTGCTGTGCAAACACAACACAGTTTTGTTTTTGTTGTGGTGTTGCTTTGGATTGTGTCCATGGCTGCAAGCAGGCTTCCCATGTGAGCTACTTGGCGGCTCTGCATCAGAGAACCTTGCCCCCATATTTTGTGTGTTTCCGATTTACGCTTGGCCAGCACTGAGTCATGTGGTCGTATTCGCTCATTTGCAGCTTGTGTTTGCCTAAAGGTGCTTGGAGCTATGTTTCACTTCATGTTGATAATATTTGAAATGTTTCACCAACAAAAGTTACTTATATTTGAAAGTTACAGTATATTTGTCAAATCAATTTCTGCAACACTTTATATACCTTGCCTTTGATTACAGCATAACAAATTGTTTACAATGTGTAATATCTTGGGCTTAATGAGATTATACATTACATTTAGGCATTTAGCAGATGCTATCATCCAAAGCAACAAGGAGCACCCAAGAGCATCGGGGGCATGGAAAAACTCCCTTTTATGTAGGTGAGGTGGCTGGGGGCCGTATAATGTGTTAGAAATTGTTGTTGACAACATTTAGTAGAAAACATGGCATTCTGCACAATACACAACAAAAGTAAGTAGGCTACATGGTCACTCTCTGTGGTACCTCTTTGTGATGAGTGGTCTCTCACTCTATTACAGAGTTTATTACTGTACACTGTAATTCATGTCCTAAATAGAGAGTAACAAGGACAATATAATTACCAGTTTTTAAAACAGTCAACATGGCATGATAAATGTGATATCTTTCATGATACATTATAATATGTATTAATTATTATTAAAATTATTACAGAAATAAATTGATGAGAAGATTGGACACAGACTGGAGAGGGCACATTTGGAGCTCAAAGTAGTAATAGCAGCAGGGGCAGGAGCATAAATCTCCTGTATTCACACAGGGTGTTCACCCAGGGCACCATAGAGGGTATACCGGCCCTCGTCTGCCTTAAGCCTGCCGGAGCACTGGTTCCGACAGCATTGCGGAGCACTGGATCCGACAATTTCGCCTAGCACCTGAGCACAGTAGCCTGCTGAAGATTAACAGTTGGATGTCAATGGGCGGCTCCGACAAATAGTGAGACTTGAATCGTAGATTCACAGCCGACGGCGGAAGACATCGGCGCTGGTGTGCAGTGGGTTGCATTGAAAACAATGGAATGGAATGTTGAAGACGGAGTGCTCCGCACTGTGTCGGAAGCGGTGTGCGGAGCTCTTTATACTGTAGAGCACAGTGGAGATGGGGACAGAGGAGCCAACCGAGGAGCTGATGTATTCAGTGGGTCTGTCTTATAGAGCACAGTGGAGATGGGGACAGAGGAGCTGGTGTATTCAGTGGGCCTGTCTTATAGCGTACAGTGGAGATGGGGAGAGAGGAGCTGATGTATTCAGTGGGTCTGTCTTATAGAGCACAGTGGAGATGGGGACAGAGGAGCTGGTGTATTCAGTGGGCCTGTCTTATAGCGTACAGTGGAGATGGGGAGAGAGGAGCTGATGTATTCAGTGGGTCTGCCTTATACTGTAGAGCACAGTGGAGATGGGGAGAGGAGCTCATGTTCTTTGTTTGCAGTGATGAGCGAGGGCTTTGAACTGTGATAAGGCGGGCCCAGGCCTCAGATCTTGTGTCACATGGTGCAGGTGTGAACGGCAGCGTGCTGGAGCCCCCTCCCTCACCCCATGATTTACAGCGACAGGGGAGACAGGTGTCATCTCCTTTGTAGCCTGACCTTTGACCCTCACTTACTGATGAGGTGAGACCCAGCGCCTGACCACGGTGACCAGCACAGGTGAGGGCTGATTTTATTTCCTTGCTCATACTTCAGGTCTTCACTTTTTCATTTTCACTTCTTGACATGTCACAAGAGAGTTTTACAAGAGAAGACATTTTACAAATTCAATTTCTTATGGCTTCTGCATGCTGGCGAAATGTTAAGGAATTCATTAAAATCCTAGAACACATAACCGTATTTGCCCACCATGCAAATATGAAGTATTGTTTCAACAGTGACTCACACCTGCACGGAACAGCACTAGTTGTCCATCAATACGCACAAAGGTTGACTTTAATATGTGTTTGCAATAAAAGGGCAATTTTGAGTCATGCTTTGAAACAATCTCCAGGCTGTAGTCTCTGTTTCCCCAACCAAACAACATGGGGCTATTTACGTTCCACTCACTTGAAGCATGTCCCTCATTGTTAAGCAACAAATGTCACCTCCCTCTCTGTCCGTATATATGTAGCAGCAGCACTAGATGCTGACAGATGTCTGACATTCATGAATATTCCACACACCACCAGCACCAGACCCAACGCTTTCCTCGCGCCTTTGATCTTTATTTCAAAAGAAAGTTCTGTCTATGCCCATGCCAAAGACTTTTTGTGACTCACTGTACATTTGCTGTTGCAACCTGTTTGTTTGAAGGCTGAATAATGGCCCGCTGATGGTGACAGCAGCACGCCCGACACCTCCCACCATTAGGCTTTTGTTTCTTTCGCAGCACAGAGTGGCACTTTGACAAATGTATCACCTGCAGAGAGACAGGCTTCTATTACACTCAATATGGTGATTTATGAAAAGAGACAATTAAAATTAATGGTTGGCATTTTTTCTTTGAGATGAATGGTTGAGAATTGCCCAAATACAAGCACTGAAGAGGTGTGGATCTGTGCTGAACCAGTCTTACTGGGCCAAGACAGATACACTAGCAATATAATGCTGCTATAGGCTATATAGAAATAGTAAATACAAATATGCCAATGTTAGAAATCAACACAATTGAATTAACATGTAAGTACTAAAACATATTTGCATGAATAAACACTAAGACTGCAGGCGGTAAGATGGATTTCGAGCGCCCTGTATGCTAAGCAGTAGAGCGTAATCCCCTGTTTGTGTACTGGCTACCTGACAATAAATAGGACTTTGTTAGCATGTGTGTATTGGATGAGATTATGACTATGGCGTTTCATTAAGGCCTGCTGTGCCAGTCAAATGAAAGACACACAGCAGTGTTACTCCACACTTATACAAATGTGCGTCTCTGAGAGAGGGAAACTCCTTTTTCCTGCCGCCATTGAGAAACAAAGGAATGCACTCAAGTGCCTGCGAGTGTAAAACAGGCAGTGCGTGGAGGAGCTAGTGGGTCCAGCGCTGTGAAAGCTGCTATTGTAAACACTTGGAGATGGCTGTGTGGACACGGTGCACTGTGACACATTCCCATTGGAGACAATGGAGCTCCACCATCTGCAGTCTACAAGCATGAGTCCCTCTGCTGCCCCCTCTTGACCCTGGCGGAGCGGCCAGGAGTGGCCCATTCACTGGACGCCTCGGAGGGGCTCGGCCCCGCTCCCCACACACTCACTAATGATATTGGTTACTCTCAACACTTCCCTTTGAGCCGCGGACCGCTCTCAGGACTCCTTTGTGGCGCTGGCACTCTGGAGTATCCTCTTCCAGTCGCCACCGCCTCGCCATCGCACGGCCCCGCCAGACCTGCGCCATTCTTCCCAGACGCCTACTGGAGCTGGGGCATCTCTGTGGAGATGGGCAGTGTGGGCTGTCCGCTCTCCCCAATGCTGGGCTACTGGAGGCTACTCCACTCATTACCACATACTTGGCGGGCAGCACATATTTGGGGGCCCAGAGGAACAAGTATCCTTATATTATTTAATCAATAGTGGGGCCACTGTGCAAATGTGTATTTACAGTATTAATGGTCAAACTATTCTTAAGTTAAAGATAGGAGATAAGATGGTACTTTATTTATCCCAAAGGGTATTAAATGAATAAACAAATATCTTACATTCTGATTTAGAAACCAAAATGACAATGATTCTGTTGTGAAGAGAAGAGAGGTGAGGAGAAGCAAACACTGACTGTGTGTGTGTGTGTGTGTGTGTGTGTGTGTGTGTGTGTGTGTGTGTGTGTGTGTGTGTGTGTGTGTGTGTGTTGTCCTAGTGAGCTTTGGAGTAGCAGAGGAGCAGTACTGTAGGTGTGGTGTGTGTGTGTGTGTGTGTGTGTGTGTGTGTGTGTGTGTGTGTGTAAGTGGGGGCTAAAATAGGAGATTGCTTTTGTCCATTGCGGTCAGCTTCATCACTGCTCCTCTCTGGCCCCCTTTACGAGCCCGCGCTGGATTGAGGCATTTCATCTGCAGTGCCAGAATAAGCACACAGAAAGAAGACACACAAAACACAGAAAGCTTCCTCTCGAACACACACACATGCACACTGCATCTCTCTCCAACACACACACACACTGCATCTCTCTCCAACACACACACACACTGCATATCTGTCCCTGACATTGTGTCTCTTTGTCTCTCGCCCACATAGCCTCTATAAAATTTACCTCCTCTACATACACACACACACACACACACACACACACACACACACACACACACACACACACACACACACACACACACACACACACTGCAGGTCTCTCCCTGACATTGTGTCTCTTTGTTTCTCGCCTACACATATAAAATGTACCATCTCTACACACACACACACACACACACACACACACACACACACACACACACACACACACACACACACACACACACACAGACACGATGATGGCCAAGCCACTGTTACCACAGGGGCAGCTTAATAGCTACAGATGTAAAGACCTAATCAGCATATTAGCCGCAAATGAGTTCACCAGAGCCCTGCTTCCAGTGAGCAACAGTCAATCAATATGTTGACTAATCAGTCCATTTGCATCAGATGAGCCCCTGCTTCTCACCACTACTGATAACAATTGAGCTGAAATATGTTGACATGACAAACAAACACATGCTGTCATTATTTCACATTATTTGTCACTTGGACTGTCGACACACTGAGTTGTGGGGGTGAGCAGAGCTGGCTGATCCTGTCTTTGGGCTGTAGAATGGAATGACTATAATAATAACAGGAGAGATAGGGAATAATGGGGAATGGTAGTCCAATTAAGCCAGTCATTTCCAATACACCAGATACTGTGCATCTACTGAATGCTCTGGTACAGTAATATATTACTGTGAGTTTAACAGAACATGCGGAATTCATATGGATCAAGTTATCCCATGGTACAGCCTGGAGCTATACTGTCTCAATGCAGCTTCATGCCGCTAAATGTGGCCAGTTTAGTGATAAATCATCCCTTTAACTCTTAAGCATGATGGCGGGCATGATAGTGTGGGTGCTAGTGTGCATGCTCCAGGCATGACTGGGACGACCAGTGGGGGTGTCAGAGGGTAGTGCAGCTGCTTGCTAGAACTTTCACTGCTATCACCTGCTTTCACTAATCACTTGCTAATTACCAATTGATCATGTTCAATTCATGTCAGCCTATCACATATGGGTAATTTATAGACAGAATGGTAGCCACTATCTAAGTTTATTGAGTACCGGTATGCCCATTTGAAAGTTCATCAGACTTCTCCAGTTGTCACAGGTAGGGGAGTTTTGATCTGAGATGTTACTTTATTCCTTGTTTACGGATATTAGCTATTTGACCATGAGTATGGATCCTGCATTGAGGACTCTGTCCCCCTGAAAGTGCACTCAATCTGACACTAATTCATGTAGTGCACCTTATTCCACAAACCTTATTTCACAGAATACATGAAATCCTCCCGACATCAGCTATCTATCAGACCACACCCTTTTCAGGCAGTGATGAATTTGCAGGTGGTTTTATTTCTCTAAGCGTATTACTAACACATAGTCAGGGCAGCGGAGCGACTCTGAGCGCTGATAGATTGGTTTGCCCTTGTTTGTGTGTTTGTTGAGTTATGCTCCTCCGGAACATGCATCACAAAAGGGTGATGAAGTACGGCAGCAGAGTGCACTAGGAGTGTGTGTCTGTGTGTCTGTGTGTGTGTGTGTGTGTGTGTGTGTGCGCGCACGTGTGTGTTGTGATCCCACTTCAGGATGAGCGAGCTCTTTAACCTCAGCCTCCTTCCTCTGAAAGATGCCTAGCTGCTCTAATTGGGCCTGGCAGGATGCAGGCTGCCATGCAGCACTAACGCGCTGGTGGCAGTGGCGGCGGCTGCCTAATTTAGCAGACATATTAACAGTGGCGTGACATGGCCAGAGCGGGCCAGGGAGGGAGGGAGAGAGAGAGCCTAGTGGCAGCCCTGCTAGACACATCCCTGGCAGAGAGCACCAGGGCACTTATTCTCCTGCTGTTCCCTCCCACCACCTCCACCTGACATGTGCAACCCCTTCCCACTCTGACACACACACACACACACACACACACACACACACACACACACACACACACACACAATGAATATCATACACACACACACACACCCACACACACACACACACATGCTCACACATGCACGGACACACAAGTTATCTCTCTCTTTCTGTCTCTCTCTCTCTCTCTCTCTCTCTTCTCTCTCACACACACATACTCACACACATACACACACCGGCACAGAAGATAGGGTTTTGGGTGAATAAATCAGTGTGTGTGTGTGTGTGTGTGTGTGTGTGTGTGTGTGTGTGTGTGTGTGTGTGTGTGTGTGTGTGTGTGAGGGGGTAATGGTGAGCAGGGGATAATGCTAAGGGCTTAACTCCCTGCTCCCCTGGGTGTTCACCCATCCCCATGCCCATGTCCGAGTGAGCCATCACTCAAGACTAGCCATCAGCCAACAGCCAATCAGGACAAAAATGGCCATCTTCCCACACTGTCTCCATCCCATCCCTCCAGAAACACTAATGTCTAATGACTCTCATCAACTTCCCAACGTGTTTTTTTCCCCTAAAGTGAAAAAAAGTGTTAAAAAAAACAACAACTTGGAAACAATCAAAAAGTTGTGAATGTTGAGCTGAAGCTTGAGCTTAGCTGCATAATGCATGAGATGGTAATGCTGCTGTGCTACATGGAGAGAAAGAGAGAGAGAAGAGAGAGAGAGAGAGAGAGAGAGAGAGAGAGAGAGAGAGAGAGAGAGAGAGAGAGAGAGCGAGCAGCGCTGGCTTTGTTTCATGTGGAGCTGTGGAGCCTGTTACAGTACAGCCATTGCTTCTGGCTGTTTGCACTCAGCCGCAGGGCTCTGCCTTTGAGGCCAGTAATGAAGATCTTCTGCTGACAGGATTCCTCATCGAGTGGCATGTGCAGCGCCTGGGCCAGCCCTATCACTTTTATGGCCCCGGATAAAATGAATACATCACCACCCCACCCCCAACACACACACACACACACACACACACACACACACACACACACACACACACACACACCTCTCACTCTCTCTCACACACACACACACACACACACACACACACACACACACACACACACACACACACACACACACACACACACACACACACACACACACACACACACACTCCTAAAGCCTCTACTGCTCATGGAGTGGATCCACCAGAGCCAGTCCCATAAGCATCTATTATCACTCATTAATCTAATGAATCCCAATCAGGGCCGATCGATGATGCAGTCAGTGGGAGGGAGTTGGAGCGAGTGTGTGCGATCACTTGGCTGCTTTAGTTGGACTGGCTGATTGACAGGCGCACAGCTATCAATACACCGTGTGATAATGTTGATACGCTTTTAATGAGGACCTCCACAAGCGGAGGCCTTCCCTATTCTGTTTGAGCTTGCATTGTGTGTGCACTCACTGCCACTGCCTATGGATACAGTGCAGTACGTGCTGCAGGCCTCGTTTCATGGCATAGCATGATATAAACGTCTGCAGTCAGTGTGTCCAGTGAATAAGGCTGAGGGATAAAAGCTATTTATATTTAATATAAGCCAATTTTCGCTAGGCTTAATGAAATGCCGGCGGTAGTTGTTTCAAAGTTGGAGGCTGCTTGAGTAATGTTTATGAACTTGCCTTCCTATCGCACTCCAGCGATGTGTACAGTGGGAAGGGAGTGTGTCCTCGGGCCACGATAAACAATGTAGGGATCATTTTTAGACTGCCACTTAATTTAAACCTGACACAGCTGTCAATGGGACTGACTATGTCTGGGAGGCGCCAGTGTCAGTGAGCAGCAGTAAACAATGCTGAGTGCACATCGCTTGATTTACCTTTGGCATAATTGCACAAACAAATGTTTGGCTGTAGAGCTTTCTTATGCTCTTAGGAAACGTTGGCATACAACCGTGGGTGGGCACAAACAACACCATCAAGAAGAATAAGTGTATGCTATGGGCATGCTTCAATACGTCAGACAGGCAGAACAACTCTCCCAACAACACCCTTATAGTTTTATGGACCCCCACAGCAAAAATGGGCATTTTACAGGGAAATTGAAGAATCCACAGTACTTCATATCAATCATTTTAGGCATCTGTTGTATGTACAACCAGACCATGAGATAGAGAGAGACAGAGAGAGCAAGAGAGAGAGAGAGAGAGAGAGAGAGAGAGAGAGATGGAAGGGAAAAGAGAAAGTCTTCTCTCCAGCAGTGTCTAGAAGTGTCTGCCATAGGGCCGTGGCTGCGTGTCTGTTCAAGCCTGTAATGCATTCTGTTTGCAGCAGGATGAAAGAGTGACCCTGCCTACACAGAGAGCCAAATGGAGACTGATTCATTTGAAGAATACTCAGAGATTTTAGTCAAATGAAGAAGCATTAAACAAACAGAGCACAACTTTGCTGTTCATTTTTCAAACTTCCAGTTAATCACCATTTAATGAGTGGGGGAAAAGAATTGCCTAAATACACACAACAATATGTAATTAACCATCTCAGTATTTCTTTAACTTCTCTTAATTGGACTCATGGGTTGAACCAAATGAAAGCACAGCTGAGGCTCAAGCAGAATATATTTAGCTACGTGTCTTAATTGTAATGGCAAACTTAATTTCTGATTCGAAATGGAATGCCAAACCCCGGCTAGCGTTGGCAATTAAAATGTCTTTGCATGAGTCAGCTGTGTTTGACACATGGAGCGTGGAATATGGAGCACAAGCATGCCTTCCATCTGTCCAGAGTCGGATTCTTTCAGATGGGCACTGATTCAAAACATGTGTTTCGCTGCTCCATGGGGAGTTCAACAAATCCAGCACACTTACTGCCCATACATGAACAAAATAAACAGACTTAACGGGTCATATCTTCTCAAATGACTAAACTGTATGGGGCATCATTTTGAATGGAGGAATTTTTGGAAGGGGGGGCGGGGGACAGGGTGAGGAGTTGTGGGGCGACAGAATTGTTGGGGAACAGAGTCTCTCACTGCAAGAAAATGGAAAGTGTGGGTCCCAGCCCTCATGGGCTGAAATGAAAATAAAGTAGAGGCAGTCCAGAGAAATGGAGCTGCTCTTTAAAGCCTTTCCATCATGATAGGGAGGACAAGTCAAAAAGTCAAATTAAAGCACACACTGCAAGCAAAGCTCCCAACAGCAGCCTGGAGTAGCATATGTACAGAGTGTCCCCCTAATCACCATTTTATCACAGTTTAAGTCAGCTTAGTCCAAAGCTCTCCCCTATACTCATATTTATTCATTTGGTGCAGGTGGGCCTGATGGCTAATATGCTGCAAATCTGTCCCAGGTCCCCATGGATCTGCAGTGCAAGTGTCCACATGGGTGTGTGTGTGTGTGTGTGAGTCCAACACCAGGTTAGGGATGAGGAGGATGTAAACATTTCTTTATCCCATTAAGACTGCCACTGTCATTCATTTCCAGGTTCCTTCCTGTGGCATTAATGTCCCTATTCATCAGGAATGCAGGGTCATTACCCCAGCCCAGTGGGATGGGGGGGGGGGGACAGCAGGCCTGCTAATGAATAGAGTAATTGTGAAGATTTTTAATGGATGTTATAGCTTATGGAACTCAGATTGAGAGCTAAGGTGAGGTTGAGGTCAAACCACTCAGTTGTGTGTTTTTGAGAAACAATAGGCTTTGCTAGACCAACCTGCTTATCAGTACCAATCTAGCTTTTTTTTCTTTTCTTTTTCTTTTCTTTTTTTTTTTTTTTGAACGGGGTGCCAAGTTAAAAGGGGAATAATCAGGCAAAAAGAATAATCTCCTCACGGCAGGGATCCCTTGCAGTGCTGGCCAGATAGATGCAGGCTGGCTGGCTGGCTGGCTGGCTGGAGTTATTGGTATTGCAGACGGAGAGACAGGAGTTACCTCTCTCATCCTTCCCCTTTTTCTCCAGCCGCCCGCCAGAGCTACCAGAGAGGCTTAATAATATCCCAGAGGCACAGATGAAATACTTTCTCTACAGTGGCTGTTTACTGAGAAGAGTGTTTGAAGTTGAGCTCAAGATGTCTTCATTTCTCTACCAGAGGAATGTTCCAAGGGGGGAAATTGTAATTCAGATAGGGGGGTGCAGAAAAAGGAAAAAAAGAAAGAAAAAAAAAGAAAGAAGACGCAGGCGGTGTTCTCCACACATGTGCTATATATAACATGAGGCAGGATATTGCCGCTCGTCGGTGGGCTGGTTTGTACGTTATTCTCATGAGTAGAGAATAGGAGAAAGGGAGAAAAAAATGAATAAGAGATATTCAATGGCAGACTGGACTGGATTCGGATTCATAAAGCACATGACTTTCAGAAGACTTTAATTTACATGTCCAATAGTAGGTATAAGGGGAGACACCTCTTGAACAGGTTGCACCATTTGACAAGATGGCCATGCGAATTTGTGAAGAATGTGTGTGTGTGTGTTGGGGGGGGGGGTGCTTTGTCCATATAGTAAGATGTTTTATTTAATATTATTTTTAAGATATTTGCATTTCTAAGTGCTGGTTTACTCTTTGTCATTTTTTGGTTCCTAATCACAAGACAATTTCCCCTTTGGGCAATAAAGGTTTAATTCATTCATCATTCATTCATTCATTCATTCATTCATTCATTCAGAATAATATTCATGTACAATTAACCACTGATATTGCCAAATATTCCTAATATTTTCCTCACACATTTTAGCATTATTAGTATTGACAAACAAGGACTAGGCTGCACTGTGTCTGTGAGAGATACACCTGTGTGCTATGCTGCTGTTGACAGTGACACAAGCCCAAGTCTAAGTCATCCCCACCCCTGGGCTTTGCTGTACTGCTTCAGGCTCAGCACTGCCATTCTCTTGTTGGGCTTCATCTTGTTCTGGGTCTTACATTTATGACAAGGGCCAGTGTTGCTGAGTCACACAATGCCTGTAGTAGACGACCAAGCTTCTTTTGCGTGCTTGTGCTATATCCTAATAGGATTGAATTAATGCTACTTTTCACCCTAGTGATTGTGGATATGTTATAACTTTGTCATCACCTTAAGTCTGGAGCATGAAAAGGCTCTTGCATTGAGTGGAGCGATAAATCAGGGCTTGTGTTAGTTTAAGCATGTCTTAAATATTCTGCTCTACAAGTGGATCAGACAACAGCTTCATTTAACTCAGGTAGGCTCATTTCCAGAACATGACAATCTAATTAATCAGCTTCTTAACGTACATTAACTTTCAGCCTGCTTCATATGTGTTTGCTTAACGCCTATCTCTACTTCAAATGAGATGGCCTCAAGCGCTGTGTGATTAGGTCAGAGTTGGTGTATTAATTTCCTGTCAACACATACATCTCCATTACTGATGAACAGTTTTACTGTTACTAATGATGTATATTTAT
>JAODXP020000025.1:4112566-4164110 GCA_027497455.2 Sardinella longiceps
TCCAATCCATATTTCTCACATAGACCACACTTAAAGTTATTTCTTTGTTAAATCCCTCTTTGCAATGTGCATTTTTAATACGCTGGTTCCTGCTAAAGCCAGGCCAAGCATATTTTAGCATCTCTAATCCTGTTAGTAGTGTATCTTATTTTCAGGACAGTGAATTTTAGAATTTTGATAACTCCTTATTGCCCTCATGGATTAACAGCAAAACTAACAGGATTTAATATAATACTCCCAGTTTAAACTCGTTTAAATACCAAGGGCAGTTTGGGAAATATGAGCATTAAACTCCAATTATGTAATTGTCCATAAAGCTGTGATATTTAACTAATGTTGTAAATTTGAATATAATAGATTGGCCATGGTCAGAGAGGGACATTTACTGCAGTCTGCTAAAGCCAGTGGGGTCATCTGACTCTCAGCAGTGGCTGGCCTCATACCTGAAGGCTGGGCAGCACAGTCACACACACAGTCACACACATGGCCTCCAGTGGGCACCATGACAGCTATTAAGGCTGAGAATATCACTTTATTATCTGCGGCTGATGGCGAATAAGCAGAGTAAACAGTCAATACTAATAGGATGTTTTCCACAGACAGGCTAGCAGACTGTGTGCTTCTGGAGTGTGTGTGCATATCAGATGTGACACACAGTGACACCTATCAGGTCTCCACTGACAGAGAGGAGCAGAGCAGAGAGGAGGGGAATAGAGCGTGCATGAGGCCCGCTGGCTGGAGTGGGGAGTGTGTTACTGCCAGAGAGAGAGAGAGAGGGAGAGAGAGAGAGAGAGAGAGAGAGAGAGAGAGAGAGAGAGAGACGGCAGATGAAGAGCAGCGTCCACCCTAGAGTCCAGCGCCATCTGGGAGTCTTCGCTCTGTCACTGAGGATGACGAGAGAGACATGGACAGTGGGATGTGTTCACTTGCTCCCTCTGCCAGACACACAACCCCACACAGTCCTCAGTCTGACAAGCCGCACAGCAGTCCCCCTGGGCATGTGTGTACGTTAGGAAGTCTAGATCACTATAGGGGTGCAACAGCACTCGAATACTGATGCATTAGTCACATTCATCAGTGCTGTACCTGCATCTTTCAAATTCAGTGTGTTTTACTGAGGGAACTGCTCTGATTAGTGTCTGATTAGTTTTAGTGTTTTCTCTAACTAAACACATACAATATTATATAACATGTATAATGTAGATGTTCCAGCCACACAGTTCTTCAATGGTGAACATTTTTAATTCATCAATTCATCTAGTGATGATGTCAATTCAATAGCATGCCAGAGTGAGTGATTAGAGTACTGATTTGAGTCATAGTTGCATTGACGCACAAATCATTTTTCTCTGTTCATAATGCAAACAAGCCATTTTTCTGCATTGTCATGAACCAAATAATCAAATTGGCCTGAGACCAAAACCATCGTACAAATAGAAACCTTGAGTTCAAAGTCATCTAAAACACTTGTGGGTGTTCAAAGGCTCCATCAAAATATTTTAAAATCCTGAGAGAAATAAAAGGGACATCAATGAGCCTCCTCTGACATTAATGTGGGGACGGGGTGAACTCCCCCACACTTCTGTTTCTCTTGAGGATGACAATGTTGTTCTCGTGTTCAAAGCCACAACGATCACTGCAGAGCCTTTGATTAAGGTTAAGATAGTTATTTGTTTAACTCCTGATTTCCCATCCTAGACCCTCCCTGTCATAAAATATTTTAGCTCTCAGTTCTACTAAATTATCAGAGCTGCTTCTTCCCACCTTCTTCCCACCTATCTTCCTCATATTTATACATACTACCACATTAACAATATACCGTCACCATAACAATGTCAAGGACATAAAAGATAGATAGATAGATAGATAGATAGATAGATAGATAGATAGATAGATAGATAGATAGATAGATATGACCATAACAATGTCAAGGACATAAAAGATAGATAGATAGATAGATAGATAGATAGATAGATAGATAGATAGATAGATAGATAGATAGATAGATAGATAGATAGATAGATAGATAGATAGATAGATAGATAGAAAATGATCCTGAGGGAATGATATATATTTTGGCTCTGATGTGAGTTTGATTGCACACATGCGTTTGATATCCTCCTGTTGTGTTTTATAGAATATTCTCCATCTCTCAGATGATGTCCCTGCCTGACTCCTGAAGATAGTGCATCTGAAAACAGACATCTATTATTTTGGCCTTTTGATCTGATTGCCTCTCTTATTCAGGTGCGGTAGTCCAGAATGCATTGCATATCAATGGTGGCCAGGCCTATTGCTCCAGATAAGATAGAATCATGTTTTCCTAAAAGGAAAAAAAAAATGATAACAAAGCTGGATCAATGGCTAAAATGAATGTGAGTGATGCTCCATGGCCGGTGACAGTGAGTGCTGTTGATGGAATACTGATGGGCTGGGCTGGGGGAGACTGCAAGACATAATGATGCTCTGGGCTCCAGCCTCTGCGGACGCTTGCGTTAATGACCTACTGTATCAGTTTGGAAATTGCTATTGGGATTGCCCTGGGATATCAGGCTGTCTCACACAGGCCTGGCGTGTGTGTCTGGGTGGAGGAGGGAGAGAGGGAGGGAGGGAGGGAGAGAGGAAGATGGCATTTCATGAAAATGACAGAGACATTGCTTATGATGTGCCTCATTTCCAGCCCTATGAAAAGTAGCTTGAACTTTAAGTCACACGAGTGATTAATGGACACACTCAGAGGAAGCTGCTTGCAAATTTCCTCAAATGTTCCTTTTTGATGAGAAGGATATGAACTTGTACACCAGGGTCTGTTTTCCTGTTAGCACTCTCAGCCGTGCAGCATCCACCTGCTGTAGTGTGTGAGGCTAAATGACTGGGAAGCTGGAGTGGTGATGGAGCAGCTTGCTGCTGCTTGCTGCTGCTGCTGCTCGTGTTCCAGAGGCAGGGTATCAGCACCCCTATCAGACTAATTTCACAGCTCTCTCTCATTGTGACCCACTTCTGGATGCAGCGTGACCATAGCCTCAAGTGATCAGAGGAAGAAGCGTGCAAAGGCGAGACCCGTCAGAACACTCGGGCCCTGCCACATCGCCGACCTGTCAAAGATACTCCACTCTCCAGTGTAGACTTTGAACCCAGCAACACTCCAAAATAATCTTTGGATTCGCATGGTCAAGTCAGTGTACAGAGACTCCACAGATGGCCTAAGTATATATGCAGCCTGACTGAAAGGCTTTGTGTACTGTATGTCTTACTTGCTTTAAAAGAAACTTCTATCAGGCAGGCCAGTTCATCCTGTTTTTCCCATAGACTCACCTCAGTGAAGCCTGAAGGCCAATGCCTGGAGTAGATGAGTGATCCAAACAAGACTGCAGAAAAGAAAGGCAGAGACATTCCACAGGTGCACGCTAAAATGTTTATTGGAATAGCCAAGAGACCGGCTTGGAACTTAAGACATAAACAATGCATGCTGTTTTTATAACGCAACTGTCAAGACAAGTCTATAGACAGCAGGATTTCATATGATTCATGAACAACTGCACTGTGAATGGGTTTCCAAAGTTAGGCATTTTGTGAAGGTCTAAAGTTTTTCCATATACTGTGTTTCATATTCAATGAGTGTAGCAAATCTGTGAGGATTCAATTTGGTACTCATAAGAAAGTGACAAACACATCACAGAGCATGCTAGACCTTGCATGTCTTGGGTCTGGAAATATTTATTAACATTTGCTTGTGTGATGTGTCTAAATCCATCCACCGAAATGCAGTTGGTGCATTCCGAATTTTACTGATAATAAAAACAGTTTTTGTTTGTGTCACAATTAAATGTCATTCCTCTGAAGACTGACTGCCTCTTTATTTGAAAACTTGTATATAGAGCTGTCTCTTGTTTCCCTTAAAACAGTTTTTGGAGCTCTGTCAAAAATGTTCTCAGCCATCTAAATTTCACCTGACGAGAGAAGGGAATGTTTGCCGGCCCTTAATTTATGTCCCCTCCCAAATACCCAATGCAACTTTAATTTAAGCTTGGCTGAACTGAGCAAGATCAAATTCATATTTCAAATGTGCTGATGTGCCATGCTCTTGATGGAATGAGGGATTCTCACCAAGGCCATATTGAGGGGAGGCAGGCAGGCAGGCATTCTGTAAAGGACAAACTAATGGTGAAGTAGTCTTGCTGATGTTATTGGTTTTGTGTTTCTCACTGGCCAAGAGGCAAGTTAATATTGCATTTGTTTACTCACAGTCATAACAACTGAGTTTTTTTTATTTTAAACACAGGGAGAAATATCTAAGAAAACAATTTGACAGACTTGAACACACAAACATCTTGAGAGATGACAACTTGAAATAATTTGTCCTGCACCATCAAAAATCCTCTGCAAATGTAACCATAAGTTGTCACATGTCCTAATTCTGTCTCAAGGAGCCTAAGTCCTTTAAATACAGTTTCTCTGTCTTGTGTGATGGACAGCTGTCAGATCATGACTTCTGATGGCTGACATACATCTTACAAAGACTTTATACAGAATTAATAGGGGCTCCTTTTACCATGAGTCACGTCGTCCTTAAAGTCCTGTCCATCCTCATTCTCTCGGAATGCAGAGCGTGTGATTGCAGCAGTCAGAGCAGGGCCATTGATGGACGTGGACTGTTTGAGTTTCCCAAATGTTTTCCAAAGAGCAGTTTATGTCTGTCAAGAGTTGTCTAATGAATATAGTCAGCATTTTTACATAACTCTCTCAACACACACACACACACACACACACACACACACACACACACACACACAAACATACACACACACACACACACACACACACACACACACACACACACACACACACACACACACACACCACACACACACACACACACACACACACACACACACACACACACACACACACACACACACACACACACACACACACACACACACACACACACACACACACACCTCTTTCTATTCCCCTCTTTGTAGATTGGCAGAGCTGATTTTCCCAGAGTAACAGGGCAGGTGAAGACAGAGATTTCATTGCTTGAACTCAATTATTCCATTCCATTGTTCCAGTGTATGTGGGTTAAATGCCTCTGAGCTGAGGAAATGGCCATGTTTGAAGCCATCTCAAATGGCAATATTTGTTGCTCTGGAGGCACCCCTGCCTTGATTAGACCTTGGGCTTCAAGTGAAAGGAAGGATCAATGGGCTTTCCACATCAGCTCAATCAGTTTTGAAGTCTGATCACTGGGGGAGAAAAGCAGGCCTGGCCTGGCCTGGACATGGTGCATGACTTACTAAAAGCTCTGAGAACATTCTTGCAACATGCTGGAAACAAACACACCGAAATGTTGCAGACAAGCCTTTTTTTTATTTTATTATTCCGCAAATAATCACCCGTTATAGCTAATTAGTGTAAATCAATGTAATTTGCCTTGTCCTAATGATCTCCAATAGCAGGATCCTCATAACATCGTCTTCTCATTATCTCTCTTGGCAATGAATGCATGACTAGCCCTTATTTATTGCCCTCATTTGTGCAGTGGTGTTGGAGTGTAATTCCCCCTCTAACGTGTCGGAGGAGCGCTCCAGTGTTCATTACGCACCAAAGGATGCAAGGGGAGAGCAATCCCAGGAAGAGTTTAGAGAGCAGCTTCAGGATAGTCCTGTAGATGAGTCCCATCTCCGTCACGGACGCCAGGAGTGCAGGCCAAGCACAAGCACAGAGACTCCAGCTGAATAATCGTGTGTGTGTGTGTGTGTGAGTGAGTGAGTGAGTGAGTGAGTGAGTGAGTGTGTGTGTGTGTGTGTGTGTGTGTGTGTGTGTGTGTGTGTGTGTGTGTGTGTGTGTCTGTGTGTGGGGTGTGTGGGGTGTGCTCACATTTTCCCTCCTGACTAATGGTGAATAAAGGTGATATGCTGAGAAGGTGATTGTAGTAATGGGTTGGAGGTTGAGTGTGTAGGTAGGTGATCTCAGGTAGCGTCCCCAGCACTGTTGCCTGCAGGCTGCACCCCATACTATTCATCATGCACTATATCTGATCTGTAGAGGAGGTCAATGCAGCCAGCCGCAGGAATAAAGCAGAGAGAATTATGGCTCCTCACACCCGGAAACCATTCCATTTGTTTCATCCCTGGGTCTTGGAACAGAGGCCTGTGATTCATTCTTGTTGGTGCCTATTTGTTTGTGTGCACGTCTTCATAAAGCATTTCCAGATATCTGCCTTCAGAGAAAATAGCTAGACGCAAAAACCAAAGAAATGCAAATTGCACTTTGGTCCGAAATTCAAGATAATCAATTGGCATCACTGCTCCCTCTCTGAAGCCAGTCCTGGTGTTTGCCAAGGAAACACGGCGCTCCTTGTTTGATGAGCCAACACGGAACTGAGCCATTCCCAAACAACTGGAAATAATCATTACTTAGGTGCTTAGCACAAACACATTGGATTTTTTTGAATTTGAAAAAAGCTGGCCAGCTCCCATGCCGACATATCAGCCCACGTCATAGTCATGCATGGCAATGAAGGATTAGATTCCATCAGCACTGAGTGGCAGACAGACAAGTGGGCCACAGAACTGATCCCAGCGCAGTGTCAGAGGAGGCTACAGTGAACAGGCTACAGGCTCCAGAGGCTCCAGGATCAGTGCTGAGGCCTCTCTGTACATATTCATGCAGTGGGCAGGAAGGATGGGAGACAACAGACTGGAGGTGTGTGTGGAGAAAGAGAGAGTGAGAGACAGAGAAAGGGAAGGAGGAAGGTAGAGACAGAGAGATAGAGAGGGAGGGAGAGAGACAGATAAAGGGAGGGAAGGAGAGAGAGGGAAAGAGAGAGGGGAAAAGGAAGGATAAAGAGGGAGAGAGAGAGAGAGAGAGAGAGAGAGAGAGAGAGAGAGAGAGAGAGAGAGAACCAGCTGAGGCCCTGAGAGATGACATGGTGGCACCCATAGGGGCTGGCCCTGTCTCCGGGCGCCGATCACAGTGATGAGGGATGAAGTGTGCTCAGCCAAGCAGAACTAACAGACAGGCCTTGTTCAGAGCACAGAGCTGCCAATACTAGCAAACACAAGCGCATACATACATACATACATACATACATATACATACATACATACATACACGCATGCACTCACTCTTTCTGTCTTTCTCTCCCTCTATACACCCCCTCTCCTGTCTCTCTCACACAGCACTGCTAGCACACACACACACACACACACACACACACACACACACACACACACACACACACACACACACACACACACACACACACACACACATGCGCGCACACACACATTGTAAAAGTGCACATAGAAAGGGATAGGGGAGCAGATGAGCCAATAATCAGAGGCCACTTGATCAGCCGGCTCATTGGCATGTGTGTGTCTGATGAAGAGGAGCTCTTCTGCGTTGGGAGGCTGAGAGGAGGGAGAGAGAGGAGGGAGAGGGAGAGAGAGAGAGGAGAGGCAGCCATTAATCAGAGCACAAAAGACATCACAGTCCTCTGAGCTTCGGCACAGGACCCTTTTCATTTCTATTTTACATTGATTTCACTCTTTTACAACAGGAGACAAAGGGACTCAGGAAAAAGGCCTGATTGTTTTGCACAATGCTTTTCATCTCGACGCAGACTTTAAATACATATTATATCACTGCTTGGTCAAATTTACTATTGTCATGCACTATTTAGAATGTGCATTATTTTCAGACAAGTGCACACCCATGAAGTAGATCCACTTTTATGTCCATATCACATTTGTGCACTGAAGTTTCAATGAACTGTCATCTTTTTCACAGCATCACAATTTAGTGGCCTGACCAAAGTTTACTGCATAGTAACATAGTAACTCATGATGCTTTTGATTGAGGTTCTGATTGAGACGATGTGTGGGAGAAAGAAGTAATGAAGTTCCGCAAACTAGCCTGTTTTAGCATCAAAACTTGCATGGTTGTAAGCAAAACCATAGAGCACAGTTGGGCTACAATGGTATAAGCGGAATAATTAACTCAACACTGTATGTAACAGTATATAGGAATATAATGCACTTAGTGGGGCTTCGGCTTCACTTTGGAGCTTTCCTACCACCTCAAATGTGCATTATTTTCCTATACACACACACACACACCGTGTCATTCATTAGCCTATCCCTTACACATCTATGCAACATATCGTCTTCTTCAAACAGCTATTTTATTGCCGTGAAGATGTGGATAACAGTAAGAGACCTATCCAAGTGGTCATGTAGGTTAAGTGCCTCTGGTCTGGTGCACACACACTATACAATATGTGTTTACAACTGAGTCATCATTCTGTGCTGCTCTTGACCTTTGGCTATTCACGGCATATAGTTGGAAGCACAGAGTGAAAGGCTCAGTGTAAGTTACATCCCATGCTCCTCTGCTCAGAAGCAGACTCCATTTCACTAAATGGGTGTAAAGTTAAAGTGATGTGATGATATGTTGACATCAAGGCAAAAGGTTACTCCCCATAGCTCAATGACAAGAACTTATGGCTGATTGAATTCAAAGTCTCCATATAGTTTATAACATGAAGCTCACAGTCCAACCTTCATCTGAGGCAGCCCCCACTGTAGGCTGCAGCTGAGTTTATTCTGCTGTTTCATACAGGGGAGATTAATGACTAAATGACATTCAGTAGCCCAGAAAGTGGCCTTTGGGGGAACGACAAATCCTGATGACTAAGGGTAAGAATTTAGCAATCCAGCCATGACCTGCTTCATCTTTAAGGGAATTACTTTTCAGAACACGCACACACTGGGAGATGCAATAATTTGATTCACCATGGCGAAGGGATGTAATCTTAATTAATTTCACTATGTTATTTAATTAAAACCTGGGCATGAGTGAAATAAATCTGCTGATGGTAATTATTTGCACATGATCCCGCAATGAGATTTGATGATTTCCTGATGCTATTTGTGTTACAACAAATATTGCTTGTATTTGTTTTATCTCACAAGTACACATATACCTGGCTGGTACCTTCCTGGAAGCTGATGAAATATTACTGAAACCTCATGCATGTATGTTGCATACACTCATATGGATGACTGGCAGAGCAGAGGATGCATCCGGTGGGGATTGTTAGTGGAATATTCTAGAACCAGGTTGACACCGTGTTGGAGAGAATTGGCTGGGAAGTGAGTAAGTTCATTCATTCATTCACATTCACTCAGTGTGGCTGTGGGGTAGCTTCAGGTGTGTCATCATGGTTGTACACCTGCAGACTGTGTTCTGATCACTGGTGTCAGACTCAAGTTTGGAGTTTTTCAAAGTTTCAAAAAGTTAGTCCAGACACAGCACAGGTGGAGACAGATTTTTCCAATAAACAGGTGCAAGGATCATGCTCAGAAACAAAACATGCTCAAACATTATTCCATCTGATACATGACAAGGCTTCAGACAGTCTCCCAAAAAATAATCTATAATAAATAGTAAGACAGAGTTCTCAAACATTCAGGTAGATTCACATTGTAGCAGTCAAGCAGTGTGTCATCTGACTGCTACACTTGGTTCAACAAAAAAATGTAAGCCAGCCTATTTTCAAGTCCTTATCACAACTTCTTGTACTTAAGTCAAGACAAATGTTTCTAGGTTGTCATACCAGTATTACAATTTATCTTTCCAGAAGAACAAAACATTATACTACTCTGACGTTGCTCTATACCAACAGCCCACCCACAAATATGATGCGCTGGCTGTAGGCTATATTGTGTGAAGACTGCATTGTGGCGGCTGACCTGTCATGTCCCTTGTTTTTCATTTGTGCTGGATGTTTTCTTTAGGCTTGGCTAGTAAGCACTGGTGCCATGTGAGTGTGTGGTCTCCAGCCCTGTGGTGCTGGGGTTAAGTGTTTTGGATTTCCCCCTGTCCACTTCATTTCTACCGTGGGCATCAGAAAAGCACCAGCAGCATCCAGCAGCCCACAATGGCCCAGTGGGAAAGTGGTGCAATCACAATACCCATCGACCTTGGGCACCAGCACTGGCCCCAGTTCCACTGCTCCCAGATCAGCTGGATTTATAATGCTGCCACCACTTCTTATTCATGACACACCTAAAGCGCTGTGCTGAAATAAAGCATTGCCATGCAACGCAGGCATTATGGGCCTCCACATGCCGTGACCCCAGTGACCTTTGCTTACTCCCTGCTCTGCTCCATCTGATAAGGGGATAAATATGCTGCTTTGGCCTGAATAAACAGCAGGGGCATTTACCTGCACACCTGTACCTTACATTCAACGTCTCAGCCCTGGAAATGCACCAGATACTTTCAGTTCATTTTCATCTGCCAAAGAAGGGAGCATTTAAGATTTACATCTAAAAATGTGTGTGTGTGTGTGTGTGTGTGTGTGTGTGTGTGTGTGTGTGTGTGTGTGTGTGTGTGTGTGTATGCGTGCGTGTGTGTTTGTGTGCGTGCGTCTCTCTCTCGTGTGTGTGTGTGTGTGTGTGTGTGTGTGTGTGTGTGTGTGCCTCTTTCCGAGGGTGTTTATATCAGGTTGTTCAAGGCAGGTGCTCTGAATCATGAGTGATGTGGGATTGATGACATCAATGCATATCAAAATGGATAGGATTAACTCAGTTGTTTGGGCAGAATGATGAATCCATTGCAGGCCTGCAGAGCGTTGCTTTGTAATAACAGACATCAGCAACATTCCTGGGGGCATCTCGTCTCTCCAATTACCTGCACATTAAGGAGGAATTGAGTGCCTGCCTGTTTTCTTCATTGCACAGACCTTGTGTATTGTATGCCTGCTTTGCACTGCTGGGAGAGTTAGCCTTGTGGCGCACATGGACAGTCCCTACACTAGCCACTTGCCCCACACACCCTTTCATTAGTTTCTCATAAACACAAGGCTGAAGTTAGTGAAACAATCGAAGTATATCTGTTTAAATGCTCTACTGCCATGACAAAGCGTTTGATTTGTGTGACATTGATTAATGAGTTGTCTCTTCATATTCTCATGAGTCAGCAGAGAACTTGAAATGCTTGCTCAGCATAGGCTGTCAATTCAAAGGATAAAAAAAGTTTGAAACAGTGTCCTTTGTGGAATTTTAATTCTGCACCCCACATACAAGGTGAGCTCTATCAAGCTCGTATTGCACATAATGGCCATTTTCAGAAATATTTTTTGGAATATTTAGGAAGTTTGCTCACCTACTTTTCCATACTCAGTGACTTTATCAGATGGGTATTCAAACGCACATGAAAGGGTAGGTTCCGTTTTTATATATACTTAAAGCCTTGTTTTTTATTGTATATGAACAAATGAAATGGTTAAGGTTATAATTTGGAGGGATGCCTCTGTTCCAAGAATTTTGGGTTGTTGTCATAGGACTCCTGCAGCTACAGAATGGCTGCATTACTGTACACTGGACACAGATGAAGTCTGCAAGATATCCTAGTGCTTACTGTAACTGACTACATGGCATGGCAAAACAAGAATCTGTTGTAAAAATAGAGGAATTCCAAGATCTCATATTCTACTCAGTAATGTCAATCAAAGTTTTGATTTTGACACTTCATACAGATGTTGAAGATGTTAGGTTATCTTAAAAAAAAAAACTATATTGCATTTACATTTGAAATGGTTTTGACAATTTTATTTTACAGACACAACCATTTGAAACGGCAGTGTTTTTTCCTTGCCTTGAGAAGTTCAAAGTCTGACAGTGGCGCTGGTGATGGTGAGTTTGAAGCGAGCAAACAGCAGCTCGTTTGTCTTGTGCCTCAAATAATGAGCCCATCGTGTTGTGATTCAGCTAACAATGTAAACAGACTGCAATCTTGTTGAAGCCTACAAGAGGAGAGGCAGTAACCGCAGGTGCCGATTAGTTCTGACTAGTTGATGAAGTCTACTAGCATATCACTGCCCACAGGAGTAGCGGAATCAATTAGCAAACATGATGCAATGTTGTGAGATGTAGTCTCAGAGAGCAGACCGTGACTCTGCCAGGCACGTTAAGTCTAAGTCACTTTTTAATTTTGGACAGGCCCCTGGTCTCATTGTAAGGTAATTATTAGGTCCTAAGTCTGAGCTATTTATAGGCAGTGCATGGGTCAGTGTCTTAGATGAAGGTGCACACTGAATGATTCAGGGGCCTTTACAATGGAATGAAGCTCTTGATCACACTGGCCTTTGTAGATCATTTGGGAATAGTTTTGAGGAGTGGAACTTGTAATATGTCACCTAGGTCCAGGTCCACACTCACAGATTCAGAGGATTTAATGCATATTCCACTAACTGGGCACATGCCTTGATAGATCTTTTCAGGCAACAGATGTTTCAGCCAATCAGATCTATTCCCCCCATACGTCAGGAACACCTTCATCGTCTGTCAACGGGCATGTACAACGTCAACGCCGTATAAATGTGGACTCTCCCACTGTTTGCTTCTCACCCTTCCTGAATCCTTTCCTCAAGTCACCATTTGGAATTACCCACAGTTCATAGCTCTGTGATGTGAAAGGGGGAACATGGGAAATGTAGCCATTTGTCAAAGGTGAAGTTCCAACCAGCAAACAGCAATTTGAGCACTCAAAGGCTCACACTTATCAGAGTATACTTGAGTTAGGTAGTTAAAGGATCAGGACTTGTCTTTTGAGGTGGGTTTAGCATTGGGCCACATTAGCCTAATGCTATCAATAATTTCAACACAGCCTTAAAGCATCCCAAATGGATGCTCATTTCTGTCCATGCGTAATTGGCTTGTTTGTGGAAACGTGACCACAAGCATTTGTGAGACCAGTTTCAAAGATGGCACTTTCACTAGCAGGATACGTGGGATAGAACTTTCTCACAAGTCATTTTCCAAACTGTAAGGCTGTCTGCAAAACTGTAACTGTCTTCTCATTAAACAACATTTTTAAACATTTTTTAATGCAAATTTGTGGAGAATATAAATCTTTTACATGAGTTAGAAACTACATCATGTCAACAGTGAACAAACAAAACTTTTTTTTAGTTATTTTTCAGAGGTGTTATTTGGCTCAAGTCCAAGCGTCTTTTGAGTATCCCATCGTCCCTAAACCATGGGTGGGCATGTGGGCATCTGTGGCCTGTGGCCCCGTGCCTGTCTGCTCTCCGGGCGGCTGGGCAGGAGGCTGAGGAGAGAAGCTCTTGTAATAATCTGACCAACATTGGAGATGACCGGGGCACAGCTGGGAGAGCTGTGAGAAGTCCAAGCACAGGTGACGGCTCCCAATCGCCCCCCCTTCACACAAGCACACACACACACACACACACACACACACACACACACACACACACTGAACCCCAGGTGGTAACACTGCTTTCCTGTGCCTCTGTTCACTCAGATGCCACAATGTCCTTCTGGTAAGGACATCAGTGTTTTCTGTGAGACTTTGATTGAACTTACATGTGCTTTATTTTCTTTCATGACGGCTAAACAAACTGAAATTGGGAGTTAAGTGAGACATGACTGATGGTGAGACACACACATACACTCACACACACACACACATAATTGACACTCTCTCAGTAAGGAACATGACCCTCGGCCAGGAAGTGAAGATGAAGCATGGTGTGAGGTAGACGGAGGAATTCTAATGTGACATCTTGCACAGACCTGTCTTCAAAGGCCAAGCCATGACCCTCTTGACCTTGGAGAGATCTCACGCTGGCCCTGTCACGGCCCGGCCCCATGATTTATGCTACATCAAAATAGCGGTGAGGTGATCAGCCTCTGAGGGCCAGGCACAGGCAGCTGGGAAAGTGATAGCCCCTCTGAAAGCCCTCAGATGCTCACGGCGGCCATTACTGTTGTTTTGAACTCCAACCCAAAACATGTTACATTAGACAGGACTTTCAGGGCCACTGACAGAGGGCAGCCAGTAAATGGATGTCCTCTCCCCCAAACATCATGGAGGGCATGTCTGGACTGGCTAAGACCAACTGGTGTTGATGGGGACTTTTGGGTTGTTTTGTTAGGTAGGCGTCTTTAAGTTCACTTAAGGCACAAGAGATGGTGAATGAAGCAGTAAGTTTAAGAAATACTTAATCTGTCCTTCCCCTGACATTTTTTTAGGTCATGACCGAGGTGATATGTAATTGTTGGGTGACGAGAAAAAATTGGCACAACAGAAATGTCATAACAGGCAGGCAGGACTCTCCGAAGCAAATGTTCCACACCGACAGAAATAGCATTTAACTGTGGACAGCGGGAAACTGGAATTCCTGCTGAGGTTAAAGAGCCAACACCGCAGGCCCATGGCTGTAAATACAACTAATAATACTAACCTACAACAAATACTTCCTCAGCCATGAATGTGTCTTTTATTATTTTTCAAAAAGATAATGGTAGACAATAACAAACACATATTCACCCAAGAGCACAGAGAGGTTGCTATGGCAGTCTCCTGGCAGTGCTGAATGCCTTTGGGGCGGGCAGCCCAGCACATAGAGATGGGAAGCTGTTGGCCACTGAGCCCACTCAATCCACAACCATAGGCACTTTAATGAAGTGTTTGCAATCTGATTTGATTCTTAATAGCGGAGGCATTAGTGAGCATCACAGGGCATACCAAGCAGCTCTCCAATGTCATAGCACAGCCATCACAGCACCAAGGAATTACAGAGGGAAAGACAACCTGGAGGTACAAGGCAATCAGCTGAGCCATTGCAATCTTTACTGAATAATGAAGAACAATTGGACTTCTCTAGCCTGCTGATAACAGTGTTAACAGTTTAAGTACACTGATATTCAGTTTGGATAAATATACTTTCTTTAAATCCAACTGCGATTAAATCAATCTTGGGAATACAATTAGACTATAAAGGCAATGCAGTGCTTATGGATGGAGAAGATGAAAGCTGGGTCATGGATAGGGTCATTTGCAGTTACTGCTTGAACACCAAGGTGGGATAAGAGAATGGAAGCCAAAGAAGTCAGTAAACAAAAGGCTGAAAGAACATGGCTCTTTGAAGATAAGCAACAATTTGGCCAGAACAACAAGCGTATGTTTCTGTGTTAGATTTATTTTGGACCGTTTAAATTCTGTGATAATGGTTACCTTAAGGTCAATCTGACCTTTCAGAAGTTTGAATTTTCTAAATGGGCGCAGACGTGCAGAACAGCGTGAGACAAACACAACAAACTGCTGCCTTCCCTTCAAGCTCTTTCTCTCTCTCTCTCTTCTCTCTCTCTCTCTCTCTCTCTCACTCACTCCCTCTCTTCCTTCCTTTTGATTTTATACTTATTCTTGTATTTATTTAATGGTGATAATAACAAAAGTCCTATTAAATTCAGCCAAATGTAACTGACCTATAGTGTTGCTATAGTCTTATGAAAGATGTCCCTGCTGCCGTGCAATTATGCTAACAGCTGTTGTGTACTGAGTGAATGTTTTATAGATGACGACATGCGGGGAGCAATGCTATATGCAATGCTTCATTCTCCTCCCCGCATGTCGTCATCCATTATAAAGGCTTTCCTCTCATTGTGCTCACTGCTTTACCTGCGCTGGGTGAACATGTTGTTATAAAACACAATGAAGAACTCCACAGGGCCATGTTTATCTTCTTGCTCCAGTTGGTTTTACCTAGAGAGAGGCGAGGAAATATAAGCCATTTGGGAGTAAACATGTGCTGAGAAAACACAGGCACCTCAAAAATGAGGGTGATTAGGTCAATGAATGATTGTGTCTCACTGTAGTCACTGACTTTGTGTCTTTTATGATCATAACTTTAGCTATTCAAGTGTAACCGCAGATAGCGAAACATAATCATCTGAAATGCAGATTGAATTTAGTGCAGCTTTTGGCGTAGTGCTAAAACCTTGTTGCTAGACAGTCAGATGAATAAATAGATATGGTGAAAGCAATCATGGAAATATCGGCATGCAATTACCACACATGAGAATATAGAATGATATCTCTCTCTCTCTCTCTCTCTCTCTCTCTCTCTCTCTCTCTCTCTCTCTCTCCAGTAATTATGATTCTAGTGTATCCTTGATGGAATAGAATGATAACCCTTTTATGCTGATCACCTATTTGGTTTATTGAGACCATTTACAGTGTATTTCATTATTCTAAAAATCCTGCATTTATTTTCTGGAATAATATTTAGTAATTCTTCACAACACTACAGATGTATGTAATGTAATGCATGTAAATGTTAATCTGTGTGAGCTTGAAGTTACAGTAAAAACAGACTAAATAGAGAATGAATCTATCTTGATGATTCATGGTGGACTGTTGGTATTTAGAGCTCTTTCCTACATGTGTTAGTGTGTTCATATGAAGAGTTCAGATGCAAAACCCCCTAAACACCATTTTTGTGAAAACTGAGTTAATGATATTGTGTGAATCCTGTATAAATCTAGAATATGTAAATGAAATGTTTTTGTGAAAAATAAAATAAAACCTGCTCCCCGCCGTGTCTAAAATATCTGTTTACAATCAAAACACTGTAAACGCCTGATAGAAAATGGCCTTTTTCTCAAAAAGTGGTCAAGTGGAGTTAGGGGGTTTTGCATCTGAACTCTTCATATATTATCTGCCATGATGTCAGTTGCATGTTGTGAATGGAATGAATAATAAACAAGAGCGAAGCCAGTTAACAGAGCCAGTGTGAGGCTGAGGCATATCTCTATTCCATACTGGACGTATTTATTTTAAAGTTGACATCAACCACATCTGTTTGCCTTCATTCTCCACAATGGCCTCGTAAATTGCGCATGGGAGTGTACCTTTAAGTTGGTCCAAGAATATGTCATGGATCACAGGTTGTCATCAGTTGTGTGTGCATGTCAGGCACCCTGGGGTGAATCTCTGGAGTGTAGGCCTGCAGGAAGATCAGAGACTAGTCTTTGCTGCTTCATTTCTCATATCGTGCGCTGCACACTGTAGGCCTGTAAAACTAACCAACATTGCTTGGAATGTTTCCTCCAGTGTCGTTGACCAGGCCAAGAAGATCACCCCAACATCAATCTGGAATGTACAAGTTGGTCTGTAAATGCATTTTGTATGGTCCATACACAGAAATGGCTTGCTAAATCAACTTTACTCTACTCAGAAGTCACATAGCGAAAGAACAATCTTGTGTTGACATGATGTCAGATAAAGGAAATATGCACGCACAGTGTATTGTTGTATGTCTTGAATGGTAAAGACATACAAGACATCCATGCTGTAAATGCATTTCACATGTACTGGATACTGTGTGTTGTCGTGCAAAGCAAAGCAAAACATCCAACTGGCAAGTCATTCCTTCCCATTAAGATCCTTCAAAAATGAAGTGGAAAGAAAAGAAGCTTTTGAGATGTTTGCACAGGTCACTGGCTTTGCGTGCTTTGTCTTGTCTGCTTATGGACTCGACTGCAGTGATTGAACGACATGGGAGATACTTTTCCAGCCTTTTGTTTTCCCGTGCCTCTGCACTGGTCTCCATTTTTTATAAGACTAATGGACTTGTGGACCATGAGACAGCTCTTCTGTGGAGATGACGCTCTCTGGCCTCTGTTTTATTTAGAGCCATGTAGGACCTCTAATGACTGGATTGTCTTTGCAGGGGGTGCACGCGAAGAGAGGCAAGATTGGACTTGACTAAGATCTGCCTTGTTCTCCCACACGCTACCTCAGCCTTTCCACTGCACTAAACTTACCCACAGCCGTCTCAGTCGCATAAACTCAGCTGCCAAAACACCCACATGGAGCCCAAAATGTCACAGCGTAGCTTTCAAATGGAATTGGCCATATGACACACATTCAAACAAACACAATGGAACCTCAATGATGAGTACCTTCAAGCGCGCATGGCATGCCATAGGTGTTCTCACGTGCAGTTTCTAAATGCAATCATGCAAAATGCTGTTTGCCGTTGCTATGACTTAACTATGTGCTGACTTTGATGTTAAGGATAGCATTTTGAATAGGCCTGCTTGCCAAGCCTTGGAGCATTCTTTGGTGAAATAAAATGAATTAAAAACAGAATTTTGAACTTTGTAGATTTTTCCCCTTGGAATTCTTTGCTTTATAAGTTCAGCCTCTGAGACATCACTTGCCCAAAGCAAAATTCTGCTCTACTTTTAATTTTCTCCAAGTGAAGTCACACAGAGTAAGTGTGTGTGTGTGTGTGTGTGTGTGTGTGTGTGTGTGTGTGTGTGTGTGTGTGTGTGCGCGCGCTGGGGTGCAGTTAGAGATTTATTTATATATTTACATCATAGGCTTTCATTACTAAACTCTCTCTATAGGCCCTGTTTGCCGAGCTTCATTAAGATGAGCAGATAGCAGGTAAACAAACAAAGCCATATTATTTGTATGCACTGACCACTCCACCATCTCATGTTGCTTCTTCTTGCCTTTTCTCTGGCCACTTCTGCTCTGTCCTTTGTTGCATAATACAAACAAGAAGTTACAAACACACAAACAAACAAGAAGTTAAACACACAAACAGACAATAAAAACAGAGCCGACTGAAAAGCCTATTTTAGATTTCTCCAGCTCTCATTTTCTCTTCCTTCCTGTCCTTCCTCCTAGCGCAAGATTAGATCATCACTCCAGATTTCCTCAACCTGTTTGTGTCCTCTCTCTCTCTCTCTCTCTCTCTCTCTCTCTCTCTCTCTCTCTCTCTCTCCCTCCCTCCCTCCCTCCACCGGGCTGTCCAGTGGGCTGTTTTGATATATGTGCCTCTGTGTCTCCCCCCTTCCAAAGCTTTGAGTGGAGTGCCAGACTGGATGGCCTTGCTGTCTCTTTGTAGAGGCTCCACAGACCCCCTACCCCTCCACCCCCTTCTGCTCATCAGGGATTCTGCTTGTGTGTTGCTGTGCCCTTGCTCAGCTCATCTCCTTTAACCCTTCTTGCACGGGTTCAGTGGCTCCAAAGGTGGCAGTGCTTGGCAGTGCGGGGCCTGTTATCGATCCCCTTTACACAGGACACTATGCTCACACACCGCCCCGCACCACCAGCAGCAGCAGCAGCAGCAGGAACCTTTAAACACTTTGTGCTGGGAGGAGAGAGCCAGCAAGGTCATCAAAGCAGGGTTGTGGAGAGTGCAGTCGGGGGGAGAGTTTTTGCACAAAGAATACCGGTGATACTGTGTGTGTGTGTGTGTGTGTGTGTGTGTGTGTGTGTGTATGTGTGTGTGTGTGTTCATTTCTCCAATAGCTTATGGCCCTTTTGTAGTTTGATAACGAAAAATTATACATTTCCTACAACTACTTTGTGTGCAGTATGCTTTCAGCAGCTTTCGAGCATACATCATAAAGATATATTGTAGAGCAATATGAATGTAAAATGGTGCTAACTGTAACTGTTCAATTCAACAGTTTCCCAGAAATATTTCTTTCTACCTAGAGAGATGGGTCACTTGAATGTTTCCCATACCCCAAACTAAAAAAGTTTAACATGTGAATAATAATAATAATAATAATAATTAAAGCCACAAGTGGCGATGACGGGCCCTCGCACCAGGTGCACCGCAAAGAGTGCATATCGCAACAATGGTACACAGTGAAGGCACATTCACTCGGAACAGGTGTGCTATCTTTGTCTCACCCTCATTTTTTACACTCGCAGACACTCACTGTCACACACTCACTCAGTCTGCCTTTTAAACTCTTTCTCTTAGTAGGGGCGCTACAGAGATTCACGTTATACTACATGTTCAGAAGGTGGTCCACAGTCTGAGTACCAACTTTGGCTATGATAGGTCAAACCGTTTCCAAGTTATAATGTTCAACCACAAGGGGGCATTAGAGAGTTTCGATTCATGGTTTTGCGTGGTCAGAACACGGTCAGGAGTCCATATACCAAGTTTGGATAAGCTACGTCAAACCGTGTCCAAGTTATCATATTTGACCACTAGAGGGCGCTAGAGAGTTCCGATTCATCATTATGCGTGGTCAGAACACGGTCAGGAGTCCATATACCAAGTTTGAATAAGCTACGTCAAACCGTTCCCAAGTTATCATATTTGACCACTAGAGGGCGCTAGACAGTTTCGATTCATGATTCTGTGTGGTCAGTACACGGTCAAGCGTCCATATACTAAGTTTGGATAAGCTACGTCAAACCGTTTCCAAGTTATAATATTTGACCACTAGGGGCGTTACAGAGTTTCGTTTCATGATTATGCGTGGTCAGAACATGGTCAGGAGTCCATATACTAAGTTTGGATAAGCTACATCAAACCGTTTCCAAGTTATAATATTTGACCACTAGGGGCAATCGGGTAAAGCATTGTCAATTTCTGGCACATTTCCGGCTTGACCAGGTGGTGGCGCTATAACAGGCATGTCCATGGGGTGTCTAGATATCATCACAGTCATACCATCTATGAACCAGTGAAGTTTCAGATCAATCGGGTAAAGCATTGTCAATTTCTGGCACATTTCCTGCTTGACCAGATGGTGGCGCTATAACAGGCACGCCCACGGGTCGTCTAGAAATCATCACAGTCATACCATCTATGAACCAGTGAAGTTTCAGATCAATCGGTTAAAGCATAGTCAATTTCTGGCACTTTTCCTGCTTGGCCAGGTGGTGGCGCTATAACAGCCACGCCCACGGGGTGTCTAGATGTCATCACAGTCATACCATCTATGAACCTGTGAAGTTTCAGACCAATCGGTTAATGCAGTGTGATTTTATGACACACTTCCTGTTTCGTGATGAGCTATTAAAATCATACAATTTCATAATATTTTTATTACAACATATTACGAAATATCAAAAATCCGTTCGCAATTTAGCATCAGCAGCATCTAGAGGTCATGTACACCAAATTTCAATTGAATCTGACATACCGTGTCCGACAAGTACGTTAAAGTTCACTGTGTGTCCAAATTTTTACACTCCTTATTACCTCACTTCCTGTTGGGCGTGGCTAATGCAATGTAATACGAAAGTTGTTCGTCTTGGGGAGACACACACACCTACCAAATTTTGTGCGCGTAGCTCAAAGTATATGCCAACCATGGCACTTAATGTCAATTTCTGTACTTTCTCCACCTTGCCAGTTGGTGGCGCTGTAACAACCACGCCCATTAAGTGTATGAATGTCGTCGTAAGGATAATATCTATAAATTTGTAAATGACATTCAGACGATTCCATCAACGCCCTGCGATCTAATGACACATTTCCGTTTTTCAGTTTTTCCCATATTTCACTCATCCGCCATCTTGAAATTGTAAAGGGTATGAATAATCCCTTCGCAATTTTACATCAGCAACATCTTGGCAGCATGTCTACCAAATTTCACAGGAATCTGACCAACGGTGTCCGAGGAGTACATTAAAGTTCAGTGGGTGTCCGGCCCCATAGAGCCCAATGTAATTTTTTACTTTAGGGGGCGCTACAGAGTCCCTGGGCCACACCCAAGTCCATGCCTCTGTATACCTCTAGTGTGCCATACTTCCAAGGTGTGTGCAAAATTTCATGAGTTTTCGTGCACGGGAAAGGGGTCAAAAATGGCCGGAACCAGGGGAAGAAAAATAATAATAATAATAATTAAAGCCGCAAGCGGCGATGACGGGCCCTCGCACCAGGTGCACCGCAAAGAGCGCATAACGCAACAATGGTACACAGTGAAGGCACATTCACTCGGAACAGGTGTGCTATCGTTGTCTCACCCTCATTTTTTCCACTCGCAGACACTCACTGTCACACACGCACTCAGTCTGCCTTTTACACTCTTTCTCTTAGTAGGGGCGCTACAGAGATTCACATAAGTCATACTGCATGATCAGAAGATGGTCCACAGTCTGTGTACCAACTTTGGCTATGATAGGTCAAACCGTTTCCAAGTTATAATGTTTGACCACAAGGGGGCATTAGAGAGTTTCGATTCATGGTTTTGCGTGGTCAGAACACAGTCAGGAGTCCATATACCAAGTTTGGATAAGCTATGTCAAACCGTGTCCAAGTTATCATATTTGACCACTAGAGGGCGCTAGAGAGTTTCGATTCATGGTAATGCGGGGTCAGAACACGGTCAGGAGTCCATATACCAAGTTTGGATAAGCTACGTCAAACCGTTTCCAAGTTATCATATTTGACCACCAGAGGGCGCTAGAGAGTTTCGATTCATGGTAATGCGGGGTCAGAACACGGTCAGGAGTCCATATACCAAGTTTGGATAAGCTACGTCAAACCGTTTCCAAGTTATCATATTTGACCACCAGAGGGCGCTAGACACTTTCGATTCATGATTCTGTGTGGTCAGTACACGGTCAAGAGTCCATATACTAATTTTGGATAAGCTACGTCAAACCGTTTCCAAGTTATAATATTTGACCACTAGAGGGCGCTAGAGAGTTTCGATTCATCATTATGCGTGGTCAGAACACGGTCAGGAGTCCATATACCAAGTTTGAATAAGCTACGTCAAACCGTTCCCAAGTTATCATATTTGACCACTAGAGGGCGCTAGACAGTTTCGATTCATGATTCTGTGTGGTCAGTACACGGTCAAGAGTCCATATACTAAGTTTGGATAAGCTACGTCAAACCGTTTCCAAGTTATAATATTTGACCACTAGGGGTGCTACAGAGTTTCGATTCATGGTTATGCGTGGTCAGAACACGGTCAGGAGTCCATAAACCAAGTTTGGATAAGCTATGTCAAACAGTTTCCAAGTTATAATTTTTGACCACTAGGACTTTTAGCACCTTTCCTGCTTGACCAGGTGGTGGCGCTATAACATGCACGCCCACGGGTCGTCTACAAATCATCACAGTCATACCATCTATGAACCAGTGAAGTTTCAGATCAATCGGGTAAAGCATAGTCAATTTCTGGCACTTTTCCTGCTTGGCCAGGTGGTGGCGCTATAACAGCCACGCCCACGGGGTGTCTAGATGTCATCACAGTCATACCATCTATGAACCTGTGAAGTTTCAGACCAAACGGTTAATGCAGTGCGATTTTATGACACACTTCCTGTTTCGTGATGAGCTATTAAAATCATACAATTTCATAATATTGTTATTCCAACATATTTCGTAATGTCAAAAATCCGTTCGCAATTTAGCATCAGCAACATCTACAGGTCATGTACACCAAATTTCACTTCAATCTGACATACCGTGTCCGATGAGTACGTTAAAGATCACTGTGTGTCCAAATTTTTACACTCCTTATTACCTCACTTCCTGTTGGGCGTGGCTAATGCAATGTAATACGAAAGTTGTTCGTCTTGGGGAGTCCCACACACCCATCAAATTTTGTGAGTGTAGCTCAAATATATCTCAACCATGGCACTTAATGTCAATTTCTGTACTGGTTCCACCTTGCCAGATGGTGGCGCTGTAGCAACCACGCCCATTAAGTGTAGGGATATCATCGTAATCATAAGATCTATAAACGGTATGAGTTTCAGACAATTCTATCAATGCATTGCGACGTTATGACACTTTTCCTGTTTTTCAGTTTTTCTCGAAATTCATTCGTCCGCCATATTGAAATCGTAAAAGGTATGAAAAATCCCTTCGCAATTTCACATCGTCAACATCTCGGCATCATGTCTGACAAATTTCATGGGAATCTGACGAACGGTGTCCGAGGAGTATGTTAAAGTTCATCATGTGACCGGCCCATAGAGCCCAATGTATTTTTATTTTGTAGGGGGCGCTACGGAGTCCCTGGGCCACACCCGGATCTATGGCCTCAGTGTGCCTCGAATGGCGCGCACTCCCAACGTGTGTGCAAAATTTCGTGAGTTTTCGTGCACAGGAAAGTGGTCAAAATGGCCAATTTCTTTAAGAGGAAAAGAATAATAATAATAATTAAAGCCGCAAGCGGCGATGACGGGCCCTCGCACCAGGTGCACCGCAAAGAGTGCATATCGCAACAATGGTACACAGTGAATGCACATTCACTCGGAACAGGTGTGCTATCTTTGTCTCACCCTCATTTTTTACACGCGCAGACACTCACTGTCACACACTCACTCAGTCTGCCTTTTAAACTCTTTCTCTTAGTAGGGGCGCTACAGAGATTCACATAAGTCATACTGCATGTTCAGAAGGTGGTCCACAGTCTGAGTACCAACTTTGGCTATGATAGGTCAAATCGTTTCCAAGTTATAATGTTCGACCACAAGGGGGCATTAGAGAGTTTCGATTCATGGTTTTGCGTGGTCAGAACACGGTCAGGAGTCCATATACCAAGTTTGAATAAGCTACGTCAAACCGTTCCCAAGTTATCATATTTGACCACTAGAGGGCGCTAGACAGTTTCGATTCATGATTCTGTGTGGTCAGAACACGGTCAGGAGTCCATAAACCAAGTTTGGATAAGCTATGTCAAACCGTTTCCAAGTTATAATTTTTGACCACTAGCACTTTTAGCACCTTTCCTGCTTGACCAGGTGGTGGTGCTATAACAGGCACGCCCACAGGGTGTCTAGATATCATCACAGGCACACGAGCTATGAACCTGTGAAGTTTCAGATCAATCGGGTAAAGTATAGTCAATTTCTGGCACTTTTCCTGCTTGGCCAGGTGGTGGCGCTATAACAGCCACGCCCACGGGGTGTCTAGATGTCATCACAGTCATACTATCTATAAGCCAGTGAAGTTTCAGATTAATCGGGTAAAGCAGTATCAATTTCTAGCACATTTCCTGCTTGGCCAGGTGGTGGCGCTATAACAGCCACGCCCCGGGGTGTCTAGATATCATCACAGTCCTACCATCTATGAACCTGTGAAGTTTCAGACCAATCGGTTAATGCTGTGTAATTTTATGACACACTTCCTGTTTCGTGATGAGCTATTAAAATCATACAATTTCAAAAAATTGTTATTTCAACATAGTACGAGATATCAAAAATCCGTTCGCAATTTGGCATCATCAGCATCTAGAGGTCATGTACACCAAATTTCACTTCAATCTGACAAACCGTGTCCGACGAGTACGTTAAAGTTCATTGTGTGTCCAAATTTTTACACTCCTTATTACCTCACTTCCTGCTGGGCGTGGCTAATGCAATGTAATACGAAAAATGTTCGTCTTGGGGAGTCCCACACACCTACCAAATTTCATGCATGTAGCTCAAAGTATATGTGAACCATGGAGCTATATGTCAATTTCTGTAGTGGTTCCACCTTGCCAGATGGTGGCGCTGTAATAACCACGCCCAGTAAGTGAATGGATATCGTGGTAATCATAAGATCTATAAACGGTATGAGTTTCAGGCGATTTTATCAATCAATTGTGATGTTATGCCACATTTCCTATTTTTCATTTTTTCTCTTATTTCATGCATCCGCCATCTTGAATTCGTAAAAGGTATGAAAAATCCCTTCGCAATTTGACATGAGCAATGTCTTGGTATCATATCTACCAAATTTCACAGGAATCTGACAAATGGTGTCCGAGGAGTATGTTAAAGTTCATCATGAGACCGCCCCATAGAGCCCAAGGTATTTTTTACTTTAGGGGGCGCTACGGAGTCCCTGGGCCACACCCGGGTCTATACCTCTGTAAACCTCCAGTGTTCCAGACTTCCAAGGTGTGTGCAAAATTTCGTGAGTTTTCATGCACGGGAAAGGGGTCAAAAATGGCCGGTTCCAGGGGAAGAAAAATAATAATAATAATAATAATAATAATAAAAGAAAATTAAAGCCACAAGTGGCGATGACGGGCCCTCGCACCAGGTGCACCGCAAAGAGTGCATATCGCAACAATGGTACACAGTGAAGGCACATTCAGTCGGAACAGGTGTGCTATCTTTGTCTCACCCTCATTTTTTACACTCGCAGACACTCACTGTCACACACTCACTCAGTCTGCCTTTTAAACTCTTTCTCTTAGTAGGGCGCTACAGAGATTCACATAAGTCATACTGCATGTTCAGAAGGTGGTCCACAGTCTGAGTACCAACTTTGGCTATGATAGGTCAAACCGTTTCCAAGTTATAATGTTCGACCACATGGGGGCATTAGAGAGTTTCGATTCATGGTTTTGCGTGGTCAGAACACGGTCAGGAGTCCATATACCAAGTTTGGATAAGCTACGTCAAACCGTGTCCAATTTATCATATTTGACCACTAGAGGGCGCTAGAGAGTTCCGATTCATCGTTATGCGTGGTCAGAACACGGCCAGGAGTCCATATACCAAGTTTGAATAAGCTACGTCAAACCGTTTCCAAGTTATAATATTTGACCACTAGGGGTGCTACAGAGTTTCGATTCATGATTATGCGTGGTCAGAACATGGTCAGGAGTCCATATACTAAGTTTGGATAAGCTACATCAAACCGTTTCCAAGTTATAATATTTGACCACTAGGGGCACTAGAGACTTTCGATTCATGGTTATGCGTGGTCAGAACACGGTCAGGAGTCCATATATCAAGTTTAGATAAGCTACGTCAAACTGTTTCTAAGTTATAATATTTGACCACTAGGGGCAACCGGTAAAGCATTGTCAAATTCTGGCACATTTCCGGCTTGACCAGGTGGTGGCGCTATAACAGGCATGTCCATGGGGTGTCTAGATATCATCACAGTCATACCATCTATGAACCAGTGAAGTTTCAGATCAATCGGGTAAAGCATTGTCAATTTCTGGCACATTTCCTGCTTGACCAGATGGTGGCGCTATAACAGGCACGCCCACGGGTCGTCTAGAAATCATCACAGTCATACCATCTATGAACCAGTGAGGTTTCAGATCAATCGGTTAAAGCATAGTCAATTTCTGGCACTTTTTTTGCTTGGCCAGGTGGTGGCGCTATAACAGCCACGCCCACGGGGTGTCTAGATGTCATCACAGTCATACCATCTATGAACCTGTGAAGTTTCAGACCAATCGGTTAATGCAGTGTGATTTTATGACACACTTCCTGTTTCGTGATGAGCTATTAAAATCATACAATTTCATAATACTGTTATTACAACATATTACAAAATATCAAAAATCCGTTCGCAATTTAGCATCAACAGCATCTAGAGGTCATGTACACCAAATTTCAATTGAATCTGACATACCGTGTCCGACGAGTATGTTAAAGTTCACTGTGTGTCCAAATTTTTACACTCCTTATTACCTCACTTCCTGTTGGGCGTGGCTAATGCAATGTAATACGAAAGTTGTTCGTCTTGGGGAGACACACACACCTACCAAATTTTGTGCGCATAGCTCAAAGTATATGCCAACCATGGCACTTAATGTCAATTTCTGTACTTTCTCCACCTTGCCAGTTGGTGGCGCTGTAACAACCACGCCCATTAAGTGTATGAATGTCGTCGTAAGGATAATATCTATAAATTTGTAAATGACATTCAGACGATTCCATCAACGCCCTGCGATCTAATGACACATTTCCGTTTTTTCAGTTTTTCCCATATTTCACTCATCCGCCATCTTGAAATTGTAAAGGGTATGAATAATCCCTTCGCAATTTTACATCAGCAACATCTTGGCATCATGTCTACCAAATTTCACAGGAATCTGACCAACGGTGTCCGAGGAGTACATTAAAGTTCAGTGGGTGTCCGGCCCCATAGAGCCCAATGTAATTTTTTACTTTAGGGGGCGCTACAGAGTCCCTGGGCCACACCCAAGTCCATGCCTCTGTATACCTCTAGTGTGCCATACTTCCAAGGTGTGTGCAAAATTTCATGAGTTTTCACGCACGGGAAAGGGGTCAAAAATGGCCGGAACCAGGGGAAGAAAAATAATAATAATAATAATAATAATAATAATAATAATAATAATGACAAATCCTTACAAAAGCAATAGGGCTTCGCACCGGTCGGTGCACAAGCCCGTTTCCGGGCTCGTGCACCTCGGTGCTCGGGCCCTAAAATCCTTACAAAAGCAATAGGGCTTCGCACCGGTCGGTGCACAAGCCCGTTCCGGGCTCGTGCACCTCGGTGCTCGGGCCCTAATAATAATAATAATGACAAATCCTTACAAAAGCAATAGGGCTTCGCACCGGTCGGTGCACAAGCCTCGTTCCGGGCTCGTGCACCTCGGTGCTCGGGCCCTAATAATAATAATAATAATAATAATAATAATAATAATAATAATAAAGAATATCCCATTTCATTTTGTTCCAGATGACAGACAATGGCAAGTGAGAGACCGAGAGAGAGAGAGATGAGGGTGTGACTGCACATATAACAGTAGAGGGCCAAAGGGCCAGGGGAAAATGGCTGAAATCATGAGGGACATTACCGGTCTGTTTTGCTCTGAAGTGGAGAGGGTGCAACCTGGGCAGACATCATTCCTGGGCTCTTGTGAAAAAGCCTCTGATGACTGATCTGCGGCGACTGCACTTGATCTGTAATTTCTATCTGCGCTGCTGTTGTTTCAGTGCATAAGCGCTTGACTGATAGAGGCATGCTGGAGGAAAAGACCTTCAGACGGCTCCAGTAAAACAGTCTCCTTTTTGTCTTTTATTTGTGAAATGACATGTTTATGGGGTTGCTGTGCGGATGTAAGGTCCATGATGGCACATCCATCACTGCCTGAGCCAAGGGGATTTGGTTTCTCAAATTCCACCGTGAGTCTTCCTCTGTGTCTGCACCAGCCCCCTTCATGAGTCACCTTTGCAGCATGCAGCCGCACACTACACTGTACTGGGCCTGTCTGTGCCTCCCTCCACACCCACCAGAGAGGAGAGGAGAGGAGAGGAGAGGAGAGGAGGGAAGTGTAATCTGCTGTCAGGAAGGTGATATCCCACATTAGAATAATACGGGCTTTGATTGTGCTGCTTGGGCTTCTTCACACAACACCGCAAGGCTTGTGATTCTTTCTCGTGAATTCGCCTGGCTCTCAGACGTGTGAAAATCATTTGTCAAGCAAGCCGTGACACAGAGACCTCTCTAGATGGAAGTGAGCTATAGTGCTAGATGACTTCATAAGATTTGTCATGAAGACAAGTGACTTTACAGTATATTTTCTTGTACTAGCTATTTTATTTCAAGTGATCATTTATATAACATCACTCAGAATGGTAAATACCCCAAACTCCAAACACAAAATGTTTTACCCTATTCACCTGTAGCATAACTCAATAGTAAGCAGGCAATCACACTCAAAACAGCTATTATTCATTTCTATATATTTCTGTTTTATGTTGGCTGTAAAGTAGATAGATTAAAATGCTAGCCATGTTATCAGTCCTGTCAAGTCATTCTATTGAAGGTAGGGTTTCCGATGGCCATACTTTATACACTTCATCTTGCGCCAAGACTAGGCTCATCCAAAGGGGTGGTCTAAGGAGAGGAGAGTACAGACTTGTCTATGTAGATGTGCTGTGTGAATGTCAGATTGCCAGTATGCACTGGTGCCTACACTTCAATTTGTAGTTTCTCACTCATGGCATTTGACTGACATGGCCTGCAATCAGAGAGTGATTTTATCATTGCTAAATTACAAGAGCACTTGCAAATGCATTAAAATGTCATTGAAAATTCATTGTGCCCTAAAGCAGAAAAAAAAGGTTCATCAAAAAGTAGTCCTATTTCCAGCAGCTGGGTTTCACATTAGTGTGGGATATTCCTCAAGGTTCCAAGGGTCAGGCATGAAATGCCCAGTGATTAGTCAGTCGGTGTGCAGTCAGATCAGATCACGAGATAGTCATGCTCCACGTCCACAGTCAACGGGAATATGAACGGCTCAATGGACTCTCTTCAGCAAAGACCTGTGATTTTCACTCTTACTCAGAAAGACCTCAAGTTCACTTCTTTCTCCTTGGGTGAGAAGAGTGAGTTAGTGAGGTAACTGAGTCTGTTCCTGACATGTCTCATGAGGCTTGAGCTGCATATGCCTTAGAGGCTGACAAAGTCTGTCCAGAGAATGGGAAGAGTGAGAAGAGGACTCAAAGGGAATAACATTGTTAGTGCTACAGAGAAGGAGCTTGGCTTTATGGAGAGATTCCGTCTGGGAGATGGAAGACAGTATGCCATTGAGAATGTGTCTGAATTAATGACTAACTTATAAACACCACTCCTTTTATTGGTAGTGTGGTGGAGGTGAGTTCCAAAATAGAAAACATGAACAATAATAACTTATAACATAATAAATTATAATAAAAAAGATAAAACATTTGGCATCTCTGCCAAATAAGTAACCTACAAATAACATAAGAAGCCATCTTATTTTCCTGTAGTAGTGCAAGGCAAACAATTGAAAAGTAACCTATGTTCCCATCAGTGTTTTGACCATGAGAGCTCTATGCTATGGTGTCTTTTAGTCTCTCATAAGAAGACAGCCTTGAGAGGCAGTTCAGCCTACCCAGGCTAGATGACAGGAAGACACATCCTATCTCAAAGCAAGGTCAGTATAGGTGCACGAATCAAGATCAAAACCGTTAGGACAGATGTAACAAAAAACTGAGGACCTTATCTGTCTTCTTCTATGTCCTTCACTGTATGTCCCCTTTTTGAGGAATAAAAGCAGAAACAGCATTCATATCCACCACCGGAATCTAAGTCTATACAGCTATGTTACAGTGCAATTATGATTTAATGAGAACAATGTATTTTTTATTATTATAATTTCCTGTAAAGATAGTCTATTCACCATGTATTATGCAATTGATTTATTAAACAGAGTCTTAGTATGACTGGAGGAGCTGTTGCCATTGAATATCGAGCCCTAAAGCTCATACCCCATTTATCATGTATATCATCAACTGATCATATAAGCCTCATATATGATGCATTTTAATCAAAATTGTGTGCAGATTGTCTGATCATTTGTCATTTCAAAGGAGCCCCATAGATGGAAAGGTAAGTTTGAATCAAATTTGTTGTGGTTTGGTTTCCCGGATTAGAATAACACTTCTCATGTGAACTAAATATTGCAAAGGGATATTTCCATTCCCTCTCTTTCTTAAACATGCAGAAGAGACAGGGGGAGAAAGGGAGAGAGAGAGAGAGAGAGAGAGAGAGAGAGAGAGAGAGAGAGAGAGAGAGAGAGAGAGAGAGAGAGAGCGAAGATGTATCTTGCTGGCTAAAAACTGCAGCTTTTCATTAATTGCACTGAAAGAGAGTCGTGGCTTGTCAGTCCCCCAGGACCTCACTGCTATCAATAATGAATGAAGAGGCAAACCATTCACCCTGTGATTACTATGGCTTACGGTCACGGAGAGGGAAGGGAAAAAACAAGAGGTATCTGCAAAGAAAAGCACACCTGCCTTTTTCCCAGTGCATTTGGGCTAGCTAGAGAAAGATGGACATGTTTAGCTCCCAAAGTTGACAGGCAACATAAGGGCTGAACTGAGGCTGTTAATGTACAAGTGAATGCTGCACTGCAGGGATTTCAGTGATGATGGAGGAAGTGGCTGCTTTTTTGGGGGGAGAAGCACACAAGTTAGACTTTCCTCAGACGATACAGATCCAGCCCCAGCTCCAATGCAGGACAGATTTTTGTCCTTCCCATGGAGACAACAAAACAGCCTATTTTCTCTGTGCCTTGGACCAAACTTTTTCTGTCATTGCATCCTCTGTTAGATTAAAGTCGACTGATAAGTAAATGTGAGGAAGATTGAATTCTACCTCATCCATCTGAGTGTACTTGTGTCACAGTGTGTTAAATCCAGGTCAAATGAAAAGTCCTCGATTGTTTCCAGTCAAATATGCATGTTGTTGGTGAGGCTGCTGGCTTTTGCATAACTATGCATTTGTCTTCACTTTTGTTTGCATGAGTCAGATAGACTTCCAATCAGAAGCTGTTCATTGCAGTGACACAAGGGCATCTACAGGCAAAGCAGTCTGATTGCATGTCACTTCCTGTAAACACTATTAATATGATCCTAATCAACTAGAGGAGAAACTAATTAAACAATCACCTGAACATTGAGATCTGTGGTCACGCATTATTAAAGTCTATTGCATCATACAGTACGATCAAAACTCCATAAGAGAATATGAAAGGGTGGCATATCAAAATACAAATGCAAATGAAATGGCAGCTATCCCTTGTTGTCTAATTACACACAATGCATTGTGTGCAGGTTACAGGGAGTTTGTTGTTGTTCCTTTTAAAGGCAGGGAGGATAAAAAAAGGCAAGAGTGTATCAAGGCAAGTGTCCGTGAGGCCCAGATGCACTCCCCAAAAGTGCATAATAATAAGTAGTCTGACATCCATCACACATTTATGGCACCTTGTGATGATGAATGGTGATGAGTCCGAGTCATTCGCAAAATGCCTATGCAATCAAAGTTTGGGAAAGTTTTACGCCACAGTCGGGAGATTACAGTGAAACTTGTCATCTTTATGACGATCTCAAAACAGGAGGCTAGTGCCAAGTCATTACGCCATCTCAAGTTTAAGGGTTAGAGTTCAGTGCATTCATTATGGGCACTAAAAAGTAAATTGCTCTGAGCTTAATTAATTCCTCCTGTTATGATAAGTGCTGAAGCCTTATGAGATGTGGACACTGATTATGTCTTCCTGCATTGAAGAGGAGAGCAATAACCAGCATCTACACAGAGAATTAAACAAAATGATCCCATCAGTATGGCATGACAATTTGGGTTCAAGCATATGTCACTGATATTGGGTCTACTTGGCAAGGCGAGCGCAGGCAGGCAGGCAGGCAGGCAGCACACACACTTGTGCATCTGCAGCATGTAATTCGCTCCATTAAACAGCGGCTGATTCCTCTCTCTTTTACAAATTGTCACCATAATAAATAGTGGAGCCGTGCTGTCACAGCCCACCACCTCTTTATTGAGCCTTTTACAGTCCGACGGAGAGCAGCGGCCGACGGGGGCCTGATCAGCCGTGCCCTGGGGGACCAGTGCGGTGTCACAGATCACTATCGGGGGATTGACCTCCATTCAGCGCAGGTTAAGGAGGAGAATGAAGGAGATGTGCCCTCTTTTCCTCTCCTGTCCTCTCCTCTCCTCTTCTCTCCTCTCCTCTCAGCAGACGCTCACAGGTTTCTCTGCTCAGCTCGCTTTCATCTCACTGCTCACTTTACACCCGGCTGCCAGACCCAGTAAGAACCTAGCCCACAAGGTAAACAGAGACGAGGGAGAGACACTTACCTTCAACATCTCTCTCTCTCTCTCTCTCCCTCCCTCTCTCTCTTTCTCTCTCTCTCTCTCTCTCTCTCTCTCTATGCTCAGCAATGGAGGCCGTGCGTGTGTTGTGTGTGTGTTGTCTGTGGAGACTGTGAGCCTAGCCAGGGCACTGGCCACCATGTGCCTGCGAGGGCTGTGCAGCACACAGCTATGCCTGGAATGTTTTTCTATCCTTTGTGCACATTTCCCTGGATTCAGAGCAATTCTGTTCTCAGGTGGAGGAGGCCATATTCCCATGCATGGAAACCCTCTTATATGATGGCCCCTTTTGAAGTGGAACAGCCGCAGACTTTGTAGATTTGCCCCAATATCTATTACACATTATTTTAAGGTGCTTGAGAGAGGCTGTGATGTCCGAGGCATTACTCCCCTCAAATAAGGGCTTTCAGCTCTCATACAAAGCCAGTCAGTCAAGGCCTTTTTTCCCCCCTTCCACTACATACTGTGTTTTTCCCACTGTTGGAACTCCCAGAACACAGACAGCGTATCCAGACAACAGCACAGTCAGGGAGAATGACCAGATTGACTTTTTCTATCCTAACCTTGTCTGTACACACAGACTGATCTTTATTGATTGGCACTGTAGCCAAGAGTATTGCAAATATTGAGAGGGTTTTTCTATCATGATCCAGACAAATAAAGGACAGAAAAAAAAAAAATCTTAATCCCAACATCCTAACATCCAGTATTCAAGCTGGAGGTCCAGGAGGAAGACAAGAGGCTTCCTGGAGTGGAGGCCCAAGAGGGGAGGCAAAGCTTCCTTCATCCTGGGCCAGGAGCAGGTGCCGTGTGGAGCCAGGGAAGGTTAGGGTGGCCTCAATGCTGACGGCTCCCTGTGCTGGCGAGGTCACAGGCACGACCTTGTGTTATATAATCAGGGCGGAGGAAGCAACCTAATGGACGGCGTGGAGAGCCTCGATGTCTCCCTGTCACACTTCATCTAGACTGATGCATGGCGATTGTTCACACCGCTGTGGCCGGGCAATTACTGGCCAATTCCAATCTACTCCACAGCCTCCACTGTAATGAAAAATAATTAAGAGGCTGAAAATGAGTTTTCTCATGAAATGGTTTCAGTGGTTGAACACAATCGTGCTTGGCAGATGGCTTCGCAGGGATGCTCTAATATGGCAAAAGATAGTTAATCATCTCCAAGATGCATTCTGCAACAAAAACCTCTAATGCCCCCCTCATCAGTGGCACGGAGTCAGAGGGAAAAGACACAGAGACGACGGCGTAGCAGTGAATGTTTAATCAGCTTGGCTCCGCTGTCTATAGTATTAAACATGTCTTGATGCGCCATGCCTAGAGGGGACTCTGTTTGTACGAGAAACAGAGGGAAAATCTTCCTTTAGTAGGCTATTACTTGGCCGTGGCGAAACAAGAAACAAGTGCCAAGTAGCAATAGAACAAGATGCAGCAGCTCTATTGCAGATGCAGTCATTGCAGTGTGTGTGCCATTTGTTTTGGGTTGGCAACTAATTAGCTGATTCTGCACTCACTCCTACTCCTGCTTTTATTTGTTCAGACTGATGTGTCACTTCAGCACTAGTTCCTCAATAGAGCCTTTTCCAGGTCAGTGCTAAATCACTGTGCCTAATGGTTCAAGTCAAAAGCAGCAACAAGACAAATTGATATGTTTAGATCAGTGTAAGTTCTATGCCATGCCCAAGAACAATGCTGTGTGAAGAATGAGCAAGCACAAAGTAACCATCCTTTCCATGAAGTCATTCCAGAGGTTTGGTCTTGTTTGTTGACATTTGAGGTACTAGCATGTGCTGCTTTTCATTATCTTTTGCCATGCAGTAGGTGGATTAGAACGCGGAACAATAAACAGTGTTTTGAAAAGAATGTGCTCGTTCACGTCAGACCTGTGCAATTGTTGAACCATAGAGACTTTATCAAGGGTGCAACTGTGGTGTTGTGCTATTGCATTTTGACACAAATGTTTTCCAATCCCTGAGGGAAAGGCTGGAATAAAAAAAAAATTAAAGTAAAAAAAAACATGCCTACTTTACGCATGCCTTAAAATTCCATCAATCATGATTGGTTCAGTCATCCTTGTTTGTTTCCCTCAGCTCAGTCAAGTGTTCTACGGAGGCCTCTTAACTACTCTCTCTCCATCTCTCTCTCTCTCTCTCTCTCTCTCTCTCTCTCTCTCTCTCTCTCTCTCTCTCTCTCTCTCTCTCTCTCTCTCTCTCTCTCTCTCTCTCTCTCTCTCTCTCTCTCACGGCCTCCTGGTCTACATGGCCTCCTCTGTTGTAGGTGGTGCAGATTTGGTACAGATTAGACTACAGTGGTACAGTGAAGACATAAGGTGTAACCAAAGATACTTTAGAACACCAACCATCTCTGGTGTAACTATCAGGGTTATGTTTTGGACAAAAAAAGCTTCCAGTCAAAACAATATAATGTCAGTTAAAAGTATCCCACAAACTGGGCTTGGGGAAATGAACAGATGAGTTAAAACATGTTTCAACAGCCCCATGTATTCCTGAGTCCTGTGTGAGCTCACTAGAAAGGCGGAGATGTGGAGTGAACATAGTCCATTACCCTGGCTGACACCCAATGATCCTTCCACTAGTCTAACTTACTATCAGCAAGACTGAATAAAAATGACATCTCCCTCTCAAGCGTAGTAAGTCATAGAGCATTACCATCAACCGCTGGCTGTCAATCAGTTTCATGTGATGGGGAAGGAGAGGAATAGAATCTAATGATTTCAAACACAGAAGAGACTCATTTTCATTCATTTCCCTCAGTCTTTACCTTTCAGTGGAGCACAGCATTTAGCCTGTATCAAAATTAATGAGCTATATTATGGAGGAAATTCCTCTGGTAATTTGGAATGGAATGCCTGTGGATTCCACAGATGATAAAGGTCTCATTTCTCCCTGGCTAGTGCGCTGCCCTCCTATAATAACCTACTGTAATTCAGCCCTGCACTGGGTCAGGGGTCAAATAGTTATTCATGGACAGCGTCAATTGATTGGAAGCGCTCCAGGCGGCTCTTTGTTGATGGTGGATTTCCCATCCTCCACCGCCATAAAAAAATAAATATAAATAAAGCTGCAGGTCAATATTGAGCCAGAGGCACAAGTTAAGGACAGGACAGGTTATGTGAATGATAAATGTTGTGTGTTGTGAGCAGCAGTAAGTAAGCAGGCTATCTCCTCCTCACCACAGAGGATTGAGAGCGGAATTAAAGACACTGGTTAAGAGTTACTATGGGGGGGATGATGAAGCCACAGCGTAGGACTTGTTTGAGAAGCCAATAAGCTCCATTGACCTGTATTGTGAGGTAGGAGACATAATTACCGTAGGCACGGCTCTTTGTTACTGAGGGGAAGCCGTCTCCTGTCCTCCCACAATGCTTTGCCTGCCTGCTATTCAGTGGGAGAAGAAATGAGACAAGCAGCAGCAGCAGCAGCAGGACGGAGGTGATCAGTGTTGTGCTCCTGAGCCGAGCAGAGGAGCCAAACACAATTGAGTGGGAGACATAATGAGATGCAATGCAACTCAATCCTTGAACGCTTGGTTTTACACATTTCCCTTCAGCGCTATGAAAAAGCCCAACAGATCTTATTCTGTTCCTTTCCCACTCGCTTCCATTCATTTGACTTTCTCTCCGCTGGCAACTCTGCTCTGCTCCTCCAGCACGGGAGAGAGAGAAGGACGTGTTTGCAGTGCCGACTCAGTCTGGATGGGGTTTGTCATTTTGTTGGCCCCCTATAGCTTACTTAGAGTTGTCCCGAACTCCAGACATAAATACGGTATTGGTGCAGAAGTGGAGATAATGCTGTCTCCAAAACAGTTGAGCGGCAGAGAATGCATGTCTTTATGAGACAAATCCACACCATGTGTGTTTATGTTAGGCAGAAAGGTTGGTCTGCTTTACTTCGGAAGGCAATAATCAGTCAGGAAGCCTGACTCTGCTGAGGGGGAAAAAAGGAAACATTTCTGTGGGCAAGGCTGGGCCAAAGTTTCCCCTCTGGACATAGTCAACTTAAAAGAAGGGAGTGCACTGCACTCATTCAAGTTAAGCATCAACACAAACCTTAAGCGCTAGAGAGGGATATATGTTTGGATATATTTTAGACCCCTTTACTGACCATGAAAAGTGGTTGCCTCAGACAATTTCAGAGAAAAACAGTATGGCATAGAAAAACTATGGCTCAGCACACACACGCACACACACACACACACACACACACACACACACACACACACACACACACACACACACACACACACACACACACACACACACACACACACACACACACACACACACACAGGCCTCATATACGAGGGATAACAGCATACAAAATCAGGGCAAATAATCTGCCGGACATTTCACAGAGTTCCAGAAGATTGCCTCAGACATGAAGGAAGTCTGATGGCCAGAGAAATGAAACAGCAATTGGAGAGATAGATGATGCCTTCCTTCACAGGCCCTACGATGCTTCTAGAAGGCTCCGCATGCAGTCTGGTGCTATGCCCTATGTTCACTCCCAGAGATGGGCCATTTCTGAGCTGTTTGTTGTTCACAAACACTGCTGAATACTTAACAGAAATGCTACTGATCTTGCAAGGCCCATGTGAAATTTCCTTTGATGTCAAAATACAGTGGATGCATAAGCCTATCCACCAAGGAAAATCATTCTGGCAATGTTTTTGTATTTTTTACTTTTGTTTTAACTCCTTTCTCCCAGAAAATAAAGCATTCTGTATCCCTAGTATACAAAAGCCTCCAGCAATGAAACTGCAACTTGAATTTATTTATGTAATCTGTTAACAAAAAAGAAATAGTATTCTACAACGTCATAAAATGAGAATGTTATGTATGAGAAATATTTTAACTACTGGTGCTGAGTTTTTTTTTCTGATTAACTTTATCATACAGAGAATGAGAGATAGCCGTTTCACATGTGACTGTCTTTCTGTCTTCATTACAAATAGAAGGAGGTTTCCCTGTTACTCATGGGTGCTCCTCTGTAAAGCGTTGTGAGGCAATTATCTTATATTTGGCACTCTACAAATAAAATTGAGTTGAATTGTGTAACGTCTTTATAAGTTGTGCATACTTAAAAAAATAATAATATTCTGCTTTAATAATGGGAGACAATGATGGGAGACCCTAATACAGTGTTTCTCAAACTTTTTCAGACCGAGGACCACTTTGCCCAAAAAAATGTTTTTCAGGGACCATCTGCCCTCGCACCCCCTCGCCAAGTCACATGCTGCTATCCTTTAACCAAGTCATTTACAGAGTAGGCACCTCAAATGCTTTAAAAAACAGTGAATTACAGTTGTGCCTCTTATATTCAGTGAACAACTAATCTTTGGCCTTCAAATGAGGACACAGGCTAAATTCACATATTTTTCTGGTAGTCAATTCGCGGACCACTTGAGCTTGCCCTCGGACCACCAGTGGTCCCCGGACCACACTTTGAGAACCACTGCCCTAATAGTATAGCTTAAATATCATAATCAGGCAACAAAGACTCAGAATCAAACTGCCTTTTCTGTCACACTGAAATGATGGATATTTTCATTCCTAATTACAGCCCCTGTGCTGAGAAATATGGCCCCTGTGATAGAACATAGACATTTGTAATAATAGTGCTCTCTGCTCTGGCTAAAGGACACTAGTAGCCATCCCAAATCCCCCAATCTTTCTCCAAATGACTTCACCGTCTTAGACCCCATGTGTGGGGAATACTCCCACTGGTCCTTCACAGAGACAGCATTCTGCTTCATTACATTTGGAGCTGGATTTCATGCCGTTAGAAGGCGAGACGCTATTTTTGCCTCAACGGTGCCCACCTGCCCTGTAATTAATAAACCCTTGCCATTTAGTCCAGCACTCCATCTTGATCTTTGATTTACCTGTCAGAAGCTATTAAAACACCCCCTGGATATTTGCAGAGAGCCAGCATGAGACCTTGTCAGATCTGCATCAAACTGATTCAGTTGGCATTTTGAAAGCCTGGACAAAAATGGAGGTGGATTGGGGTGGTGGTGGTGAAGGGAGGGGGGTGGGTATGGGGGAGGGCATATAACCAGAGTGCTTACATAATCTTTGATAGACCCATTATATCCATATTTAATGCTTTCAAAAAATGAAATCAAATGAAATTAAATAAATCTCTTGCCTGATGTATCCGTAAACATTCTCCCATCCATGTTATGCTCACGTTTGTAAGTCATTCACAGGAGGGCAGATGGGCTATGCAGATGAGCCGTGTTTAAATGTTTACAATTGGGCCTGGAACAGTGAGCCTTCATATCTCACTGCTTTTCTAGCACACAATCTGGCTTTGAATGGGGAATACAAACATGACATACATACATGCATGAACTGAGCCAGTCCAGTATAACTGTGCAACCTACAGCTACCTGCAGCATCCCTGCTATACCAACTACAGTCCTGTGAATTCCATGCATGTTTGTGTTGATTTCATGCTGCTCTTCAGCTCCTCATCTTCACCTTATTAGAGGGCTGGATGCATGGGACTCTTCAGCAGCAAACACAAACATTCATTCAGTCAGTCCCCTTTCTGCAAGTCAACGACCACACACACACACACACACACACACACACACACACACACACACACACACACACACACACACACACACACACACACACACACTTGCTTCAGAATCTATTGGTGGTGATTTATTAGGTGTTGTTATTGGATTTATTGGGTTCTCTATCTCCAACATCCGTTACTTGCCCAGGTCACCCTAGTTCAACTGTCTCCAGCAGAATGGTTGATTGGGTTGGAGCGATGCCACCATCTTCAATTAGCACGCAGACCAGGGGGTATTCTTTGAGGCTCACCACTCATGGCCCCTATTATGGGCCCTACATACTGTAGGCCTCCACTACCATTCTAACAGCTGCTCCCACACTACAGCCACTTATTGGAGAGAGAGAGACAGAGAGAGAGAGAGAGAGAGAGAGAGAGAGAAGAGAGAGAGACAGAGAGAGAGCTCTCTGAGTTCTCCAAACAAATCATTAGGTGCATGGGTTTCTATCCAACAGTCTGGAAACACTTTACTGTAACTTGCGTATTTCAGACCGTAGACGATGTCTTGGTGGCATTACTTTTGATACAGCTGGTTGTAATACGTCACTTGATAAGTGCATTGTTATTTTTTTTTATTAACGCTGTTGATGGAAAGGCAGACATGAATATTTTCGAGATGCAATTTGCTTAATACAAATGTAAAAAAAGGACAAGAATTCAGAGGAAAGTCTGAATAAAACATGAAACTTCTTCATGGGTACATCATTAGCCATCCGGCGATGTAGCCGCCACTAATGTTCAGATTTAGCATTCAAATTCATTTCCTTGAGCCTGTAATCTGATCAAAGACACCGTCTCCAGTTCCTCTCAGTGCTGTCTTGGGGATTTCTTTGGGCCACTTTGGAGTGTTTCTCTGCTGTGTTTAGATCTTAACTGGATGTCTGGAGCAGCCGGGCCAAAGTGCTACCTCAGCTTTGCAGGGGGAGAGACAGCTGAGGGAAGCACAACAATCCCAGCCCCCACTGCTGCTGCGAGCCGATACACAGGGCCGCACTGCCCACACACACACACACACACACACACACACAGTAGGTATATATACACACACACCTGGGGAGCTTGTCTGAGGCCCACTGAGACGTCTCACCTGTGTTCTTACATTGCTCATGTTGCTGTATCGTTGCTTTGTCTCTGACGTCTGCTTACTCTAGTGACAGTAGTGACAGGTAGTGCCATACACACTCCCTCAAAGCCTTGGCTCGGCTTGACCAGTGGATTGGATTTACTGAAGAACACTCTCAGAAAGATGCTGGCCCATTCACAGTCAGTCTGAGACAATCAGATGCAATCATTAGTTTCCAGATTACCATTATACACTTTATGGTAATAGAAGTAAAAAATGTCTAAAGACACAAAATAGATAAATAACATCTGAGGTGAAAATCTATATTTTCTGTAATCGAAAGCTGAGGCTGTGTTTGACATGATTTCAAATGTACAGTATAACCATTATGATCTCTCAATTGCCTGTTAGTTTATCAAACAAGAAATCAGAGGTCTGCAACAGCTCTTTCTTGACACTGTAAGTTTGTTTTATGGACTGAACTATTTACCAGAGAAAGTCATTAAATAATTGAAAGCATACCAGGCCACAGGTTCAAAGCTCCAGTATCTTAGGATGGTTATAATCTTTTTTATAATAGAACAGACCCCAGATCAAAGGATTGTACTTCTATCATAAATAATATAGAGAAGTTGCTGTTGTGTGTTTTGTGTGATAAGCCCACAGAAGCCTGACTAGCTGTCTCATTAGGCCAGACTGTCCTCAGATGCTCCCCAGACCTCCGTCAAGACACCAAAAGATAACAGTGCTTTCGCTTTTTATTTATTTATTTATTTTCAAATGACCTACTTTTTGTGCAAGATGACCATCCAGTTAAAGCAAATACTGCAGGCAGGAAAATGCACTTTATGAATGAACACATTTCAGTCAATGACATTGTCATGTACAAATAGTTGGTAGCCCTGAAATGTTGAAAGCAAAAACTGTTATGTGTGTATATGTGTATGGGCTTAGGTGTTCGGCTGTGTATATCTGTGATAGGTTTTATGCATTGCCTTCCACAGCCAATCAACTGGTCCGTCCGTCCCCCCTCTCCCCTTCCCCTCCCCTCCCGTCTGGAGGATTGAATTCTGTGGGCTTTAGCCGCGCACATGTCCTTTGACATTTACGTAACAATTCAGTACATTCTAGTCATGCATTTATTCATTAATCCATTCATCTGTCTCCTCATGAATACAAATGTGATGATGGTGACCTGCCTTCCTTCACCTCCACGCTCCAGCAGCAAATTTCTCACTGTTGATACCTTGCAACCTCCATATGCAAATGCATGATAGCAACAACAATCAGGAAGGGGCTGCGCTGATAACTATGATTGATGAAAAACAGGTTGTGCTCAGGAACGTATGCTTAACATTTGCATGGGCCCAGAAATGCAATTTACACTGTACACTTCTGCCTAGCATGCATGCACCCCTCCACTTTCACAAGACACTCACTCATTTTAATGGCGCATGCAAAAACCAAACTTTCACTCACTTCCTCTAACTTCCTTTCTTCATTAATGAGCTCATGGTGGCATTCAAGTAATCAGTGTTTATTATGGCTGCTGTGCAAACACAACACAGTTTTGTTTTTGTTGTGGTGTTGCTTTGGATTGTGTCCATGGCTGCAAGCAGGCTTCCCATGTGAGCTACTTGGCGGCTCTGCATCAGAGAACCTTGCCCCCATATTTTGTGTGTTTCCGATTTACGCTTGGCCAGCACTGAGTCATGTGGTCGTATTCGCTCATTTGCAGCTTGTGTTTGCCTAAAGGTGCTTGGAGCTATGTTTCACTTCATGTTGATAATATTTGAAATGTTTCACCAACAAAAGTTACATTTTAAAATCTTATTTGAAAGTTACAGTATATTTGTCAAATCAATTTCTGCAACACTTTATATACCTTGCCTTTGATTACAGCATAACAAATTGTTTACAATGTGTAATATCTTGGGCTTAATGAGATTATACATTACATTTAGGCATTTAGCAGATGCTATCATCCAAAGCAACAAGGAGCACTCAAGAGCATCGGGGGCAAGGAAAAACTCCCTTTTATGTAGGTGAGCTGGCTGGGGGCCCTGTAATGTGTTAGAAATTGTTGTTGACAACATTTAGTAGAAAACATGCCATTCTGCACAATACACAACAAAAGTAAGTAGGCTACATGGTCACTCTCTGTGGTACCTCTTTGTGATGAGTGGTCTCTCACTCTATTACAGAGTTTATTACTGTACACTGTAATTCATGTCCTAAATAGAGAGTAACAAGGACAATATAATTACCAGTTTTTAAAACATCAGTCAACATGGCATGATAAATGTGATATCTTTCATGATACATTATAATATGTATTAATTAAAAAAAAAAAAATTACAAAAATAAATTGATGAGAAGATTGGACACAGACTGGAGAGGGCACAGTTGGAGCTCACAGTTGTAATAGCAGCAGGGGCAGGAGCATAAATCTCCTGTATTCACACAGGGTGTTCACCCAGGGCACCATAGAGGGTATACCGGCCCTCGTCTGCCTTATACTGTAGAGCACAGTGGAGATGGGGACAGAGGAGCCAACCGAGGAGCTGATGTATTCAGTGGGTCTGTCTTATAGAGCACAGTGGAGATGGGGACAGAGGAGCTGGTGTATTCAGTGGGTCTGTCTTATAGAGTACAGTGGAGATGGGGACAGAGGAGCTGATGTATGTCAGTGGGTCTGCCTTATAGAGTACAGTGGAGATGGGGACAGAGCAGCTGATGTATTCAAGTGGGTCTGTCTTATAGAGTACAGTGGAGATGGGGACAGAGCAGCTGATGTATTCAGTGGGTCTGTCTTATAGAGTACAGTGGAGATGGGGACAGAGGAGCTGGTGTATTCAGTGGGTCTGTCTTATAGAGTACAGTGGAGATGGGGACAGAGGAGCTGGTGTATTCAGTGGGTCTGTCTTATAGAGTACAGTGGAGATGGGGACAGAGGAGCTGGTGTATTCAGTGGGTCTGTCTTATAGAGTACAGTGGAGATGGGGAGAGAGCAGCTGATGTATTCAGTGGGTCTGCCTTATACTGTAGAGCACAGTGAAGATGGGGAGAGGAGCTCATGTTCTTTGTTTGCAGTGATGAGCGAGGGCTTTGAACTGTGATAAGGCGGGCCCAGGCCTCAGATCTTGTGTCACATGGTGCAGGTGTGAGCGGCAGCGTGCTGGAGCCCCCTCCCTCACCCCCATGATTTACAGCGACAGGGGAGACAGGTGTCATCTCCTTTGTAGCCTGACCTTTGACCCTCACTTACTGATGAGGTGAGACCCAGCGCCTGACCACGGTGACCAGCACAGGTGAGGGCTGATTTTATTTCCTTGCTCATACTTCAGGTCTTCACTTTTTCATTTTCACTTCTTGACATGTCACAAGAGAGTTTTACAAGAGAAGACATTTTACAAATTCAATTTCTTATGGCTTCTGCATGCTGGCGAAATGTTAAGGAATTCATTAAAATCCTAGAACACATAACCGTATTTGCCCACCATGCAAATATGAAGTATTGTTTCAACAGTGACTCACACCTGCACGGAACAGCACTAGTTGTCCATCAATACACACAAAGGTTGACTTTAATATGTGTTTGCAATAAAAGGGCAATTCTGAGTCATGCTTTGAAACAATCTCCAGGCTGTAGTCTCTGTTTCCCCAACCAAACAACATGGGGCTATTTACGTTCCACTCACTTGAAGCATGTCCCTCATTGTTAAGCAACAAATGTCACCTCCCTCTCTGTCCGTATATATGTAGCAGCAGCACTAGATGCTGACAGATGTCTGACATTCATGAATATTCCACACACCACCAGCACCAGACCCAACGCTTTCCTCGCGCCTTTGATCTTTATTTCAAAAGAAAGTTCTGTCTATGCCCATGCCAAAGACTTTTTGTGACTCACTGTACATTTGCTGTTGCAACCTGTTTGTTTGAAGGCTGAATAATGGCCCGCTGATGGTGACAGCAGCACGCCCGACACCTCCCACCATTAGGCTTTTGTTTCTTTCGCAGCACAGAGTGGCACTTTGACAAATGTATCACCTGCAGAGAGACAGGCTTCTATTACACTCAATATGGTGATTTATGAAAAGAGACAATTAAAATTAATGGTTGGCATTTTTTTCTTTGAGATGAATGGTTGAGAATTGCCCAAATACAAGCACTGAAGAGGTGTGGATCTGTGCTGAACCAGTCTTACTGGGCCAAGACAGATACACTAGCAATATAATGCTGCTATAGGCTATATAGAAATAGTAAATACAAATATGCCAATGTTAGAAATCAACACAATTGAATTAACATGTAAGTACTAAAACATATTTGCATGAATAAACACTAAGACTGCAGGCGGTAAGATGGATTTCGAGCGCCCTGTATGCTAAGCAGTAGAGCGTAATCCCCTGTTTGTGTACTGGCTACCTGACAATAAATAGGACTTTGTTAGCATGTGTGTATTGGATGAGATTATGACTATGGCGTTTCATTAAGGCCTGCTGTGCCAGTCAAATGAAAGACGCACAGCAGTGTTACTCCACACTTATACAAATGTGCGTCTCTGAGAGAGGGAAACTCCTTTTTCCTGCCGCCATTGAGAAACAAAGGAATGCACTCAAGTGCCTGCGAGTGTAAAACAGGCAGTGCGTGGAGGAGCTAGTGGGTCCAGCGCTGTGAAAGCTGCTATTGTAAACACTTGGAGATGGCTGTGTGGACACGGTGCACTGTGACACATTCCCATTGGAGACAATGGAGCTCCACCATCTGCAGTCTACAAGCATGAGTCCCTCTGCTGCCCCCTCTTGACCCTGGCGGAGCGGCCAGGAGTGGCCCATTCACTGGACGCCTCGGAGGGGCTCGGCCCCGCTCCCCACACACTCACTAATGATATTGGTTACTCTCAACACTTCCCTTTGAGCCGCGGACCGCTCTCAGGACTCCTTTGTGGCGCTGGCACTCTGGAGTATCCTCTTCCAGTCGCCACCGCCTCGCCATCGCACGGCCCCGCCAGACCTGCGCCATTCTTCCCAGACGCCTACTGGAACTGGGGCATCTCTGTGGAGATGGGCTGTGTGGGCCTGCTCTCCCCAACACTGGGCTACTGGAGGCTACTCCACTCATTACCACATACTTGGCGGGCAGCACATATTTGGGGGCCCAGAGGAACAAGTATCCTTATATTATTTAATCAATAGTGGGGCCACTGTGCAAATGTGTATTTACAGTATTAATGGTCAAACTATTCTTAAGTTAAAGATAGGAGATAAGATGGTACTTTATTTATCCCAAAGGGTATTAAATGAATAAACAAATATCTCACATTCTGATTTAGAAACCAAAATGACAATGATTCTGTCGTGAAGAGAAGAGAGGTGAGGAGAAGCAAACACTGACTGTGTGTGTGTGTGTGTGTGTGTGTGTGTGTGTGTGTTGTCCTAGTGAGCTTTGGAGTAGCAGAGGAGCAGTACTGTAGGTGTGTGTGTGTGTGTGTGTGTGTGTGTGTGTGTGTGTGTGTGTGTGTAAGTGGGGGCTAAAATAGGAGATTGCTTTTGTCCATTGCGGTCAGCTTCATCACTGCTCCTCTCTGGCCCCCTTTACGAGCCCGCGCTGGATTGAGGCATTTCATCTGCAGTGCCAGAATAAGCACACAGAAAGAAGACACACAAAACACAGAAAGCTTCCTCTCGAACACACACACATGCACACTGCATCTCTCTCCAACACACACACACACACTGCATCTCTCTCCAACACACACACACACTGCATATCTGTCCCTGACATTGTGTCTCTTTGTCTCTCGCCCACATAGCCTCTATAAAATTTACCTCCTCTACATACACACACACACACACACACACACACACACACACACACACACACACACACACACACACACACACACACAATGCAGGTCTCTCCCTGACATTGTGTCTCTTTGTTTCTCGCCTACACATATAAAATGTACCATCTCTACACACACACACACACACACACACACACACACACACACACACACACACACACACACACACACACACACACAGACACGATGATGGCCAAGCCACTGTTACCACAGGGGCAGCTTAATAGCTACAGATGTAAAGACCTAATCAGCATATTAGCCGCAAATGAGTTCACCAGAGCCCTGCTTCCAGTGAGCAACAGTCAATCAATATGTTGACTAATCAGTCCATTTGCATCAGATGAGCCCCTGCTTCTCACCACTACTGATAACAATTGAGCTGAAATATGTTGACATGACAAACAAACACATGCTGTCATTATTTCACATTATTTGTCACTTGGACTGTCGACACACTGAGTTGTGGGGGTGAGCAGAGCTGGCTGATCCTGTCTTTGGGCTGTAGAATGGAATGACTATAATAATAACAGGAGAGATAGGGAATAATGGGGAATGGTAGTCCAATTAAGCCAGTCATTTCCAATACACCAGATACTGTGCATCTACTGAATGCTCTGGTACAGTAATATATTACTGTGAGTTTAACAGAACATGCGGAATTCATATGGATCAAGTTATCCCATGGTACAGCCTGGAGCTACTGTCTGAATGCGGCTTCATTCCGCTAAATGTGGCCAGTTTAGTGATAAATCATCCCTTTAACTCTTAAGCATGATGGCGGGCATGATAGTGTGGGTGCTAGTGTGCATGCTCCAGGCATGACTGGGACGACCAGTGGGGGTGTCAGAGGGTAGTGCAGCTGCTTGCTAGAACTTTCACTGCTATCACCTGCTTTCACTAATCACTTGCTAATTACCAATTGATCATGTTCAATTCATGTCAGCCTATCACATATGGGTAATTTATAGACAGAATGGTAGCCACTATCTGAGTTTATTCACCTTTTTTTCACCTAGCCGCCATGTTCCAAACGAGAACGAGGCTCGGGTGGTAAAACTAGAGGAAGTGCCGACGAAATGTTAATTTAATTCTATTCAATTTTATTTGTAGAGCGCTCAAATACAGTGCATTGACTCGCGGCGCCTCACAGGCAGTACGGGAAGCATCCATGAGAAACAGGGGCAAGGAAAAACTCCCTTCGCTTTATAAATATAATAATTAATAATTTCTCACAGATGCCGGACAGAAAATCTGCTGCTGGTCCCCCTCTCTTACTGTTGGTCATGTGGAAAATTGGGCAGATGAGAGGCATCCCATCCCCAGAAGCTACTTCTGGGGAAGTTTTACCACCCAAGCCTCGTTCTAGTGCCTCATAGTGACGTAGGTGAAAAAGGTGAATTGTCACAGGTAGGGAGTTTTGATCTGAGATGTTACTATATTCCTTGTTTACGGATATTAGCTATTTGACCATGAGTATGGATCCTGCATTGAGGACTCTGTCCCCCTGAAAGTGCACTCAATCTGACACTAATTCATGTAGTGCACCTTATTCCACAAACCTTATTTCACAGAATACATGAAATCCTCCCGACATCAGCTATCTATCAGACCACACCCTTTTCAGGCAGTGATGAATTTGCAGGTGGTTTTATTTCTCTAAGCGTATTACTAACACATAGTCAGGGCAGCGGAGCGACTCTGAGCGCTGATAGATTGGTTTGCCCTTGTTTGTGTGTTTGTTGAGTTATGCTCCTCCAGAACATGCATCACAAAAGGGTGATGAAGTACGGCAGCAGAGTGCACTAGGATGTGTGTGTGTCTGTGTGACTGTGTGTGTGTGTGTGTGTGTGTGTGTGCGCGCACGTGTGTGTTGTGATCCCACTTCAGGATGAGCGAGCTCTTTAACCTCAGCCTCCTTCCTCTGAAAGATGCCTAGCTGCTCTAATTGGGCCTGGCAGGATGCAGGCTGCCATGCAGCACTAACGCGGCGGTGGCAGTGGCGGCGGCTGCCTAATTTAGCAGACATATTAACAGTGGCGTGACATGGCCAGAGCGGGCCAGGGAGGGAGGGAGAGAGAGAGCCTAGTGGCAGCCCTGCTAGACACATCCCTGGCAGAGAGCACCAGGGCACTTATTCTCCTGCTGTTCCCTCCCACCACCTCCACCTGACATGTGCAACCCCTTCCCACTCTGACACACACACACACACACACACACACACACACACACACACACACATGACACACACACACACACACACACACACACACACACACAAGAATATCATACACACACACACACACACACACACACACACAATGCTCACACATGCACGGACACACAAGTTATCTCTCTCTTTCTGTCTCTCTCTCTCTCTCTCACACACATACACACACCGGCACAGAAGATAGGGTTTTGGGTGAATAAATCAGTGTGTGTGTGTGTGTGTGTGTGTGTGTGTGTGTGTGTGTGTGTGTGTGTGTGTGTGTGTGTGTGTGTGAGAGGGTAATGGTGAGCAGGGGATAATGCTAAGGGCTTAACTCCCTGCTCCCCTGGGTGTTCACCCATCCCCATGCCCATGTCCGAGTGAGCCATCACTCAAGACTAGCCATCAGCCAACAGCCAATCAGGACAAAAATGGCCATCTTCCCACACTGTCTCCATCCCATCCCTCCAGAAACACTAATGTCTAATGACTCTCATCAACTTCCCAACGTGTTTTTTTCCCCTAAAGTGAAAAAAAGTGTTAAAAAAAACAACAACTTGGAAACAATCAAAAAGTTGTGAATGTTGAGCTGAAGCTTGAGCTTAGCTGCATAATGCATGAGATGGTAATGCTGCTGTGCTACATGGAGAGAAAGAGAGAGAGAGAGAGAGAGAGAGAGAGAGAGAGAGAGAGAGAGAGAGAGAGAGAGCGCAGTGCTGGCTTTGTTTCATGTGGAGCTGTGGAGCCTGTTACAGTACAGCCATTGCTTCTGGCTGTTTGCACTCAGCCGCAGGGCTCTGCCTTTGAGGCCAGTAATGAAGATCTTCTGCTGACAGGATTCCTCATCGAGTGGCATGTGCAGCGCCTGGGCCAGCCCTATCACTTTTATGGCCCCGGATAAAATGAATACATCACCACCCCACCCCCAACACACACACACACACACACACACACACACACACACACACACACACATACACACACTCTCACTCTCTACACACACACACACACACACACACACACACACACACACACACACACACACACACACACACACACACACACACACACACACACACACACACACACACACTCCTAAAGCCTCTACTGCTCATGGAGTGGATCCACCAGAGCCAGTCCCATAAGCATCTATTATCACTCATTAATCTAATGAATCCCAATCAGGGCCGATCGATGATGCAGTCAGTGGGAGGGAGTTGGAGCGAGTGTGTGCGATCACTTGGCTGCTTTAGTTGGACTGGCTGATTGACAGGCGCACAGCTATCAATACACCGTGTGATAATGTTGATACGCTTTTAATGAGGACCTCCACAAGCGGAGGCCTTCCCTATTCTGTTTGAGCTTGCATTGTGTGTGCACTCACTGCCACTGCCTATGGATACAGTGCAGTACGTGCTGCAGGCCTCGTTTCATGGCATAGCATGATATAAACGTCTGCAGTCAGTGTGTCCAGTGAATAAGGCTGAGGGATAAAAGCTATTTATATTTAATATAAGCCAATTTTCGCTAGGCTTAATGAAATGCCGGCGGTAGTTGTTTCAAAGTTGGAGGCTGCTTGAGTAATGTTTATGAACTTGCCTTCCTATCGCACTCCAGCGATGTGTACAGTGGGAAGGGAGTGTGTCCTCGGGCCACGATAAACAATGTAGGGATCATTTTTAGACTGCCACTTAATTTAAACCTGACACAGCTGTCAATGGGACTGACTATGTCTGGGAGGCGCCAGTGTCAGTGAGCAGCAGTAAACAATGCTGAGTGCACATCGCTTGATTTACCTTTGGCATAATTGCACAAACAAATGTTTGGCTGTAGAGCTTTCTTATGCTCTTAGGAAACGTTGGCATACAACCGTGGGTGGGCACAAACAACACCATCAAGAAGAATAAGTGTATGCTATGGGCATGCTTCAATACGTCAGACAGGCAGAACAACTCTCCCAACAACACCCTTATAGTTTTATGGACCCCCACAGCAAAAATGGGCATTTTACAGGGAAATTGAAGAATCCACAGTACTTTATCAATCATTTTAGGCATCTGTTGTATGTACAAGCAGACCATGAGATAGAGAGAGACAGAGAGAGAGAGAGAGAGAGAGAGAGAGAGAGAGAGAGAGAGAGAGAGAGATGGAAGGGAAAAGAGAAAGTCTTCTGTGTCTAGAAGTGTCTGCCATAGGGCCGTGGCTGCGTGTCTGTTCAAGCCTGTAATGCATTCTGTTTGCAGCAGGATGAAAGAGTGACCCTGCCTACACAGAGAGCCAAATGGAGACTGATTCATTTGAAGAATACTCAGAGATTTTAGTCAAATGAAGAAGCATTAAACAAACAGAGCACAACTTTGCTGTTCATTTTTCAAACTTCCAGTTAATCACCATTTAATGAGTGGGGGAAAAGAATTGCCTAAATACACACAACAATATGTAATTAACCATCTCAGTATTTCTTTAACTTCTCTTAATTGGACTCATGGGTTGAACCAAATGAAAGCACAGCTGAGGCTCAAGCAGAATATATTTAGCTACGTGTCTTAATTGTAATGGCAAACTTAATTTCTGATTCGAAATGGAATGCCAAACCCCGGCTAGCGTTGGCAATTAAAATGTCTTTGCATGAGTCAGCTGTGTTTGACACATGGAGCGTGGAATATGGAGCACAAGCATGCCTTCCATCTGTCCAGAGTCGGATTCTTTCAGATGGGCACTGATTCAAAACATGTGTTTCGCTGCTCCATGGGGAGTTCAACAAATCCAGCACACT
>JAODXP020000025.1:4164210-4174210 GCA_027497455.2 Sardinella longiceps
CGCCAAGACTAGGCTCATCCAAAGGGGTGGTCTAAGGAGAGGAGAGTACAGACTTGTCTATGTAGATGTGCTGTGTGAATGTCAGATTGCTAGTATGCACTGGTGCCTACACTTCAATTTGTAGTTTCTCACTCATGGCATTTGACTGACATGGCCTGCAATCAGAGAGTGATGCTATCATTGCTAAATTACAAGAGCACTTGCAAATGTATTAAAATGTCATTGAAAATTCATTGTGCCCTAAAGCAGAAAAAAAAGGTTCATCAAAAAGTAGTCCTATTTCCAGCAGCTGGGTTTCACATTAGTGTGGGATATTCCTCAAGGTTCCAAGGGTCAGGCATGAAATGCCCAGTGATTAGTCAGTCGGTGTGCAGTCAGATCAGATCACGAGATAGTCATGCTCCACGTCCACAGTCAGTGGGAATATGAACGGCTCAATGAACTCTCTTCAGCAAAGACCTGTGATTTCAACTCTTACTCAGAAAGACCTCAAGTTCACTTCTTCATCCTTGGGTGAGAAGAGTGAGTTAGTGAGGTAACTGAGTCTGTTCCTGACATGTCTCATGAGGCTTGAGCTGCATATGCCTTAGAGGCTGACAAAGTCTGTCCAGAGAATGGGAAGAGTGAGAAGAGGACTCAAAGGGAATAATATTGTTAGTGCTACAGAGAAAGAGCTTGGCTTTATGGAGAGATTTCTTCTGGGAGATGGAAGACAGTATGCCATTGAGAATGTGTCTGAATTAATGACTAACTTATAAACACCACTCCTTTTATTGGTAGTGTGGTGGAGGTGAGTTCCAAAATAGAAAACATGAACAATAATAACTTATAAATAACATTATAATAAAAAAGATAAATATTTGGCATCTCTGCCAAATAAGTAACCTACAAATAATATAAGAAGCCATCTTATTTTCCTGTAGTAGTGCAAGGCAAACAATTGAAAAGTAACCTATGTTCCCATCAGTGTTTTGACCATGAGAGCTCTATGCTATGGTGTCTTTTAGTCTCTCATAAGAAGACAGCCTTGAGAGGCAGTTCAGCCTACCCAGGCTAGATGACAGGAAGGCCCTTCCTATCTCAAAGCAAGGTCAGTATAGGTGCACGAATCAAGATCAAAACCGTTAGGACAGATGTAACAAAAAACTGAGGACCTTATCTGTCTTCTTCTATGTCCTTCACTGTATGTCCCCTTTTTGAGGAATAAAAGCAGAAACAGCATTCATATCCACCACCGGAATCTAAGTCTATACAGCTATGTTACAGTGCAATTATGATTTAATGAGAACAATGTATTTTTTTTATATTATAATTTTCTGTAAAGATAGTCTATTCACCATGTATTATGCAATTGATTTATTAAACAGAGTCTTAGTATGACTGGAGGAGCTGTTGCCATTGAATATCGAGCCCTAAAGCTCATACCCCATTTATCATGTATATCATCAACTGATCATATAAGCCTCATATATGATGCATTTTAATCAAAATTGTGTGCAGATTGTCTGATCATTTGTCATTTCAAAGGAGCCCCATAGATGGAAAGGTAAGTTTGAATCAAATTTGTTGTGGTTTGGTTTCCCGGATTAGAATAACACTTCTCATGTGAACTAAATATTGCAAAGGGATATTTCCATTCCCTCTCTTTCTTAAACATGCAGAAGAGACAGGGGGAGAAAGGGAGAGAGAGAGAGAGAGAGAGAGAGAGAGAGAGAGAGAGAGAGAGAGAGAGAGAGAGAGAGAGAGAGAGAGAAAAAAGATGTATCTTGCTGGCTAAAAACTGCAGCTTTTCATTAATTGCACTGAAAGAGAGTCGTGGCTTGTCAGTCCCCCAGGACCTCACTGCTATCAATAATGAATGAAGAGGCAAACCATTCACCCTGTGATTACTATGGCTTACGGTCACAGAGAGGGAAGGGAAAAAAACAAGAGGTATCTGCAAAGAAAAGCACACCTGCCTTTTTCCCAGTGCATTTGGGCTAGCTAGAGAAAGATGGACATGTTTAGCTCCCAAAGTTGACAGGCAACATAAGGGCTGAACTGAGGCTGTTAATGTACAAGTGAATGCTGCACTGCAGGGATTTCAGTGCTGATGGAGGAAGTGGCTGCTTTTTTGGGGGGAGAAGCACACAAGTTAGACTTTCCGCAGACGATACAGATCCAGCCCCAGCTCCAACGCAGGACAGATTTTTGTCCTTCCCATGGAGACAACAAAACAGCCTATTTTCTCTGTGCCTTGGACCAAACTTTTTCTGTCATTGCATCCTCTGTTAGATTAAAGTCGACTGATAAGTAAATGTGAGGAAGATTGAATTCTACCTCATCCATCTGAGTGTACTTGTGTCACAGTGTGTTAAATCCAGTGTCAAATGAAAAGTCCTCGATTGTTTCCAGTCAAATATGAGTTGCAACCTGCATGTTGTTGGTGAGGCTGCTGGCTTTTGCATAACTATGCATTTGTCATCACTTTTGTTTGCATGAGTCAGATAGACTTCCAATCAGAAGCTGTTCATTGCAGTGACACAAGGGCATCTACAGGCAAAGCAGTCTGATTGCATGTCACTTCCTGTAAACACTATTAATATGATCCTAATCAACTAGAGGAGAAACTAATTAAACAATCACCTGAACATTGAGATCTGTGGTCACGCATTATTAAAGTCTATTGCATCATACAGTATGATCAAAACTCCATAAGAGAATATGAAAGGGTGGCATATCAAAATACAAATGCAAATGAAATGGCAGCTATCCCTTGTTGTCTAATTACACACAATGCATTGTGTGCAGGTTACAGGGAGTTTGTTGTTGTTCCTTTTAAAGGCAGGGAGGATAAAAAAAGGCAAGAGTGTATCAAGGCAAGTGTCCGTGAGGCCCAGATGCACTCCCCAAAAGTGCATAATAATAAGTAGTCTGACATCCATCACACATTTATGGCACCTTGTGATGATGAATGGTGATGAGTCCGAGTCATTCGCAAAATGCCTATGCAATCAAAGTTTGGGAAAGTTTTACGCCACAGTCGGGAGATTACAGTGAAACTTGTCATCTTTATGACGATCTCAAAACAGGAGGCTAGTGCCAAGTCATTACGCCATCTCAAGTTTAAGGGTTAGAGTTCAGTGCATTCATTATGGGCACTAAAAAGTAAATTGCTCTGAGCTTAATTAATTCCTCCTGTTATGATAAGTGCTGAAGCCTTATGAGATGTGGACACTGATTATGTCTTCCTGCATTGAAGAGGAGAGCAATAACCAGCATCTACACAGAGAATTAAACAAAATGATCCCATCAGTATGGCATGACAATTTGGGTTCAAGCATATGTCACTGATATTGGGTCTACTTGGCAAGGCGAGCGCAGGCAGGCAGGCAGGCAGCACACACACTTGTGCATCTGCAGCATGTAATTCGCTCCATTAAACAGCGGCTGATTCCTCTCTCTTTTACAAATTGTCACCATAATAAATAGTGGAGCCGTGCTGTCACAGCCCACCACCTCTTTATTGAGCCTTTTACAGTCCGACGGAGAGCAGCGGCCGACGGGGGCCTGATCAGCCGTGCCCTGGGGGACCAGTGCGGTGTCACAGATCACTATCGGGGGATTGACCTCCATTCAGCGCAGGTTAAGGAGGAGAATGAAGGAGATGTGCCCTCTTTTCCTCTCCTGTCCTCTCCTCCCTTCCTCTCCTCTCCTCTCAGCAGACGCTCACAGGTTTCTCTGCTCAGCTCGCTTTCATCTCACTGCTCACTTTACACCCGGCTGCCAGACCCAGTAAGAACCTAGCCCACAAGGTAAACAGAGACGAGGGAGAGACACTTACCTTCAACATCTCTCTCTCTCTGTCTCTCTCCTCCTTCTCTTTCTCCCTCTCTCTCTCTCTCTCTCCCTCCCTCCCTCTCTCTCTCTCTCTCTCTCTCTATGCTCAGCAATGGAGGCCGTGTGTGTGTTGTGTGTGTGTTGTCTGTGGAGACTGTGAGCCTAGCCAGGGCACTGGCCACCATGTGCCTGCGAGGGCTGTGCAGCACACAGCTATGCCTGGAATGTTTTTCTATCCTTTGTGCACATTTCCCTGGATTCAGAGCAATCCTGTTCTCAGGTGGAGGCGGCCATATTCCCATGCATGGAAACCCTCTTATATGATGGCCCCTTTTGAAGTGGAACAGCCGCAGACTTTGTAGATTTGCCCCAATATCTATTACACATTATTTTAAGGTGCTTGAGAGAGGCTGTGATGTCCGAGGCATTACTCCCATCAAATAAGGGCTTTCAGCTCTCATACAAAGCCAGTCAGTCAAGGCCTTTTTTCCCCCCTTCCACTACATACTGTGGTTTTCCCACTGTTGGAACTCCCAGAACACAGACAGCGTATCCAGACAACAGCACAGTCAGGGAGAATGACCAGATTGACTTTTTTCTATCCTAACCTTGTCTGTACACACAGACTGATCTTTATTGATTGGCACTGTAGCCAAGAGTATTGCAAATATTGAGAGGGTTTTTCTATCATGATCCAGACAAATAAAGGACAGAAAAAAAAAATCTTAATCCCAACATCCTAACATCCAGTATTCAAGCTGGAGGTCCAGGAGGAAGACAAGAGGCTTCCTGGAGTGGAGGCCCAAGAGGGGAGGCAAAGCTTCCTTCATCCTGGGCCAGGAGCAGGTGCAGTGTGGAGCCATGCAGGGAAGGTTAGGGTGGCCTCAATGCTGACGGCTCCCTGTGCTGGCGAGGTCACAGGCACGACCTTGTGTTATATAATCAGGGCGGAGGAAGCAACCTAATGGACGGCGTGGAGAGCCTCGATGTCTCCCTGTCACACTTCATCTCGACTGATGCATGGCGATTGTTCACACCGCTGTGGCCGGGCAATTACTGGCCAATTCCAATCTACTCCACAGCCTCCACTGTAATGAAAAATAATTAAGAGGCTGAAAATGAGTTTTCTCATGAAATGGTTTCAGTGGTTGAACACAATCGTGCTTGGCAGATGGCTTCGCAGGGATGCTCTAATATGGCAAAAGATAGTTAATCATCTCCAAGATGCATTCTGCAACAAAAACCTCTAATGCCCCCCTCATCAGTGGCACGGAGTCAGAGGGAAAAGACACAGAGACGACGGCGTAGCAGTGAATGTTTAATCAGCTTGGCTCCGCTGTCTATAGTATTAAACATGTCTTGATGCGCCATGCCTAGAGGGGACTCTGTTTGTACGAGAAACAGAGGGAAAATCTTCCTTTAGTAGGCTATTACTTGGCCGTGGCGAAACAAGAAACAAGTGCCAAGTAGCAATAGAACAAGATGCAGCAGCTCTATTGCAGATGCAGTCATTGCAGTGTGTGTGCCATTTGTTTTGGGTTGGCAACTAATTAGCTGATTCTGCACTCACTCCTACTCCTGCTTTTATTTGTTCAGACTGATGTGTCACTTCAGCACTAGTTCCTCAATAGAGCCTTTTCCAGGTCAGTGCTAAATCACTGTGCCTAATGGTTCAAGTCAAAAGCAGCAACAAGACAAATTGATATGTTTAGATCAGTGTAAGTTCTATGCCATGCCCAAGAACAATGCTGTGTGAAGAATGAGCAAGCACAAAGTAACCATCCTTTCCATGAAGTCATTCCAGAGGTTTGGTCTTGTTTGTTGACATTTGAGGTACTAGCATGTGCTGCTTTTCATTATCTTTTGCCATGCAGTAGGTGGATTAGAACGCGGAACAATAAACAGTGTTTTGAAAAGAATGTGCTCGTTCACGTCAGACCTGTGCAATTGTTGAACCATAGAGACTTTATCAAGGGTGCAACTGTGGTGTTGTGCTATTGCATTTTGACACAAATGTTTTCCAATCCCTGAGGGAAAGGCTGGAATAAAAAAAAAATTAAAGTAAAAAAAAACATGCCTACTTTACGCATGCCTTAAAATTCCATCAATCATGATTGGTTCAGTCATCCTTGTTTGTTTCCCTCAGCTCAGTCAAGTGTTCTACGGAGGCCTCTTAACTACTCTCTCTCCATCTCTCTCTCTCTCTCTCTCTCTCTCTCTCTCTCTGGTCTACATGGCCTCCTCTGTTGTAGGTGGTGCAGATTTGGTACAGATTAGACTACAGTGGTACAATGAAGACATAAGGTGTAACCAAAGATACTTTAGAACATCAACCATCTCTGGTGTAACTATATATCAGGGTTATGTTTTGGACATAAAAGCTTCCAGTCAAAACAATATAATGTCAGTTAAAAGTATCCCACAAACTGGGCTTGGGGAAATGAACAGATGAGTTAAAACATGTTTCAACAGCCCCATGTATTCCTGGGTCCTGTGTGAGCTCACTAGAAAGGCGGAGATGTGGAGTGAACATAGTCCATTACCCTGGCTGACACCCAATGATCCTTCCACTAGTCTAACTTACTATCAGCAAGACTGAATAAAAATGACATCTCCCTCTCAAGCGTAGTAAGTCATAGAGCATTACCATCAACCGCTGGCTGTCAATCAGTTTCATGTGATGGGGAAGGAGAGGAATGGAATCTAATGATTTCAAACACAGAAGAGACTCATTTTCATTCATTTTCCTCAGTCTTTACCTTTCAGTGGAGCACAGCATTTAGCCTGTATCAAAATTAATGAGCTATATTATGGAGGAAATTCCTCTGGTAATTTGGAATGGAATGCCTGTGGATTCCACAGATGATAAAGGTCTCATTTCTCCCTGGCTAGTGCGCTGCCCTCCTATAATAACCTACTGTAATTCAGCCCTGCACTGGGTCAGGGGTCAAATAGTTATTCATGGGCAGCGTCAATTGATTGGAAGCGCTCCAGGCGGCTCTTTGTTGATGGTGGATTTCCCATCCTCCACCGCCATAAAAAATAAATATAAATAAAGCTGCAGGTCAATATTGAGCCAGAGGCACAAGTTAAGGACAGGACAGGTTATGTGAATGATAAATGTTGTGTGTTGTGAGCAGCAGTAAGTAAGCAGGCTATCTCCTCCTCACCACAGAGGATTGAGAGCGGAATTAAAGACACTGGTTAAGAGTTACTATGGGGGGGATGATGAAGCCACAGCGTAGGACTTGTTTGAGAAGCCAATAAGCTCCATTGACCTGTATTGTGAGGTAGGAGACATAATTACCGTAGGCACGGCTCTTTGTTACTGAGGGGAAGCCGTCTCCTGTCCTCCCACAATGCTTTGCCTGCCTGCTATTCTGTGGGAGAAGAAATGAGACAAGCAGCAGCAGCAGCAGCAGCAGGACGGAGGTGATCAGTGTTGTGCTCCTGAGCCGAGCAGAGGAGCCAAACACAATTGAGTGGGAGACATAATGAGATGCAATGCAACTCAATCCTTGAACACTTGGTTTTACACATTTCCCTTCAGCGCTATATGAAAAAGCCCAACAGATCTTATTCTGTTCCTTTCCCACTCGCTTCCATTCATTTGACTTTCTCTCCGCTGGCAACTCTGCTCTGCTCCCTCCAGCACAGGAGAGAGAGAGAGGACGTGTTTGCAGTGCCGACTCAGTCTGGATGGGGTTTGTCATTTTGTTGGCCCCCTAGCTCACTTAGAGTTGTCCCGAACTCCAGACATAAATACGGTATTGGTGCAGAAGTGGAGATAATGCTGTCTCCAAAACAGTTGAGCGGCAGAGAATGCATGTCTTTATGAGACAAATCCACACCATGTGTGTTTATGTTAGGCAGAAAGGTTGGTCTGCTTTACTTCGGAAGGCAATAATCAGTCAGGAAGCCTGACTCTGCTGAGGGGGAAAAAAGGAAACATTTCTGTGGGCAAGGCTGGGCCAAAGTTTCCCCTCTGGACATAGTCAACTTAAAAGAAGGGAGTGCACTCATTCAAGTTAAGCATCAACACAAACCTTAAGCGCTAGAGAGGGATATATGTTTGGATATATTTTAGACCCCTTTACTGACCATGAAAAGTGGTTGCCTCAGACAATTTCAGAGAAAAACAGTATGGCATAGAAAAACTATGGCTCAGCACACACACACACACACACACACACACACACACACACACACACACACACACACACACACACACACACACACACACACACACACACAGGCCTCATATACGAGGGATAACAGCATACAAAATCAGGGCAAATAATCTGCCGGACATTTCACAGAGTTCCAGAAGATTGCCTCAGACATGAAGGAAGTCTGATGGCCAGAGAAATGAAACAGCAATTGGAGAGATAGATGATGCCTTCCTTCACAGGCCCTACGATGCTTCTAGAAGGCTCCGCATGCAGTCTGGTGCTATGCCCTATGTTCACTCCCAGAGATGGGCCATTTCTGAGCTGTTTGTTGTTCACAAACACTGCTGAATACTTAACAGAAATGCTACTGATCTTGCAAGGCCCATGTGAAATTTCCTTTGATGTCAAAATACAGTGGATGCATAAGCCTATCCACCAAGGAAAATCATTCTGGCAATGTTTTTGTATTTTTTACTTTTGTTTTAACTCCTTTCTCCCAGAAAATAAAGCATTCTGTATCCCTAGTATACAAAAGCCTCCAGCAATGAAACTGCAACTTGAATTTATTTATGTAATCTGTTAACAAAAAAGAAATAGTATTCTACAACGTCATAAAATGAGAATGTTATGTATGAGAAATATTTTAACTACTGGTGCTGAGTTTTTTTTTCTGATTAACTTAATCATACAGAGAATGAGAGATAGCCGTTTCACATGTGACTGTCTTTCTGTCTTCATTACAAATAGAAGGAGGTTTCCCTGTTACTTATGGGTGCTCCTCTGTAAAGCGTTGTGAGGCAATTATCTTATATTTGGCACTCTACAAATAAAATTGAGTTGAATTGTGTAACGTCTTTATAAGTTGTGCATACTTAAAAAAATAATAATATTCTGCTTTAATGATGGGAGACAATGATGGGAGACCCTAATAGTATAGCTTAAATATCATAATCAGGCAACAAAGACTCAGAATCAGACTGCCTTTTCTGTCACACTGAAATGATGGATATTTTCATTCCTAATTACAGCCCCTGTGCTGAGAAATATGGCCCCTGTGATAGAACATAGACATTTGTAATAATGGTGCTCTCTGCTCTGGCTAAAGGACACTACTAGCCATCCCAAATCCCCCAGTCTCTCTCCAAATGACTTCACCGTCTTAGACCCCATGTGTGGGGAATGCTCCCACTGCTCCTTCACAGAGACAGCATTCTGCTTCATTACATTTGGAGCTGGATTTCATGCCGTTAGAAGGCGAGACGCTATTTTTGCCTCAACGGTGCCCACCTGCCCTGTAATTAATAAACCCTTGCCATTTAGTCCAGCACTCCATCTTGATCTTTGATTTACCTGTCAGAAGCTATTAAAACACCCCCTGGATATTTGCAGAGAGCCAGCATGAGACCTTGTCAGATCTGCATCAAACTGATTCAGTTGGCATTTTGAAAGCCTGGACAAAAATGGAGGTGGATTGGGGTGGTGGTGGTGAAGGGAGGGGGGTGGGTATGGGGGAGGGCGTATAACCAGAGTGCTTACATAATCTTTGATAGACCCATTATATCCATATTTAATGCTTTCAAAAAATGAAATCAAATGAAATTAAATAAATCTCTTGCCTGATGTATCCGTAAACATTTTCCCGTCCATGTTATGCTCACGTTTGTAAGTCATTCACAGGAGGGCAGATGGGCTATGCAGATGAGCCGTGTTTAAATGTTTACAATTGGGCCTGGAACAGTGAGCCTTCATATCTCACTGCTTTTCTAGCACACAATCTGGCTTTGAATGGGGAATACAAACATGACATACATACATGCATGAACTGAGCCAGTCCAGTATAACTGTGCAACCTACAGCTACCTGCAGCATCCCTGCTATACCAACTACAGTCCTGTGCATTCCATGCATGTTTGTGTTGATTTCATGCTGCTCTTCAGCTCCTCATCTTCACCCTATTACAGGGCTGGATGCATGGGACTCTTCAGCAGCAAACACAAACATTCATTCAG
>JAODXP020000025.1:4176710-4205808 GCA_027497455.2 Sardinella longiceps
ACAGGTTGTGCTCAGGAACGTATGCTTAACATTTGCATGGGCCCAGAAATGCAATTTACACTGTACACTTCTGCCTAGCATGCATGCACCCCTCCACTTTCACAAGACACTCACTCATTTTAATGGCGCATGCAAAAACCAAACTTTCACTCACTTCCTCTAACTTCCTTTCTTCATTAATGAGCTCATGGTGGCATTCAAGTAATCAGTGTTTATTATGGCTGCTGTGCAAACACAACACAGTTTTGTTTTTGTTGTGGTGTTGCTTTGGATTGTGTCCATGGCTGCAAGCAGGCTTCCCATGTGAGCTACTTGGCGGCTCTGCATCAGAGAACCTTGCCCCCATATTTTGTGTGTTTCCGATTTACGCTTGGCCAGCACTGAGTCATGTGGTCGTATTCGCTCATTTGCAGCTTGTGTTTGCCTAAAGGTGCTTGGAGCTATGTTTCACTTCATGTTGATAATATTTGAAATGTTTCACCAACAAAAGTTACATTTTAAAATCTTATATTTGAAAGTTACAGTATATTTGTCAAATCAATTTCTGCAACACTTTATATACCTTGCCTTTGATTACAGCATAACAAATTGTTTACAATGTGTAATATCTTGGGCTTAATGAGATTATACATTACATTTAGGCATTTAGCAGATGCTATCATCCAAAGCAACAAGGAGCACCCAAGAGCATTGGGGGCAAGGAGAAACTCCCTTTTATGTAGGTGAGGTGGCTGGGGGCCGTATAATGTGTTAGAAATTGTTGTTGACAACATTTAGTAGAAAACATGCCATTCTGCACAATACACAACAAAAGTAAGTAGGCTACATGGTCACTCTCTGTGGTCTCTCACTCTATTACAGAGTTTATTACTGTACACTGTAATTCATGTCCTAAATAGAGAGTAACAAGGACAATATAATTACCAGTTTTTAAAACAGTCAACATGGCATGATAAATGTGATATCTTTCATGATACATTATAATATGTATTAATTATTATTATTTTTTTTTTTTACAGAAATAAATTGATGAGAAGATTGGACACAGACTGGAGAGGGCACATTTGGAGCTCAAAGTAGTAATAGCAGCAGGGGCAGGAGCATAAATCTCCTGTATTCACACAGGGTGTTCACCCAGGGCACCATAGAGGGTATACCGGCCCTCGTCTGCCTTAAGCCGGCCGCACACTGGTTCCGACAGCATTGCGGAGCACTTTCGGATCCGACAATTTCGCCTAGCACCTAGCACAGTAGCCTGTGAAATTAACATTGGATGTCAATGGGCGGCTCCGACAAAATAGACTTGAATCGTAATTCACAACCGACGGCGGAAGACATCGGCGCTGGTGTGCGGGGTTGCATTGAAAACAATGGAATGGAATGTTGAAGACGGAGTGCTCCGCACTGTGTCGGAAGCGGTGTGCGGAGCCCTTTATACTGTAGTGGAGCACAGTGGAGATGGGGACAGAGGAGCCAACCGAGGAGCTGATGTATTCAGTGGGTCTGTCTTATAGAGCACAGTGGAGATGGGGACAGAGGAGCTGGTGTATTCAGTGGGTCTGTCTTATAGAGTACAGTGGAGATGGGGACAGAGGAGCTGGTGTATTCAGTGGGTCTGTCTTATAGAGTACAGTGGAGATGGGGACAGAGGAGCTGGTGTATTCAGTGGGTCTGTCTTATAGCGTACAGTGGAGATGGGGAGAGAGGAGCTGATGTATTCAGTGGGTCTGCCTTATACTGTAGAGCACAGTGGAGATGGGGAGAGGAGCTCATGTTCTTTGTTTGCAGTGATGAGCGAGGGCTTTGAACTGTGATAAGGCGGGCCCAGGCCTCAGATCTTGTGTCACATGGTGCAGGTGTGAGCGGCAGCGTGCTGGAGCCCCCTCCCTCACCCCCATGATTTACAGCGACACGGGAGACAGGTGTCATCTCCTTTGTAGCCTGACCTTTGACCCTCACTTACTGATGAGGTGAGACCCAGCGCCTGACCACGGTGACCAGCACAGGTGAGGGCTGATTTTATTTCCTTGCTCATACTTCAGGTCTTCACTTTTTCATTTTCACTTCTTGACATGTCACAAGAGAGTTTTACAAGAGAAGACATTTTACAAATTCAATTTCTTATGGCTTCTGCATGCTGGCGAAATGTTAAGGAATTCATTAAAATCCTAGAACACATAACCGTATTTGCCCACCATGCAAATATGAAGTATTGTTTCAACAGTGACTCACACCTGCACGGAACAGCACTAGTTGTCCATCAATACGCACAAAGGTTGACTTTAATATGTGTTTGCAATAAAAGGGCAATTTTGAGTCATGCTTTGAAACAATCTCCAGGCTGTAGTCTCTGTTTCCCCAACGAAACAACATGGGGCTATTTACGTTCCACTCACTTGAAGCATGTCCCTCATTGTTAAGCAACAAATGTCACCTCCCTCTCTGTCCGTATATATGTAGCAGCAGCACTAGATGCTGACAGATGTCTGACATTCATGAATATTCCACACACCACCAGCACCAGACCCAACGCTTTCCTCGCGCCTTTGATCTTTATTTCAAAAGAAAGTTCTGTCTATGCCCATGCCAAAGACTTTTTGTGACTCACTGTACATTTGCTGTTGCAACCTGTTTGTTTGAAGGCTGAATAATGGCCCGCTGATGGTGACAGCAGCACGCCCGACACCTCCCACCATTAGGCTTTTGTTTCTTTCGCAGCACAGAGTGGCACTTTGACAAATGTATCACCTGCAGAGAGACAGGCTTCTATTACACTCAATATGGTGATTTATGAAAAGAGACAATTAAAATTAATGGTTGGCATTTTTTCTTTGAGATGAATGGTTGAGAATTGCCCAAATACAAGCACTGAAGAGGTGTGGATCTGTGCTGAACCAGTCTTACTGGGCCAAGACAGATACACTAGCAATATAATGCTGCTATAGGCTATATAGAAATAGTAAATACAAATATGCCAATGTTAGAAATCAACACAATTGAATTAACATGTAAGTACTAAAACATATTTGCATGAATAAACACTAAGACTGCAGGCGGTAAGATGGATTTCGAGCGCCCTGTATGCTAAGCAGTAGAGCGTAATCCCCTGTTTGTGTACTGGCTACCTGACAATAAATAGGACTTTGTTAGCATGTGTGTATTGGATGAGATTATGACTATGGCGTTTCATTAAGGCCTGCTGTGCCAGTCAAATGAAAGATACACAGCAGTGTTACTCCACACTTATACAAATGTGCGTCTCTGAGAGAGGGAAACTCCTTTTTCCTGCCGCCATTGAGAAACAAAGGAATGCACTCAAGTGCCTGCGAGTGTAAAACAGGCAGTGCGTGGAGGAGCTAGTGGGTCCAGCGCTGTGAAAGCTGCTATTGTAAACACTTGGAGATGGCTGTGTGGACACGGTGCACTGTGACACATTCCCATTGGAGACAATGGAGCTCCACCATCTGCAGTCTACAAGCATGAGTCCCTCTGCTGCCCCCTCTTGACCCTGGCGGAGCGGCCAGGAGTGGCCCATTCACTGGACGCCTCGGAGGGGCTCGGCCCCGCTCCCCACACACTCACTAATGATATTGGTTACTCTCAACACTTCCCTTTGAGCCGCGGACCGCTCTCAGGACTCCTTTGTGGCGCTGGCACTCTGGAGTATCCTCTTCCAGTCGCCACCGCCTCGCCATCGCACGGCCCCGCCAGACCTGCGCCATTCTTCCCAGACGCCTACTGGAGCTGGGGCATCTCTGTGGAGATGGGCAGTGTGGGCTGTCCGCTCTCCCCAATGCTGGGCTACTGGAGGCTACTCCACTCATTACCACATACTTGGCGGGCAGCACATATTTGGGGGCCCAGAGGAACAAGTATCCTTATATTATTTAATCAATAGTGGGGCCACTGTGCAAATGTGTATTTACAGTATTAATGGTCAAACTATTCTTAAGTTAAAGATAGGAGATAAGATGGTACTTTATTTATCCCAAAGGGTATTAAATGAATAAACAAATATCTTACATTCTGATTTAGAAACCAAAATGACAATGATTCTGTCGTGAAGAGAAGAGAGGTGAGGAGAAGCAAACACTGACTGTGTGTGGTGTGTGTGTGTGTGTGTGTGTGTGTGTGTGTGTGTGTGTGTGTGTGTGTGTGTGTGTGTGTGTGTTGTCCTATTGAGCTTTGGAGTAGCAGAGGAACAGTACTGTAGTGTGTGTGTGTGTGTGTGTGTGTGTGTGTGTGTGTGTGTGTGTGTGTGTGTGTGTGTGTAAGTGGGGGCTAAAATAGGAGATTGCTTTTGTCCATTGCGGTCAGCTTCATCACTGCTCCTCTCTGGCCCCCTTTACGAGCCCGCGCTGGATTGAGGCATTTCATCTGCAGTGCCAGAATAAGCACACAGAAAGAAGACACACAAAACACAGAAAGCTTCCTCTCGAACACACACACATGCACACTGCATCTCTCTCCAACACACACACACACACTGCATCTCTCTCCAACACACACACACACTGCATATCTGTCCCTGACATTGTGTCTCTTTGTCTCTCGCCCACATAGCCTCTATAAAATTTACCTCCTCTACACATACACACACACACACACACACACACACACACACACACACACACACACACACACACACACACACACACACACACACAATGCAGGTCTCTCCCTGACATTGTGTCTCTTTGTCTCTCGCCTACACATATAAAATGTACCATCTCTACACACACACACACACACACACACACACACACACACACACACACACACACACACACACACACACACACACACGACACGATGATGGCCAAGCCACTGTTACCACAGGGGCAGCTTAATAGCTACAGATGTAAAGACCTAATCAGCATATTAGCCGCAAATGAGTTCACCAGAGCCCTGCTTCCAGTGAGCAACAGTCAATCAATATGTTGACTAATCAGTCCATTTGCATCAGATGAGCCCCTGCTTCTCACCACTACTGATAACAATTGAGCTGAAATATGTTGACATGACAAACAAACACATGCTGTCATTATTTCACATTATTTGTCACTTGGACTGTCGACACACTGAGTTGTGGGGGTGAGCAGAGCTGGCTGATCCTGTCTTTGGGCTGTAGAATGGAATGACTATAATAATAACAGGAGAGATAGGGAATAATGGGGAATGGTAGTCCAATTAAGCCAGTCATTTCCAATACACCAGATACTGTGCTTCTACTGAATGCTCTAGTACAGTAATATATTACTGTGAGTTTAACAGAACATGCGAAATTCATATGGATCAAGTTATCCCATGGTACAGCCTGGAGCTATACTGTCTCAATGCAGCTTCATGCCGCTAAATGTGGCCAGTTTAGTGATAAATCATCCCTTTAACTCTTAAGCATGATGGTGGGCATGATAGTGTGGGTGCTAGTGTGCATGCTCCAGGCATGACTGGGACGACCAGTGGGGGTGCAGCTGCTTACTAGAACTTTCACTGCTATCACCTGCTTTCACTAATCACTTGCTAATTACCAATTGATCATGTTCAATTCATGTCAGCCTATCACATATGGGTAATTTATAGACAGAATGGTAGCCACTATCTAAGTTTATTGAGTACCGGTATGCCCATTTGAAAGTTCATCAGACTTCTCCAGTTGTCACAGGTAGGGGAGTTTTGATCTGAGATGTTACTTTATTCCTTGTTTACGGATATTAGCTATTTGACCATGAGTATAGATCCTGCATTGAGGACTCTGTCCCCCTGAAAGTGCACTCAATCTGACACTAATTCATGTAGTGCACCTTATTCCACAAACCTTATTTCACAGAATACATGAAATCCTCCCGACATCAGCTATCTATCAGACCACACCCTTTTCAGGCAGTGATGAATTTGCAGGTGGTTTTATTTCTCTAAGCGTATTACTAACACATAGTCAGGGCAGCGGAGCGACTCTGAGCGCTGATAGATTGGTTTGCCCTTGTTTGTGTGTTTGTTGAGTTATGCTCCTCCGGAACATGCATCACAAAAGGGTGATGAAGTACGGCAGCAGAGTGCACTAGGAGTGTGTGTGTGTGCTGTGTGTGTGTGTGTGTGTGTGTGTGCGCGCACGTGTGTGTGTTGTGATCCCACTTCAGGATGAGCGAGCTCTTTAACCTCAGCCTCCTTCCTCTGAAAGATGCCTAGCTGCTCTAATTGGGCCTGGCAGGATGCAGGCTGCCATGCAGCACTAACGCGCTGGTGGCAGTGGCGGCGGCTGCCTAATTTAGCAGACATATTAACAGTGGCGTGACATGGCCAGAGCGGGCCAGGGAGGGAGGGAGAGAGAGAGCCTAGTGGCAGCCCTGCTAGACACATCCCTGGCAGAGAGCACCAGGGCACTTATTCTCCTGCTGTTCCCTCCCACCACCACCTGACATGTGCAACCCCTTCCCACTCTGACACACACACACACACACACACACACACACACACACACACACACACACACACACATACACACACACACACACACACACACATGCTCACACATGCACGGACACACAAGTTATCTCTCTCTTTCTGTCTCTCTCTCTCTTCTCTCTCTCTCTTTCTCTCACACACACATACTCACAGACATACACACACCGGCACAGAAGATAGGTTTTTGGGTGAATAAATCACTGTGTGTGTGTGTGTGTGTGTGTGTGTGTGTGTGTGTGTGTGTGTGTGTGTGTGTGTGTGTGTGTGTGTGAGGGGGTAATGGTGAGCAGGGGATAATGCTAAGGGCTTAACTCCCTGCTCCCCTGGGTGTTCACCCATCCCCATGCCCATGTCCGAGTGAGCCATCACTCAAGACTAGCCATCAGCCAACAGCCAATCAGGACAAAAATGGCCATCTTTCCACACTGTCTCCATCCCATCCCTCCAGAAACACTAATGCCTAATGACTCTCATCAACTTCCCAACGTGTTTTTTTCCCCTAAAGTGAAAAAAGTGTTAAAAAAAACAACAACTTGGAAACAATCAAAAAGTTGTGAATGTTGAGCTGAAGCTTGAGCTTAGCTGCATAATGCATGAGATGGTAATGCTGCTGTGCTACATGGAGAGAAAGAGAGAGAGAGAGAGAGAGAGAGAGAGAGAGAGAGAGAGAGAGAGAGAGAGAGAGAGAGAGAGAGAGAGAGAGAGCAGACGCAGTGCTGGCTTTGTTTCATGTGGAGCTGTGGAGCCTGTTACAGTACAGCCATTGCTTCTGGCTGTTTGCACTCAGCCGCAGGGCTCTGCCTTTGAGGCCAGTAATGAAGATCTTCTGCTGACAGGATTCCTCATCGAGTGGCATGTGCAGCGCCTGGGCCAGCCCTATCACTTTTATGGCCCCGGATAAAATGAATACATCACCACCCCACCCCCCAACACACACACACACACACACACACACACACACACACACACACACACACACACACACTACTCTCTCTCTCTCACACACACACACACACACACACACACACACACACACACACACACACACACACACACACACACACACACACACACACACACACACACACACACTCCTAAAGCCTCTACTGCTCATGGAGTGGATCCACCAGAGCCAGTCCCATAAGCATCTATTATCACTCATTAATCTAATGAATCCCAATCAGGGCCGATCGATGATGCAGTCAGTGGGAGGGAGTTGGAGCGAGTGTGTGCGATCACTTGGCTGCTTTAGTTGGACTGGCTGATTGACAGGCGCACAGCTATCAATACACCGTGTGATAATGTTGATACGCTTTTAATGAGGACCTCCACAAGCGGAGGCCTTCCCTATTCTGTTTGAGCTTGCATTGTGTGTGCACTCACAGCCTATGGATACAGTGCAGTACGTGCTGCAGGCCTCGTTTCATGGCATAGCATGATATAAATGTCTGCAGTCAGTGTGTCCAGTGAATAAGGCTGAGGGATAAAAGCTATTTATATTTAATATAAGCCAATTTTCTCTAGGCTTAATGAAATGCCGGCGGTAGTTGTTTCAAAGTTGGAGGCTGCTTGAGTAATGTTTATGAACTTTGCCTTCCTATCGCACTCCAGCGATGTGTACAGTGGGAAGGGAGTGTGTCCTCGGGCCACGATAAACAATGTAGGGATCATTTTTAGACTGCCACTTAATTTAAACCTGACACAGCTGTCAATGGGACTGACTATGTCTGGGAGGCGCCAGTGTCAGTGAGCAGCAGTAAACAATGCTGAGTGCACATCGCTTGATTTACCTTTGGCATAATTGCACAAACAAATGTTTGGCTGTAGAGCTTTCTTATGCTCTTAGGAAACGTTGGCATACAACCGTGGGTGGGCACAAACAACACCATCAAGAAGAATAAGTGTATGCTATGGGCATGCTTCAATACGTCAGACAGGCAGAACAACTCTCCCAACAACACCCTTATAGTTTTATGGACCCCCACAGCAAAAATGGGCATTTTACAGGGAAATTGAAGAATCCACAGTACTTCATATCAATCATTTTAGGCATCTGTTGTATGTACAAGCAGACCATGAGATAGAGAGAGACAGAGAGAGCAAGAGAGAGAGAGAGAGAGAGAGAGAGAGAGAGAGAGAGAGATGGAAGGGAAAAGAGAAAGTCTTCTCTCCAGCAGTGTCTAGAAGTGTCTGCCATAGGGCCGTGGCTGCGTGTCTGTTCAAGCCTGTAATGCATTCTGTTTGCAGCAGGATGAAAGAGTGACCCTGCCTACACAGAGAGCCAAATGGAGACTGATTCATTTGAAGAATACTCAGAGATTTTAGTCAAATGAAGAAGCATTAAACAAACAGAGCACAACTTTGCTGTTCATTTTTCAAACTTCCAGTTAATCACCATTTAATGAGTGGGGGAAAAGAATTGCCTAAATACACACAACAATATGTAATTAACCATCTCAGTATTTCTTTAACTTCTCTTAATTGGACTCATGGGTTGAACCAAATGAAAGCACAGCTGAGGCTCAAGCAGAATATATTTAGCTACGTGTCTTAATTGTAATGGCAAACTTAATTTCTGATTCGAAATGGAATGCCAAACCCCGGCTAGCGTTGGCAATTAAAATGTCTTTGCATGAGTCAGCTGTGTTTGACACATGGAGCGTGGAATATGGAGCACAAGCATGCCTTCCATCTGTCCAGAGTCGGATTCTTTCAGATGGGCACTGATTCAAAACATGTGTTTCGCTGCTCCATGGGGAGTTCAACAAATCCAGCACACTTACTGCCCATACATGAACAAAATAAACAGACTTAACGGGTCATATCTTCTCAAATGACTAAACTGTATGGGGCATCATTTTGAATGGAGGAATTTTTAGAAGGGGGGCGGTGGACAGGGTGAGGAGTTGTGGGGGTGTTGGGGGGCGACAGAATTGTTGGGGAACAGACAGAGTCTCTCACTGCAAGAAAATGGAAAGTGTGGGTCCCCTCATGGGCTGAAATGAAAATAAAGTAGAGGCAGTCCAGAGAAATGGAGCTGCTCTTTAAAGCCTTTCCATCATGATAGGGAGGACAAGTCAAAAAAGTCAAATTAAAGCACACACTGCAAGCAAAGCTCCCAACAGCAGCCTGGAGTAGCATATGTACAGAGTGTCCCCCTAATCACCATTTTATCACAGTTTAAGTCAGCTTAGTCCAAAGCTCTCCCCTATACTCATATTTATTCATTTGGTGCAGGTGGGCCTGATGGCTAATATGCTGCAAATCTGTCCCAGGTCCCCATGGATCTGCAGTGCAAGTGTCCACATGGGTGTGTGTGTGTGTGTGTGAGTCCAACACCAGGTTAGGGATGAGGAGGATGTAAACATTTCTTTATCCCATTAAGACTGCCACTGTCATTCATTTCCAGGTTCCTTCCTGTGGCATTAATGTCCCTATTCATCAGGAATGCAGGGTCATTACCCCAGCCCAGTGGGATGGGGGGGGGGGGACAGCAGGCCTGCTAATGAATAGAGTAATTGTGAAGATTTTTAATGGATGTTATAGCTTATGGAACTCAGATTGAGAGCTAAGGTGAGGTTGAGGTCAAACCACTCAGTTGTGTGTTTTTGAGAAACAATAGGCTTTGCTAGACCAACCTGCTTATCAGTACCAATCTAGCTTTTTTCTTTCTTTTTCTTTTTCTTTTTTTTTTTTTTTTTGAACGGGGTGCCAAGTTAAAAGGGGAATAATCAGGCAAAAAGAATAATCTCCTCACGGCAGGGATCCCTTGCAGTGCTGGCCAGATAGATGCAGGCTGGCTGGCTGGCTGGCTGGCTGGAGTTATTGGTATTGCAGACGGAGAGACAGGAGTTACCTCTCTCATCCTTCCCCTTTTTCTCCAGCCGCCCGCCAGAGCTACCAGAGAGGCTTAATAATATCCCAGAGGCACAGATGAAATACTTTCTCTACAGTGGCTGTTTACTGAGAAGAGTGTTTGAAGTTGAGCTCAAGATGTCTTCATTTCTCTACCAGAGGAATGTTCCAAGGGGGGAAATTGTAATTCAGATAGGGGGGTGCAGAAAAAGGAAAAAAAGAAAGAAAAAAAAGAAAGAAGACGCAGGCGGTGTTCTCCACACATGTGCTATATATAACATGAGGCAGGATATTGCCGCTCGTCGGTGGGCTGGTTTGTACGTTATTCTCATGAGTAGAGAATAGGAGAAAGGGAGAAAAAAATAAATAAGAGATATTCAATGGCAGACTGGACTGGATTCTGATTCATAAAGCACATGACTTTCAGAAGACTTTAATTTACATGTCCAATAGTAGGTATAAGGGGAGACACCTCTTGAACAGGTTGCACCATTTGACAAGATGGCCATGCGAATTTGTGAAGAATGTGTGTGTGTATGTGTGTGTGGGGGGGGGGGTGCTTTGTCCATATAGTAAGATGTTTTATTTAATATTATTTTTAAGATATTTGCATTTCTAAGTGCTGGTTTACTCTTTGTCATTTTTTGGTTTCTAATCACAAGACAATTTCCCCTTTGGGCAATAAAGGTTTAATTCATTCATCATTCATTCATTCATTCATTCATTCAGAATAATATTCATGTACAATTAACCACTGATATTGCTAAATATTCCTAATATTTTCCTCACACATTTTAGCATTATTAGTATTGACAAACAAGGACTAGGCTGCACTGTGTCTGTGAGAGATACACCTGTGTGCTATGCTGCTGTTGACAGTGACACAAGCCCAAGTCTAAGTCATCCCCACCCCTGGGCTTTGCTGTACTGCTTCAGGCTCAGCACTGCCATTCTCTTGTTGGGCTTCATCTTGTTCTGGGTCTTATAGTATATGACAAGGGCCAGTGTTGCTGAGTCACACAATGCCTGTAGTAGAGGACCAAGCTTCTTTTGCGTGCTTGTGCTATATCCTAATAGGATTGAATTAATGCTACTTTTCACCCTAGTGATTGTGGATATGTTATAACTTTGTCATCACCTTAAGTCTGGAGCATGAAAAGGCTCTTGCATTGAGTGGAGCGATAAATCAGGGCTTGTGTTAGTTTAAGCATGTCTTAAATATTCTGCTCTACAAGTGGATCAGACAACAGCTTCATTTAACTCAGGTAGGCTCATTTCCAGAACATGACAATCTAATTAATCAGCTTCTTAACGTACATTAACTTTCAGCCTGCTTCATATGTGTTTGCTTAACGCCTATCTCTACTTCAAATGAGATGGCCTCAAGCGCTGTGTGATTAGGTCAGAGTTGGTGTATTAATTTCCTGTCAACACATACATCTCCATTACTGATAGTTTTACTGTTACTAATGATGTATATTTATATTGCCAAGATTGAATCTGTTATAACTTGTAGAGCTTATAAAACACTCCACAGCACAAGCTGACCAAGGAGGCTAAACCTACAGCACTCTACTGTAGCCTACATGCCACTGCCACTAATCAGCCTCCCCTTCATATCCAACGGGATCTTACTCACCATGCAAATACTATTGTGCCACAGCAAAATCCTGCTAATGGCATTATTCTGCATGATTAGTCACACTCATGGAATTAGCTCTATGAATGAACGGAACAACATATATCACTCAGAGGGCACTGTACTGTATAGGCCTACATGTATATTCTATAGGCCTGATTAACGCCTAGAGCCCCATATAGACATAAGGAGACTATTCAATCGCTAGACTGCACAAGGATCAAACATTGGGTCATATCAAATGTCTCATTTTTCTAATGTCGGCTATTTTCTTTTTGTATTTCTCTGCAGTTTCCCATTCTTTTAATATCTGAGTAATGCACAAACTAGTATTGTTTTTCACTGAGACCTCTCTCTAACTCTTATTTCTGTAGTGTTGAGTGAAGAGCATTGACACCATGTCTGTCTCCCTGCCCATGTGGACGCAGTCCACCAGCCCTGTCTTCAATCACCAGCTGATTTACTGCACATGACAAAGGCACAGTTTCCACACGGCACAATTCTCTGCTCAAGGTCTTCACCGCTCTTGATGGATGCAGTCTGTACACATTGTCAGAGGGCTCGAAACACAACGCAACAACACACACTTTATTGACTTTTAAATATTTGAATTTTAAAAACCATCAAGAATTGTGACCTTTGTCATTTTGACAATTCCATTTACCCAGGCTTAGATGCAAATAGCATTTACTGAATGCACCGCATGTAGCATGGTAGGTATGTTTGTGCTTGTAAACAATAAAGCCTCGTCTTCTGTGTGAACATACACTCCATATGTGTTTGCGAGTTTGAAAGGCGCTTATGTTTACTGACTTACTGTAAAGATTACAGCTGTGAAACACCTCAGGCAAACATATGTTCAATTTATGATTGCACCTCTCCTGCACGTCAGCTCATCTCCGCGCTGCACTAAGGGGCCTTTGTTGTGTTGTGGTGTGTTGTGTTGTGTTGTGTTGTGTGTAGCCGTGTGACAGAGTGTGGCGTGAGGAGGAGCCAGGGGTCGGCAGAAGGTTGCTGGGCTCTGGGCAGGAGCGGTCCGCTCAGTGAGCTGCCTGGCTGACAGTACTGAGAGGCCTCTGATTAAAGACACCAGGAGAGGCAGGATATGGTGGGAGGAATGAAAGAAGCCGTCAAACTGTCAACCCAGTTGTAAAATAGCTACCAGTACGCCGAAGGACACCGCTCACTTCAGCTGACAGCTCTCTCCTTTTCTCCCTACATCACTTGCTCTCTCTCTCTCTCTCTCTCTCTCTCTCTCTCTCTCTCTCTCTCTCTCTCTCTCTCTCTCTCTCTCTCTCTCTCTCTCTCTCTCTGTTTTTCTTCAGCAAACTGCAAGTCCTTGTTATGGTTCTCTTCATCCTCGTATCCAGTTCATTTAGCATTCCTTCACCATATATGATGTGTTCCCATCGGTGTCCACCCACCCACATACAGCCGCTGTCATGCTTTATAGACCACTGGGAACATACATACAAGTCATCTCTAGCATAGCAACAAGCATATAAAACATTGCAATAAAAAGTTTGCCATGAAACAAAACGACATGAATAAAACGGAGGAGGACTGTGATAAAGCGAGATGAGGACCTTAGGACATTTGGAAATAGAGAGGTTTGAGAGTTGATCAACTTTGCAGTCCTGAGCCTGTTTTTCCTGTTTAACTTGTGATGTATTATGGATCTCCCTGCCTTGATGCATGCACTCCAGAGAAACTAATCCTCTAATGCACAACACTGACATTGCATTTGCAAGAGGGCTTATGAGAGAGAGAGAGAGAGAGAGAGAGAGAGAGAGAGAGAGAGAGAGAGAGAGAGAGAGAGAGAGAGATTCAGATAACAACAACAGTACAGAATTTTCCTATAAGTCAAGGGTCCTGTCCATTATAGGCATATAGTCCATTAACAAATAGAAAGACTGTTTTAATAATACATTCACATATTATCCATGAACATGGGCAACGATCAGTGTAGATGGTTTTCTATTATGCTTTAACATATTATTTTGAATGGATGGAAAGATGCCCTATATCCTCCAAGAAAAAACCAAACAAGTGCAGGGTTGACTTTTCCCATTGAAACAAGTATGGCAACCCCGAGCTGCTGTTTGAGTGCACTTATTAACAGTCATGGCCCGTACTTGAATTCATCTGAAATATTTAGCATGCTGTCAGACAGTAAAGGAGATGTAAAGGACGTGAACCAGCGTTGGTTTACACCAGAGGATACCGCATCAGCAGAGAGCCTTCTCTCTATGCAGGAGTTAACTACTGAGAAGCCCTGAGGGAGGTAAACATATAATATATATATATAAATATATATATATATGGGCAAAATCCGCTCAAAGCATTTTACTTGTATCAGCAGGATTCAGCTCTCTGGAAGTGAGGGCCTGTGTGTGTGTGCTGCTGCTGGACAGCCCAGAGATGAGTGCTGAATAAAAGCACTGGGGTCATCCTGAGGTTACTAAACATGACTGATTAATCAGCTGACGGGTCTCTCTGTCTGTCCGCCCGTCTGTCCGTCCGCCCGTCTGTCAGATAGTCCCTCTGTCTGTCTGTCTCTTTTCCCTCAGTCTGTCAGTATGTCTAATCACCTGTGTATTTCTATTCTGCGGAAAGCAATGTGCTTTTGAGCAGAGATGACTGGTGGAGGAGGAGGTGTGCGGGGAATATAAATGTTGAGCTCTGATTGGCCACATCCTTCTGGGAAACACAGGCCTGCTACTTTTATGACAGATGGCTTGCAGATAGAGGCTGTGAATAACAGAAATCATATTGAGGAAATGCAGCATAACCCACATAATGTACAGACTGCAGTCTGCAGCAGACACACACACACACACACACACACACACACACACACACACACACACACACACACACACACACACACGCACACACACACAGCACACACACACACACACACACACACACACACACACACACACACACACACACACACACACACACAGTATACACACTCTCTCAGACACACACAGACACACACACACACACACACACACACACACACACACACACACACACACACACACGGCAGCTCAAAGCTGGCGCTTAGGGAGTTTTGCAGTGGTTTGGTAAAGAGTTGCTGCTGGTCTTGAAGAGGCATGCTGGGGAGGGTTTTGACTGGATGTTCCTTCCCTGTGTGCTCTTTGAACTCTCTGGAGGATCCCTTCCTCCATCTGCTCAATCTTAGCCCAGGGCTGGATCCTGGGGAGGCATCTTAGAAATGCACATATGCACACACAAGTTAATGCCCAAAAACACAGAGAAGAGCAGAGCCGAGCAGAGTAGAGTAGAGCACAGGCTGGGGTAGCAGTGCAGTGCCCACACACAAGCAGTACACAGTGTGGATATGCTAGAATCACTGCCTGCACCTGAGGAATTACTGCTCATCCTCTCCAGGTATAAAATCATGGAGATTTTTACTGTTGTGTAATGAGCTAAACATCAGAGTATTATTTCATCCCATTGCTGCGGAGAATGGCCATGTTCCCTTGCTGTTTGGCAGTTACGATAGGAATCATTTGAGCAAAAATTACAGTTATTGCATATTACAAAATTTGGATGAAGCAGAAAAGCACAATCCGGACGATGGATTTCCATGAGACAATATTCAAAAAAGGAATCAAATTTTCAGTCGTGCCAAAGTTATTCCCGTCCAGCAACAGCCATGCTACTGTATCATTAAGCTATTAATATCAGTGTAGTGTGTATATTGTTGCATTAGTCAGAGATGAGAGGGTGTAGGATGCTCTTCCACAGCCGTGTCCTCAGTGTGAACACCCCTCCTTCACTCACTCTCTCTCTTCCTTCTAGAATCATCTCCTCCCTAAGACATGCAGGTGGTGGGAGATCAACCCCATGCTGTGTCAGGCTTCGCAATTTAGATCAGCCTCCCTAATTATCCCATGATTCACCTGGCATGTCCAGCTCGCTGCCTGGGAGAGGAGAGATATGACAGGCTGCCCTCGCCGCTCTCCCGCTGTAGAGAGGGCCAGTGGAGGGGCTCGCAGGGCCAGTCGATACCCAGTTAAAGCTCCATTTAGTGCTGACGCACCTCTGAGACAGGCCCCGGCGAGCGGGGGGTCCGTGGATGCAAGCCTCTGACTAAGATGGATGGCGGAGGGCTCCGCAGCCAGCAAGGACGAAGGGACAAGCCAGGCAGGCAAGCAGGAGGGCTGGCAGCAAGCAGTAAGGAGCCAGCAGCAGCAGCAGCAGCCTCCCCGTACTCCACTCTCAGGCACACAAGCAGTGGCAGTGGCAGCATCAGCAGGGAGTTCATTCCGTCGTAAAGAGGTGAGAATGGGATCACAGAGGAGGAGGAGGTGGAGGAGGCGAGAGTGGGGGATGAGGAGGAAGAGGAGGAGTGATGAAGTGAGGTACTCCTTCTCTGACACCCCCTGTTCTGTCAGCGTGCTGCAGGAAGTCGATGGCTCCTTTGAGGAGTGAGCAGTGGAGCCCAGTGAGGCGGCTCTGCAGACCAGCACACCTGCAGCACTCACTCCCACTCCAGCACACACACACACACACACACACACACACACACACACACACACACACACACACGCACACACACGCTTGGCACATACAGCACTCTGCTCTTCACATACGCTACATGGCCTTTCAACACACTCACTGGAAAAGGGTTCCATGAATGTTCCATGAATGTGAAAGACTATGTGAAAGCATACTATAATACTATCACATTTGATCAGATATCATGTAACTGAAATAGATATTTCTTCCGCTCACGGTATTGGAGAAAATGTCATACATAATACACATAATGAAATACATTATTTAATCTGATTGGTGGTGATGTTTTACTTTGCATTTTACAAATAAATCAAGACAAAGTCAATGAAGGTTATATCTTAAGGGTCTGTCAAGCAGCCAGTCCATGTTTCCTACGCCAGAAATGAAATTTGCTAGGTTGACCTTGCATATGTTCAAATAAACATGCATAGATTCTTCGTGAAGGATGATTCCAACCATAGCAATTGGTTGCATTATGCTAGCAAGGTTTCATTATGAGCAAATTCTGAATAAAAAGAAAATTAAAGAAAAAATATAAATGAACAAAAATATCAGAATACATACAGAAAATCCATTCTGACTCAAGAGCATTTTGCCAAACCCGTGGACAGAGGATTGTGTTGTCATGATTGCCTTTGCTATATTTCACTTCCTGTGTTAACTGTTATTGGTCACAGTGTGCCTGGCCTGTAACCCAAACCCCCTAACATAAACATGTCAATATTGCCTTTCAGCCTTAAACAACACTGGATCAGCACTGCTTTTTGTGTTGCAAAAAAGCTATTTGCCTTTGCTGATAGTAATTTCTAAGGGACCAATCCCAGGTCTATGGTAAAAAGCTTTAAATGAAATTCACAGAGTGATTTTCTGGTCTTTTGACTCTCTCACCTAATCTATCTCTCCTTCCCAGCAAAGTGCGTGCATGTTTGACTTGTCATCTTATCAGCAGGACTGATAACTTTGGAGGAGTGGAGGTCTGCTTGTTCTTACGGAGACAAATGGTTTGGACAATATCTGCATCAATGCCTGCCTGTGGTGCTCCAGCTCAAGTTGACCTGCCCTCCTGCTTTCCCACGGTTCATGTGTTTTTATCCTTTCCTCCTCTCCACCACGGAAAATATGGTTGCTTTTTAACACCCAACTCACTGAGCAGGACATTGATAATATAGACACGATAGCTCCCATAAAAAAAAAAATAATAATGAAAGCTGTGATTTTCTTCTCCGGCTGCCATTCCCCATCCGGCCCCCAGTAAAAAAAGTGAGTGTCTTGAAGAGGAGTAAATGTACTGTACTCGGCAATGTGTCACTCATCTCAAGCCGGGCTCTGAGGATTCCTTGCCAGCTGTCCACAAATCCTCCCCCAGCCCTCCTGCTTATTTGTCATGTTGCCCGGGAGAGGGGAGGGAAATGATAGCAGTGGCTCTCATCTGGCAGAGCCCTTGTATTGCCCACGCCGGCACCTGAGCACACCTCCCATCCTGCAGTAAACACAAAGGTGTCTCGTCCGCAGCCACCGACACACAAGTCTGTCGACTCACACACGAGCAAACGGCTTCCCGTATAAAAAGGAATCTCGCACCACTCACGAGTTTGTCAGGGACAGTTCTATGCATAGCACTCAGGCTATTTTACTGCTGCTTGGAAGAGAGGCTGGCCATCTTGAGCAGCCCCCCTGCAGTGACACTGGGTTGGGCCCGGCTCGGCCTGGCTGGCTGGCTGGCCCCCGACCCTTGATGAGAGCAGTTGGTCCTGCCTGCGGGCTCCGTGAGTGATCAAAGGCCAGAGTGGGAGGGCTGAGCCGCTGGTGTCTCCTGACAGAGGCCTGGCTGATGGAAAGCAGAGCCAACAGGTGGGCACCAGGCATATCTGAATAATGGAGGCTTTGTAAGAAGAGAGCTATAGATGGAGCGAGAGAGAGTGAGTGAGAGTGGGAGAAATGAAGTGTAAGGGTGTGTGTGAGAAAGAGAGAGAGAGAGAGAGAGAGGGTGTGTGTGTGTGTGTGTGTGTGTGTGTGTGTGTGAGAGAGAGAGAGAGAGAGAGAGAGAGAGAGAGAGAGAGAGAGAGAGAGAGAGAGAGTGAGAGTGGAGGGGACTAAGGCTGTTTGAAAGATCAGAAGAATAGAAAGTCCAACTACTGAACGTTACTGAAGATTTGCTGAGAGGAAAGAATAAAGTTTCAGTTTCAAACTACTGTAAGTCTATCACACTGTAGGAGACCTCGCTCTACAGAACCACACATTGCTGAGTGGGGCATTTTATTCTGGCCTATTACATGATAGAGCTTCCTCTATATTCACCAAGACATTATCATCTGTTTCAATTTACTCTCTGATTTCCTGGATATCTTTGGAGATTTTCCTTGTCAAGTTGAGATGCACATATGAATTCTTCATGCTGTTTCATGTAAGGGATAAAATGTTTAGTGAGTGATGGGAATGACAGCAGATGTGTGGAGGGAAGCCTCAGCATCTCCAGACTGATGACATTCTGTAGGTGTTTGTGTAAAGAAGGGAGAAGGCATCTCACAGGCAGCTCCAACCAAGCTTCAGTGTGTGTGAGATCAAGCAATGGGCTCGGTGCCTTGTAGCCAAAGGGAAAGCAGGGTTTCCAAAAAAAAAAGGAAAAGAAAACAAAAGTTTTTAAAGTTGTCGGCATAAACTGTAAACCAAGTATCAGGGAGAGAGAAGATGAAACAGATGAAATACAGTAGCGTTATTTTAAAACATGTTGGGAATAAGTCAATAAGTCAGAAACTACAATCTACAGTCACTCATTAACTTTTTATTTGTCAGATGTAAATAAATAAATGTATGTGTGATAACTTTTTCCCTCTGGGATTCATAGATTCAAAGGCTCACCCACACTATAGCCACGGTGTGTCAAAGCATTGAGAGACAGCCTGGAAAACAAAACACAGATCTAGGCTCTCATAACCTAACCCTGATGGACACACAACTCAGTTGGTGCACTACTTTTCCCAGTTGTTCTATCTATAGGAGAAAAGAAGGCAAAGCAAGGCATTTAAGTTATTAACAGGCTGTTTGTGAATAATCTATAAACTTGGGGTGGCACATCTGGTGAAACTATGTTCTTTTCTTATTGTAACACTGATGTGACGTTGAAACCACAGGGCAAACCTCTTAAAACACACTGGTGGAACTTTTGTGTGTAGTGGCGAGGAATGGATGTAGACAAATATCAAGAAATGGTTCCGTTTTTAGGCTGGAGTCTGACATAAATCTGATATGACATGAAAGATGTTTTAGTTGAAACAATCAGGGAAACAGTTTGTGCTCATCCAAATGTTTCCCTTCCTTGATGGATGCACCATTCATGAGCGCAAAATTCTTTGTGTTGGCCAGACACACTCTACAGTCCAACTGGTTCTTGCCAAATAAAGAGCTGAATGAGGTGACAGTCATGAATGAACTGATGAATATTCCTGCCAAATCTGCAGACATCACATTCATTTACACCCAGAGACACAGACAAAGTGTGCAGCCAGGCCCATCTCTGTAATGATGTGCATGGCTCCAAAATCAGAATTAATAATGCAGAAATCTGTTGTGGGAATCAGTGCCAGGGAGGAGGTTGCGTGGGTCAGGCAGGTTGTGTGCAGACGGGGGCGGGGGTACGAGGGCAGGGGCAGCGGGAGCTGATGGATGGTTAGTTGGGGGCACTGGGTGCCACCCCCATGCCAGCCCCGCTGGGTCCGCCTGCATCTGCTCTGGGTGGGAGAGGCCTCCTCCATCTCTCAGAGGGGACCAGACAGACAGACAGACAACCACGCCATGATAAATTTGTCTTGAGCTATCTCTCAGGCAGAAAGGAGCAAGAATTCCGTTGCAGTGTTGTGACATGCTGTATTCTACTGCAGCATAACAGGATTTTGGAAATTAATTTCAATGGTAATGAGATGATATTGGGTTCAGGGCAGAAATTACTTCTGCATATCTAATGCCCTTCCAGTAAAACGATCCACATAGTATCATTCTGGAAATGTGTGTTCTGGTTGTTTTCTCTCGTTTTCTTTTTTTTTGTAGACAAAGTGATCTCGTAGTTCTTATACAAAATGACAGTGGACAGCCGTGGCATCTTTCAATATAGTCTGCATTTTGGAAGAAGACATTGTCAGGGAGAAGGCACAGTCTGAGGGAAACGATAAGACACACTATGAGATTGCAGGAGCTGACAAGGAGGCAGTGCAGCGAAACAAGTCCTCTACAGAAAGCCACTCTGCAGAGTGCACAAACGAGTGTCCTTGCCTGTCTGAAGTGTGTGTGAATGTTAACAGAGCAGATAGCATAGGAGTCAATCCTCATCTTACCTACATTAACCAGCACACACCCGGGCTTGAACCAGCAACTCACAGTATGGCAGCACTAGCACCCCTGATACTGATAAAGTTGGTTTTCAGACATTCTTCCAGATGAATAGCATAGTTGTCGTGCTTGGTCTATTGCACAGAATGTGGAGAAGGTCTAGACATACATTTTAAGGCCCAGGAATAGAAGTTGCTGGGATTTTGGAGCCTTTGACCCATTTCCAGTGAGAAAGACAAAAGGCAGAGGTGGAGTTTGACTGTGATGCAGACACAAAGTAGCGGGTCGCGGCTTGCTTGCTTAGCTTCACTGAAGATCCACCTTCTGCTCTCTCAAGGCAACAGTTGTGTGTGGGCGGCTACCCTTTCCTCTTTGAATCATTTGGCTAGGATTCCAGAATATCAGGGTCCTCATGTCATCTCCGTGGCAACAATATAGTGATTCCAATCGTGAATAAATACATCTTAAAGAGAAGAAAAAAATATCCAAAATGCTAAGAACAAGAAATCAATATTTTGCTTGGCAAGAGAACTTTATCCACTCTGTTGTCTGCAGTAGTCGCATGGTCAGAAGGTCAACTCTTGCAGCATCCATCACTGTCATGTACTGGCTTGTGGAGAGGCAAACAGACCTAGAGGCAGACTTCCCCAGCAGTATGCTACACAAACGTATGTTAGACACAGCCAGAGAAAGATGGGTTTGCATAGTCTCTCACGCACTGGGGCTGAACAGCCAGGTAAAAAGCCCCAAACATTTTTTTTTCTTTTTTTCAAAGGAGTCATTTGCATGGGTACTTGAAAAAGCCTGATCAAGTTTTTGATCTTCCCATGATAGGCCCCCTTTCTGTACTTTAATTGCTTTATACATGTTTAAAGTTTTTTTATGCTCTGGTTTTAATTAGAGCTTACTTGAGTTTGTTCATCTCAGAGGAACAATGTGGAATAGCAATAGGAGCAGGAATGGCACGTACTGTACGCAGTAACATTTGTACTCTTACTAACGTTGATGAATATTACATTTGGGCCCTGCTGTGTCTGAGTAGTTGGGTTTATATATCCCTACCCATGAATTTGATTCATTGAGCTTGGGAAGACGGTGGGTGCTCCATCTAAAATTGCTGCATTTGCCGCCATTTTGTGATATATCCTACTGCCAGTTTTACATTGGAATCCCATTCAAAATGTTCAAAATAAAGTCAAAGGTGTGTGCCAGCCTCATGGTGTGGGGTCCCATTCCACACTTCCCTATCTCTATACCAAGTTGAATCAAGACCATTACTATGCACTATCACCCCCCCCCCCCTTAAGGCCAACACTGTTGCTACATTCAACTTGCGGACACAGACAGCAAGGACAGTGCGGGTTACCTGGCTGTGCTTTGATAGGGTCGTACTTGGTACATACTAGTTTGCTTATAGAGGTGTTGTTAATCACCTCAGGCATACTTGTGATGGGAATTAAACAGTGCAGTAGTCATTTTTAAATAGTATTTTTAAATCAGCATATTGCCAGCAAGCAGTACGCTACTTTGTGGGCAGTTGTGGGAAGTTTGCTTTTTTGCATAAATATAAGCTGGAGGGCAAAAACACCAAATAACCTCAAATGTGTCTTTGGTTGCAATAATGTGGTTGTTGAAATTAACTGTGTAATATTGCAATTTTCACAAAAAAAATAAAGCTAGAAAAGGCCAAACTAATTAAATTATTATGTAAACACAGCGGTCAATGGAGTATGTCGCGCAACTTGGTGGTGTACTCACAAGACACATAATGTTATGCCATTGAGGCAGCCTTGCTTAAATGTTAGGCTACCTAATATCCCCTAATGTGATCACAAACAAATTACGTCATATAATAAAATTTAAAATGATGGGGTTTATTGATGTCTCTGTGTGCTCCACATTTACCTAGGATTCAATCAAATGTGTCTCTGTATTGTGAATATACAATAGTGCTGGTAACATGAATAGCTCCCATAAATACTAATTAGGTGCTGTGCAAATAAGCTCATGTTTGAGAAACACAAGTTAAAATCATAAAACAAACATTTGTCAGATCAGTCACTTGGAACTGCTATGGTTAGTTGCTAGCAAGAAAACTGCTCCAGGTTTTCTGCCAATTATCAGTTCTTACAAGGTTCTCATTTGTCACACCCTGGTTTTCACACCCTGTTGTGCTGATCACAATACATTCATGACACAACCATTAAACACCATGATACATTTCTTGCCCCCCCCCCCCAACACCACACACCACCACAAGAATCAAAAACACAAAGAGAAATATTATTACAAAAGTCATAATATTTCATCCATGTAACATTGAAGACAGCCTTTGCTTTGCACCGTATTCATTTTGTGTGCTGAACTGACCAGTCCTTTTCAATTTGAGGATGAAAGGCTAAAAATACTTCTCATTTTATGGACAAAGGAAAGTCATTTTGTAATGAATGGGTAACGGAGGTTGTTTTTCCCCTCAGGTAAATGTTGCCATGCCTTCCAACGATGACCTCTGATTGGTTTTCTCCGGATGTGATGTGACATGACATGATGAGAGATTGTGAGGGGCTAAAAAAAAGGCTCTTTAATAACAACACTTCAGTCGATACTTTAACCACACTTATTTTGCTATTCATTTTGTTCAGTGCTCAGAATAACAGCTTTGTCAACATGCTATTATTTTCTCTGTTCCTGTGGTGAACAAGGGCTATTTTCAATTTCAAAAATAGTATCATATTGTTCCGCAATGTCAGAGAGGAGTGGATTGTGAGTTAATCATTTTTTGATGGTAAGGAGATTGCTGTGTGACTAATTTCTTTCTTTGCCTTAGGTGATTAATGCCTGGGCGCTGGAGGTCTGCAGCGATAAGGGACATCAGCTCTGGGTGGACTCTTGTGAAGATAATGCAGGCCATACTTATCAAGGGCACAGGAGGAAAGTGTGAAGTACAGGGGACGTTCCATGCATGTGGTTAGAGCCAGATAGGATCATGCATCAGTGGCCCAATCAATTATATCAGCCCCTCCAGCCCCTCTGTGGGATTACAATGGGGAGGGAAAAAAGGATCCTGCTGCCACATCATAAGATACTGGCTGAATCCTTCATGAAACATTATTTTCTGGATTCATTGCATTAATATGGGATGAACTGAAGCATAAGAGTTCTGGGGAGCAGGGCTATGCAGAGACCTATGGAGGGGCTTTGCAGGGGATAGTAAACACTTTGTTTTTTTAGTATGTTCTATGCTCTTACAATGTAGCCTGGGAGTTCCCATGCTCCTTTGCACGCTTATTTCATTTCACTCTGCAAAGCAGCATGGTGACCATGGCCGTTTTTCTCGCTTGTTTTCGGTATCCAATCGCAGAAGAAAAAGGGATTTGTACGGCCCTCGATTGCATTTTACGTCACGTGGTGGCTCTGGTATTGGCTCCAAGGTATGTACAGACGCTATGATAGACATTCGTAGCGCCCAATAAACGGCTATGGACAATTGTAAACGATGCTTCCGCTACGAGAAATGCAATAGGTAGGTCCCCAGACTAAATATCAGTGTTGGGCAAGCTACTCAGTAAATGTAGCAAGCTAAGCTACCAGTTACTCCACATCATATGAAGCTTCACTACACCAAAGCTACCGGAAGACAAAATGTAGTAAGCTAAGCTATGAAAAAATGTCAGAAGTAGCAAACTATTGTGAAGCTACTTTTTAATAGACAAAAAAGGCCTATAAATAAATTCTGTGATCCAACCAATTGTATTGATCAAACCATCAGGTCTCACAAACATATAATACATGCAAGACATACAACTAACTAATTCTATCTACTGTAAATGTAGCCTACTTATGGGTAAAAAAAAATGTAAACTATAGGCCTACATCAAATTGACACATGATAGAAGACACAATTGATTTTCATTATGGACACTTTTTACCTCCGCCAAGGAAGTTACAGTATGTTTTCACCTGCCTGGGTGTGTGTGTCTGTCTGTGTACAACATAACTCGAAAAGTGCTGCACGTATTTGGATGAAATGTTTGGGCAACGTGTGTATTGGGACGAGTAAGATCTGATTCTATTTTGGTGGCGATCAGTGATCCAGAACACCATCTGTGACCACATTGCCTAGGTGGAGGTCTGTGCTCTCTGAGCACTTTTCTAGAATTATGGCACCTGTCAGGCAATAAATGCATCACAGTACTGTAAAGAACTGATCCTCCGTGCATGGCCTAGATAAAAGATTTGCTGTTGTGAACTGATGCCCTGAAAATGTAGCTTATGGGAAAGCTACCACACTACATGGCCAAAAAAGTAGCTACACTACTGAAAAGCTATCAGATTCAGAAAATGGCTACACTACAGCCAAGCTACTCAGAAATGTAGTTAAACTAGTAGCTTCACTACTTGTAGCTAGCTACTGCCCAACACTGCTAAATATCACTTGTGATTTTTGTTTGGCATTCGCCAGGCTACTTACAATGAATTATTATGGATCTTATGGTTTAATCACATGGTCATATAATTCTATATGGGACTTTTAGCTTTATTATTAGTTTTTTATCCATATCAAAACTTTCTTGCATAGAGAAGAATGGGGGTGCAGTAGCCACAGGGATGAATCAGAATCCTCTCTGCATGTTCTTTTGAGTACTGAGATGACATATTTTTGCGAATGTACCCAGACTATTTGACAGACATCCTTCTCAGACATGGGTCTGAGAACAATCTCTGATATAGAAAGAAAATTATTTATTTTGGAGTGAACGTGAATGGGGCCACTGAGAAAATGCAGAAATTTGATGTGATTTCATGATCAGATTACACTCTGGAACTATTAGTGATACAGATGATTGCCAAACACCATTGAAAGACTTGTTAATTGTAATGTATATGTCATTTGCTACATTTGAGTACATAGATCAATATGCAACATGCAATATTTCATATTAATTTAATATAAATGGATATGATATGCACTCCACCTCTGTCCACTCCTGCTGGAGAGAGGAAAGTTAAACTTGACAGGAAGACTCCACAAACTTGCTCTCAGAAATGGAAGGAGAAAAGAGGGAGAGGAAGAGGAGAGAATGAAGCGCCGATGATGGAGTCATTAAGAGGAAGGACAAGCCAGAGTGCAGAGAGAGAGAGAGAGTCTGAGTCAGGAAGTAAATGATTAATGTCAAAAGAATGGAGGATATCCTTGAGTACATACTCCTCTAACCTCTCACTGACAACCACCTTCATCTTCAGGGGCTAGTCTATCAGTGTTTCTCTCTCTCTCTCTCTCTCTCTCTCTCTCTCTCTCTCTCTCTCTCTCTCTCTCTCTCTCTCTCTCTCTCTCTCTCTCTCTCTCTTTCTTTCTCTCTCTCTCTCTCTCTCTCTCTCTTTCTCGCTCTCTCTCTTTCTCTCTCGCTTCTCTCTCTTTCTCTCTCTCTCTCTTTCTTTCTTTCTTGCTCTCTCTCTCCCTTTCTCTCTCTCTCTCTCTCTCTCTCTCTCTCTCTCTCTCTCTCTCTCTCTCTCTCTCTCTCTCTCTTTCTTTCTTGGTAGAAGACAGAGACATCCACTAATTTTTTTCTCTTTCTTCCTCAATCTTTTCTTCCTGGTTGGTTTCTTACTAGCTAGATGGTGACATCTGATGGTAAAGTAATGTAAATTAATATGCTAGGATCTTTTTGCTCTTGCCAGTAGATGAGGAGGAGATGGACATGGCCATGGATTTCCTCTGCTTACTGGCATGGAATGGGAGTCATTAATTGTGACTGAACAGTTTAAAGTTTCTCATTGGACATAGTGACATACTCTATATGAGATAGACGGCTTTTCAGAATGAAGTTTTTCAATGCTGTCAAAATATTCAAGCACTCTGGCTATTAATTTCTGTTCTCCAACAAGCACTGCAGGTACGACATGAGCCATAAATAACTATAGGCCTACCCAAAATAAAAAAAAAAGTCTTATATCTTATTATGGAATAAATATTCTGAGGACATAAATAAATTGGTTCCTGAGCAGAAAGTAAAACCCACTGGCATTTATAAAAACCATACAGTGTATATTTGGATAATAAAGACCATGTTCTTGCCAGGAAGGATCCTCACCTTTCAACTCAGGTAACCTATTTATTTTATATCTTCAAAATATTTTACTTCAAAATTTTCAAAAACAATTCAATTTCACATGTCAGTTCATTTTAAATGTGCTCCAAGGCTTGGGGCTATTTGACAGTGTGTGTTCTCTGTGAAGAATGGGTGAGTGACCTTTTTCCCCAAAATAAAATAGATGAGTTCCATCAGATGTAGCGGAGCGCTGAGCTTCAGAGAGCACGCAATGACTGAACTCACACTATTCACCTCCACTTATTTTCAGAATTAAGCCAGTTCCACTGAAGCCTGTGCACTCTCAGGCATGAAGCCATGAAATGTTGCAGTATATTTCTCTGCATCACGACACAAGGAATTCTTTCTCTCTCTGTTCCCTCCTCCTCTCCTCTCCTCTCCTCTCTTCTCCCTCCCTCCCTCTCTTTCCCCTCTTCCAGGCTGAGCTGTGCAGTGCTTGTCTGAGGCTAATAAACATCTAACGTGTGTATCCGGCTAAAAGATGGAAGCCATCATCAGAGCCAGACAGATGAGTCTTGATTGCGGTTGTGGCTTCTCTGTGGGAATGGTTCAGCCTTGCGTATGTCACTGGAATTCACCGCTGTTTGATCTGCAGTGGGAACCAGCGGGCCTTAAAGCTGCACCATATGAAACTATTTTAATTACTTCGCCAGAACTTAAGATGGGGGTGGGGGAACACCCGTAATGACTCTCTGAATGGCATCACACAAGAGATCACTCCAGACAAACATCAAATTAATGACAATTAACAGGGATCATGCCGTCCCGTGCCTGCACATTGTGAGTGTCAGCAGGTGTCGGAAAGTCAATGGGGGGCGTACGGGATGACGGGTGAATCTCCTAATTAAACGCAGCAAGCCCTTCCCTTCCCTCACACGCCATCCTCTGTCACTCCACGCCCAATTATTTTAATCCTCTGATTGCTTCTCCTGCGAGTGGCTGCTCAAAAGGGCCTCCACAAGCAGATCATGTCTGGAGAGTCGGAGGTGTCTGGAAATGTGTGGAGCTCAGCTGCCGACGCGGCCACATGCCTGGCCCTCCTGCCTGCAGGCTGGACCGGGCTGTCTGCCTGCAGGCCGGCTCGGAGTCGTGCTTCCTAAAATAAAAATGTCTGGGGATTTGAAGATGCGGCTGTCAGCACTCTGGCCGACTGGACGCCTCTGGTCCGGGAACGGCAGATTACAGGGCTGTGCAATCCCTTATTTGCAGAGCCAGTCAACTTAAGGCTTCATGAGATTTATGCCTCAAAAGTAGCACAGACAGCATCTCAGGTTTAACAGGGTTATTTGTAATGAAGACGTCTGAAAGATGGCAAGCACTTAGCTTTACATTTGCACTGTAACATGTCCTTCTGTCCTATAGCTATGTTCAACTATGACATTCTACAGTATCAGTAGAATCATCTCTTCCGAAATGCTTACGAGGAAGCACTTGTGACCTTAAGCAGGTGGGTCCAGGTGTCTTTGCTCTTGTATTTATTTCTGCTGAATATCTGGTACAGGTCTGTGCTCCAGTCATCTGTTCTGAGGTATACCTTTGTTATTTGGCACATTATCTGGGATAGGCACAAGATGCTATCTGGTTCTGTTGGCATGTGATCTTTTCATCACTGTTTGCTTGCATGATCCCAGATGACATGCATGTAAATGCACATTTGTCTCCACACAACAGAGAAGGGTCCACAAATCTTACATCAAAGAAGACTTGCATTCCCATACTCACTGATACCTCTTATCAGGTGTCAACATTGCTTTTTGAGTCCACTTTTAACATAGCATGATTTGTTCTAGCATCACAACCAAAAACATTGATTGTTTGGATATTTAAAGCATTTAAAGGTGCATATATAAGATACTGCGTGGTTTCAGCGTGATTATGTCCCCTTGTTGCTAGCTGCCTACCCCCTGAATACACAGTGAAAAAGTGGAAGGCCCATAAGCATCAAACACACAAATGGGCACCAAAAAGACTGGCCACAAAAAAAAATAAGGTTCTAACCAAAGATGGTTGGGGGAACGATGGGAGTAAGTTTGCAGCTCCCAACCATCGTGTCAGTGGCTGAGATGTGGGATGTTATATTTTGTTTATTTGTTTGTTATTGTTTATTATTGTTGTTTATTGTTTGTTATTGTTATTACACTGTTATGTTATT
>JAODXP020000025.1:4205908-4215908 GCA_027497455.2 Sardinella longiceps
CTGGCTGTCAATCAGTTTCATGTGATGGGGAAGGAGAGGAATAGAATCTAATGATTTCAAACACAGAAGAGACTCATTTTCATTCATTTTCCTCAGTCTTTACCTTTCAGTGGAGCACAGCATTTAGCCTGTATCAAAATTAATGAGCTATATTATGGAGGAAATTCCTCTGGTAATTTGGAATGGAATGCCTGTGGATTCCACAGATGATAAAGGTCTCATTTCTCCCTGGCTAGTGCGCTGCCCTCCTATAATAACCTACTGTAATTCAGCCCTGCACTGGGTCAGGGGTCAAATAGTTATTCATGGGCAGCGTCAATTGATTGGAAGCGCTCCAGGCGGCTCTTTGTTGATGGTGGATTTCCCATCCTCCACCGCCATAAAAAATAAATATAAATAAAGCTGCAGGTCAATATTGAGCCAGAGGCACAAGTTAAGGACAGGACAGGTTATGTGAATGATAAATGTTGTGTGTTGTGAGCAGCAGTAAGTAAGCAGGCTATCTCCTCCTCACCACAGAGGATTGAGAGCGGAATTAAAGACACTGGTTAAGAGTTACTATGGGGGGGATGATGAAGCCACAGCGTAGGACTTGTTTGAGAAGCCAATAAGCTCCATTGACCTGTATTGTGAGGTAGGAGACATAATTACCGTAGGCACGGCTCTTTGTTACTGAGGGGAAGCCGTCTCCTGTCCTCCCACAATGCTTTGCCTGCCTGCTATTCAGTGGGAGAAGAAATGAGACAAGCAGCAGCAGCAGCAGCAGCAGGACGGAGGTGATCAGTGTTGTGCTCCTGAGCCGAGCAGAGGAGCCAAACACAATTGAGTGGGAGACATAATGAGATGCAATGCAACTCAATCCTTGAACGCTTGGTTTTACACATTTCCCTTCAGCGCTATATGAAAAAGCCCAACAGATCTTATTCTGTTCTTTTCCCACTCGCTTCCATTCATTTGACTTTCTCTCCGCTGGCAACTCTGCTCTGCTCCCTCCAGCACAGGAGAGAGAGAGAGAGGACGTGTTTGCAGTGCCGACTCAGTCTGGATGGGTTTTGTCATTTTGTTGGCCCCCTAGCTTACTTAGAGTTGTCCCGAACTCCAGACATAAATACGGTATTGGTGCAGAAGTGGAGATAATGCTGTCTCCAAAACAGTTGAGCGGCAGAGAATGCATGTCTTTATGAGACAAATCCACACCATGTGTGTTTATGTTAGGCAGAAAGGTTGGTCTGCTTTACTTCGGAAGGCAATAATCAGTCAGGAAGCCTGACTCTGCTGAGGGGGAAAAAAGGAAACATTTCTGTGGGCAAGGCTGGGCCAAAGTTTCCCCTCTGGACATAGTCAACTTAAAAGAAGGGAGTGCACTCATTCAAGTTAAGCATCAACACAAACCTTAAGCGCTAGAGAGGGATATATGTTTGGATATATTTTAGACCCCTTTACTGACCATGAAAAGTGGTTGCCTCAGACAATTTCAGAGAAAAACAGTATAGCATAGAAAAACTATGGCTCAGCACACACACGCACACACACACACACACACACACACACACACACACACACACACACACACACACACACACACACACACACACACACAGGCCTCATATACGAGGGATAACAGCATACAAAATCAGGGCAAATAATCTGCCGGACATTTCACAGAGTTCCAGAAGATTGCCTCAGACATGAAGGAAGTCTGATGGCCAGAGAAATGAAACAGCAATTGGAGAGATAGATGATGCCTTCCTTCACAGGCCCTACGATGCTTCTAGAAGGCTCTGCATGCAGTCTGGTGCTATGCCCTATGTTCACTCCCAGATGATGGGCCATTTCTGAGCTGTTTGTTGTTCACAAACACTGCTGAATACTTAACAGAAATGCTACTGATCTTGCAAGGCCCATGTGAAATTTCCTTTGATGTCAAAATACAGTGGATGCATAAGCCTATCCACCAAGGAAAATCATTCTGGCAATGTTTTTGTATTTTTTACTTTTGTTTTAACTCCTTTCTCCCAGAAAATAAAGCATTCTGTATCCCTAGTATACAAAAGCCTCCAGCAATGAAACTGCAACTTGAATTTATTTATGTAATCTGTTAACAAAAAAGAAATAGTATTCTACAACGTCATAAAATGAGAATGTTATGTATGAGAAATATTTTAACTACTGGTGCTGAGTTTTTTTTTCTGATTAACTTAATCATACAGAGAATGAGAGATAGCCGTTTCACATGTGACTGTCTTTCTGTCTTCATTGCAAATAGAAGGAGGTTTCCCTGTTACTTATGGGTGCTCCTCTGTAAAGCGTTGCGAGGCAATTATCTTATATTTGGCACTCTACAAATAAAATTGAGTTGAATTGTGTAACGTCTTTATAAGTTGTGCATACTTAAAAAAATAATAATATTCTGCTTTAATGATGGGAGACAATGATGGGAGACCCTAATAGTATAGCTTAAATATCATAATCAGGCAACAAAGACTCAGAATCAGACTGCCTTTTCTGTCACACTGAAATGATGGATATTTTCATTCCTAATTACAGCCCCTGTGCTGAGAACTATGGCCCCTGTGATAGAACATATAGACATTTGTAATAATGGTGCTCTCTGCTCTGGCTAAAGGACACTACTAGCCATCCCAAATCCCCCAGTCTCTCTCCAAATGACTTCACCATCTTAGACCCCATGTGTGGGGAATGCTCCCACTGCTCCTTCACAGAGACAGCATTCTGCTTCATTACATTTGGAGCTGGATTTCATGCCGTTAGAAGGCGAGACGCTATTTTTGCCTCAACGGTGCCCACCTGCCCTGTAATTAATAAACCCTTGCCATTTAGTCCAGCACTCCATCTTGATCTTTGATTTACCTGTCAGAAGCTATTAAAACACCCCCTGGATATTTGCAGAGAGCCAGCATGAGACCTTGTCAGATCTGCATCAAACTGATTCAGTTGGCATTTTGAAAGCCTGGACAAAAATGGAGGTGGATTGGGGTGGTGGTGGTGAAGGGAGGGGGGTGAGTATGGGGGAGGGCATATAACCAGCGTGCTTACATAATCTTTGATAGACCCATTATATCCATATTTAATGCTTTCAAAAAATGAAATCAAATGAAATTAAATAAATCTCTTGCCTGATGTATCCGTAAACATTTTCCCGTCCATGTTATGCTCACGTTTGTAAGTCATTCACAGGAGGGCAGATGGGCTATGCAGATGAGCCGTGTTTAAATGTTTACAATTGGGCCTGGAACAGTGAGCCTTCATATCTCACTGCTTTTCTAGCACACAATCTGGCTTTGAATGGGGAATACAAACATGACATACATACATGCATGAACTGAGCCAGTCCAGTATAACTGTGCAACCTACAGCTACCTGCAGCATCCCTGCTATACCAACTACAGTCCTGTGAATTCCATGCATGTTTGTGTTGATTTCATGCTGCTCTTCAGCTCCTCATCTTCACCCTATTACAGGGCTGGATGCATGGGACTCTTCAGCACAAACACAAACATTCATTCAGTCCCCTTTCTGCAAGTCACACACACACACACACACACACACACACACACACACACACACACACACACACACACTTGCTTCAGAATCTATTGGTGGTGATTTATTAGGTGTTGTTATTGGATTTATTGGGTTCTCTATCTCCAACATCCGTTACTTGCCCAGGTCACCCTAGTTCAACTGTCTCCAGCAGAATGGTTGATTGGGTTGGAGCGATGCCACCATCTTCAATTAGCACGCAGACCAGGGGGTATTCTTTGAGGCTCACCACTCATGGCCCCTATTATGGGCCCTACATACTGTAGGCCTCCACTACCATTCTAACAGCTGCTCCCACACTACAGCCACTTATTGGAGAGAGAGAGAGAGAGAGAGAGAGAGAGAGAGAGAGAGAGAGAGAGAGAGAGAGAGAGAGAGAGAGAGAGAGCTCTCTGAGTTCTCCAAACAAATCATTAGGTGCATGGGTTTCTATCCAACAGTCTGGAAACACTTTACTGTAACTTGCGTATTTCAGACCGTAGACGATGTCTTGGTGGCATTACTTTTGATACAGCTGGTTGTAATACGTCACTTGATAAGTGCATTGTTATTTTTTTTTTTTATTAACGCTGTTGATGGAAAGGCAGACATGAATATTTTCGAGATGCAATTTGCTTAATGCAAATATAAAATGTAAAAAAAGGACAAGAATTCAGAGGAAAGTCTGAATAAAACATGAAACTTCTTCATGGGTACATCATTAGCCATCCGGCGATGTAGCCGCCACTAATGTTCAGATTTAGCATTCAAATTCATTTCCTTGAGCCTGTAATCTGATCAAAGACACCGTCTCCAGTTCCTCTCAGTGCTGTCTTGGGGATTTCTTTGGGCCACTTTGGAGTGTTTCTCTGCTGTGTTTAGATCTTAACTGGATGTCTGGAGCAGCCGGGCCAAAGTGCTACCTCAGCTTTGCAGGGGGAGAGACAGCTGAGGGAAGCACAACAATCCCAGCCCCCACTGCTGCTGCGAGCCGGTACACAGGGCCGCACTGCCCACACACACACACACACACACACACACACACACACACACACACACACACACACACACACACAGTAGGTATATATACACACACACCTGGGGAGCTTGTCTGAGGCCCACTGAGACGTCTCACCTGTGTTCTTACATTGTTCATGTTGCTGTATCGTTACTTTGTCTCTGACGTCTGCTTACTCTAGTGACAGTAGTGACAGGTAGTGCCATACACACTCCCTCAAAGCCTTGGCTCGGCTTGACCAGTGGATTGGATTTACTGAAGAACACTCTCAGAAAGATGCTGGCCCATTCACAGTCAGTCTGAGACAATCAGATGCAATCATTAGTTTCCAGATTACCATTATACACTTTATGGTAATAGAAGTAAAAAATGTCTAAAGACACAAAATAGATAAATAACATCTGAGGTGAAAATCTATATTTTCTGTAATCGGAAGCTGAGGCTGTGTTTGACATGATTTCAAATGTACAGTATAACCATTATGATCTCTCCATTGCCTGTTAGTTTATCAAACAAGAAATCAGAGGTCTGCAACAGCTCTTTCTTGACACGGTAAGTTTGTTTTATGGATTGAACTATTTACCAGAGAAAGTCATTAAATAATTGAAAGCATACCAGGCCACAGGTTCAAAGCTCCAGTATCTTAGGATGGTTATAATCTTTTTTATAATAGAACAGACCCCAGATCAAAGGATTGTACTTCTATCATAAATAATATAGAGAAGTTGCTGTTGTGTGTTTTGTGTGATAAGCCCACAGAAGCCTGACTAGCTGTCTCATTAGGCCAGACTGTCCTCAGATGCTCCCCAGACCTCCGTCAAGGGCTTGTCAAAATGAAGACACCAAAAGATAACAGTGCTTTCGCTTTTTATTTATTTTTATTTATTTATTTATTTTCAAATGACCTACTTCTTGTGCAAGATGACCATCCAGTTAAAGCAAATACTGTAGGCAGGAAAATGCACTTTATGAATGAACACAATTCAGTCATTGACATTGTCATGTACAAATAGTTAGTAGCCCTGAAATGTTGAAAGCAAAAACTGTTATGTGTGTATATGTGTATGGGCTTAGGTGTTCGGCTGTGTATATCTGTGATAGGTTTTATGCATTGCCTTCCACAGCCAATCAACTGGTCCGTCCGTCCCCCCTCTCCCCCCTTCCTCTCCCCTCCCTCCCCTCCCCTCCCGTCTGGAGGATTGAATTCTGTGGGCTTTAGCCGCGCACATGTCCTTTGACATTTACGTAACAATTCAGTACATTCTAGTCATGCATTTATTCATTAATCCATTCATCTGTCTCCTCATGAATACAAATGTGATGATGGTGACCTGCCTTCCTTCACCTCCACGCTCCAGCAGCAAATTTCTCACTGTTGATACCTTGCAACCTCCATATGCAAATGCATGATAGCAACAACAATCAGGAAGGGGCTGCGCTGATAACTATGATTGATGAAAAACAGGTTGTGCTCAGGAACGTATGCTTAACATTTGCATGGGCCCAGAAATGCAATTTACACTGTACACTTCTGCCTAGCATGCATGCACCCCTCCACTTTCACAAGACACTCACTCATTTTAATGGCGCATGCAAAAACCAAACTTTCACTCACTTCCTCTAACTTCCTTTCTTCATTAATGAGCTCATGGTGGCATTCAAGTAATCAGTGTTTATTATGGCTGCTGTGCAAACACAACACAGTTTTGTTTTTGTTGTGGTGTTGCTTTGGATTGTGTCCATGGCTGCAAGCAGGCTTCCCATGTGAGCTACTTGGCGGCTCTGCATCAGAGAACCTTGCCCCCATATTTTGTGTGTTTCCGATTTACGCTTGGCCAGCACTGAGTCATGTGGTCGTATTCGCTCATTTGCAGCTTGTGTTTGCCTAAAGGTGCTTGGAGCTATGTTTCACTTCATGTTGATAATATTTGAAATGTTTCACCAACAAAAGTTACATTTTAAAATCTTATATTTGAAAGTTACAGTATAGGCCTATTTGTCAAATCAATTTCTGCAACACTTTATATACCTTGCCATTGATTACAGCATAACACATTGTTTACAATGTGTAATATCTTGGGCTTAATGAGATTATACATTAAATTTAGGCATTTAGCAGATGCTATCATCCAAAGCAACAAGGAGCACCCAAGAGCATTGGGGGCAAGGAGAAACTCCCTTTTATGTAGGTGAGCTGGCTGGGGGCCGTATAATGTGTTAGAAATTGTTGTTGACAACATTTAGAAGAAAACATGGCATTCTGCACAATACACAACAAAAGTAAGTAGGCTACATGGTCACTCTCTGTGGTACCTCTTTGTGATGAGTGGTCTCTCACTCTATTACAGAGTTTATTACTGTACACTGTAATTCATGTCCTAAATAGAGAGTAACAAGGACAATATAATTACCAGTTTTTAAAACATCAGTCAACATGGCATGATAAATGTGATATCTTTCATGATACATTATAATATGTATTAATTAAAAAAAAAAAAATTACAAAAATAAATTGATGAGAAGATTGGACACAGACTGGAGAGGGCACAGTTGAAGCTCACAGTTGCAATAGCAGCAGGGGCAGGAGCATAAATCTCCTGTATTCACACAGGGTGTTCACCCAGGGCACCATAGAGGGTATACCGGCCCTCGTCTGCCTTATACTGTAGAGCACAGTGGAGATGGGGACAGAGGAGCCAACCGAGGAGCTGATGTATTCAGTGGGTCTGTCTTATACTGTAGAGCACAGTGGAGATGGGGACAGAGGAGCTGGTGTATTCAGTGGGTCTGTCTTATAGAGTACAGTGGAGATGGGGACAGAGGAGCTGGTGTATTCAGTGGGTCTGTCTTATAGAGTACAGTGGAGATGGGGAGAGAGCAGCTGATGTATTCAGTGGGTCTGCCTTATACTGTAGAGCACAGTGGAGATGGGGAGAGGAGCTCATGTTCTTTGTTTGCAGTGATGAGCGAGGGCTTTGAACTGTGATAAGGCAGGCCCAGGCCTCAGATCTTGTGTCACATGGTGCAGGTGTGAGCGGCAGCGTGCTGGAGCCCCCTCCCTCACCCCCATGATTTACAGCGACACGGGAGACAGGTGTCATCTCCTTTGTAGCCTGACCTTTGACCCTCACTTACTGATGAGGTGAGACCCAGCGCCTGACCACGGTGACCAGCACAGGTGAGGGCTGATTTTATTTCCTTGCTCATACTTCAGGTCTTCACTTTTTCATTTTCACTTCTTGACATGTCACAAGAGAGTTTTACAAGAGAAGACATTTTACAAATTCAATTTCTTATGGCTTCTGCATGCTGGAGAAATGTTAAGGAATCCATTAAAATCCTAGAACACGTAACCATATTTGCCCACCATGCAAATATGAAGTATTGTTTCAACAGTAGACTCACACCTGCAAGGAACAGCACTAGTTGTCCATCAATACGCACAAAGGTTGACTTTAATATGTGTTTGCAATAAAAGGGCAATTTTGAGTCATGCTTTGAAACAATCTCCAGGCTGTAGTCTCTGTTTCCCCAACCAAACAACATGGGGCTATTTACGTTCCACTCACTTGAAGCATGTCCCTCATTGTTAAGCAACAAATGTCACCTCCCTCCCTGTCCGTATATATGTAGCAGCAGCACTAGATGCTGACAGATGTCTGACATTCATGAATATTCCACACACCACCAGCACCAGACCCAACGCTTTCCTCGCGCCTTTGATCTTTATTTCAAAAGAAAGTTCTGTCTATGCCCATGCCAAAGACTTTTTGTGACTCACTGTACATTTGCTGTTGCAACCTGTTTGTTTGAAGGCTGAATAATGGCCCGCTGATGGTGACAGCAGCACGCCCGACACCTCCCACCATTAGGCTTTTGTTTCTTTCGCAGCACAGAGTGGCACTTTGACAAATGTATCACCTGCAGAGAGACAGGCTTCTATTACACTCAATATGGTGATTTATGAAAAGAGACAATTAAAATTAATGGTTGGCATTTTTTCTTTGAGATGAATGGTTGAGAATTGCCCAAATACAAGAACTGAAGAGGTGTGGATCTGTGCTGAACCAGTCTTACTGGGCCAAGACAGATACACTAGCAATATAATGCTGCTAGGCTATATAGGAATAGTAAATACAAATATGCCAATGTTAGAAATCAACACAATTGAATTAACATGTAAGTACTAAAACATATTTGCATGAATAAACACTAAGACTGCAGGCGGTAAGATGGATTTCGAGCGCCCTGTATGCTAAGCAGTAGAGCGTAATCCCCTGTTTGTGTACTGGCTACCTGACAATAAATAGGACTTTGTTAGCATGTGTGTATTGGATGAGATTATGACTATGGCGTTTCATTAAGGCCTGCTGTGCCAGTCAAATGAAAGACACACAGCAGTGTTACTCCACACTTATACAAATGTGCGTCTCTGAGAGAGGGAAACTCCTTTTTCCTGCCGCCATTGAGAAACAAAGGAATGCACTCAAGTGCCTGCGAGTGTAAAACAGGCAGTGCGTGGAGGAGCTAGTGGGTCCAGCGCTGTGAAAGCTGCTATTGTAAACACTTGGAGATGGCTGTGTGGACACGGTGCACTGTGACACATTCCCATTGGAGACAATGGAGCTCCACCATCTGCAGTCTACAAGCATGAGTCCCTCTGCTGCCCCCTCTTGACCCTGGCGGAGCGGCCAGGAGTGGCCCATTCACTGGACGCCTCGGAGGGGCTCGGCCCCGCTCCCCACACACTCACTAATGATATTGGTTACTCTCAACACTTCCCTTTGAGCCGCGGACCGCTCTCAGGACTCCTTTGTGGCGCTGGCACTCTGGAGTATCCTCTTCCAGTCGCCACCGCCTCGCCATCGCACGGCCCCGCCAGATCTGCGCCATTCTTCCCAGAGGCCTACTGGAGCTGGGGCATCTCTGTGGAGATGGGCAGTGTGGGCTGTCCGCTCTCCCCAATGCTGGGCTACTGGAGGCTACTCCACTCATTACCACATACTTGGCGGGCAGCACATATTTGGGGGCCCAGAGGAACAAGTATCCTTATATTATTTAATCAATAGTGGGGCCACTGTGCAAATGTGTATTTACAGTATTAATGGTCAAACTATTCTTAAGTTAAAGATAGGAGATAAGATGGTACTTTATTTATCCCAAAGGGTATTAAATGAATAAACAAATATCTCACATTCTGATTTAGAAACCAAAATGACAATGATTCTGTTGTGAAGAGAAGAGAGGTGAGGAGAAGCAAACACTGACTGTGTGTGTGTGTGTGTGTGTGTGTGTGTGTGTGTGTGTGTGTGTGTGTGTGTGTGTGTGTGTGTGTGTGTGTTGTCCTAGTGAGCTTTGGAGTAGCAGAGGAGCAGTACTGTAGGTGTGTGTGTGTGTGTGTGTGTGTGTGTGTGTGTGTGTGTGTGTGTGTAAGTGGGG
>JAODXP020000025.1:4220908-4285486 GCA_027497455.2 Sardinella longiceps
AACGGGTCATATCTTCTCAAATGACTAAACTGTATGGGGCATCATTTTGAATGGAGGAATTTTTAGAAGGGGGGCGGTGGACAGGGTGAGGAGGTGTGAGGGTGTTGGGGGGCGACAGAAATTGTTGGGGAACAGAGTCTCTCACTGCAAGAAAATGGAGAGTGTGGGTCCCAGCCCTCATGGGCTGAAATGAAAATAAAGTAGAGGCAGTCCAGAGAAATGGAGCTGCTCTTTAAAGCCTTTCCATCATGATAGGGAGGACAAGTCAAAAAAGTCAAATTAAAGCACACACTGCAACAGCAGCCTGGAGTAGCATATGTACAGAGTGTCCCCCTAATCACCATTTTATCACAGTTTAAGTCAGCTTAGTCCAAAGCTCTCCCCTATACTCATATTTATTCATTTGGTGCAGGTGGGCCTGATGGCTAATATGCTGCAAATCTGTCCCAGGTCCCCATGGATCTGCAATTGCAAGTGTCCACATGGGTGTGTGTGTGAGTGTGAGTCCAACACCAGGTTAGGGATGAGGAGGATGTAAACATTTCTTTATCCCATTAAGACTGCCACTGTCATTCATTTCCAGGTTCCTTCCTGTGGCATTAATGTCCCTATTCATCAGGAATGCAGGGTCATTACCCCAGCCCAGTGGGATGGGGTGGGGGGGGGGGGCAGCAGGCCTGCTAATGAATAGAGTAATTGTGAAGATTTTTAATGGATGTTATAGCTTATGGAACTCAGATTGAGAGCTAAGGTGAGGTTGAGGTCAAACCACTCAGTTGTGTGTTTTTGAGAAACAATAGGCTTTGCTAGACCAACCTGCTTATCAGTACCAATCTAGTTTTTTTTCTTTTTCTTTTTCTTTTTTTTTTTTTTTTTTGAACGGGGTGCCAAGTTAAAAGGGGAATAATCAGGCAAAAAGAATAATCTCCTCACGGCAGGGATCCCTTGCAGTGCTGGCCAGATAGATGCAGGCTGGCTGGCTGGCCTGGCTGGAGTTATTGGTATTGCAGACGGAGAGACAGGAGTTACCTCTCTCATCCTTCCCCTTTTTCTCCAGCCGCCCGCCAGAGCTACCAGAGAGGCTTAATAATATCCCAGAGGCACAGATGAAATACTTTCTCTACAGTGGCTGTTTACTGAGAAGAGTGTTTGAAGTTGAGCTCAAGATGTCTTCATTTCTCTACCAGAGGAATGTTCCAAGGGGGGAAATTGTAATTCAGATAGGGGGGTGCAGAAAAAGGAAAAAAAGAAAGAAAAAAAAGAAAGAAGACGCAGGCGGTGTTCTCCACACATGTGCTATATATAACATGAGGCAGGATATTGCCGCTCGTCGGTGGGCTGGTTTGTACGTTATTCTCATGAGTAGAGAATAGGAGAAAGGGAGAAAAAAATGAATAAGAGATATTCAATGGCAGACTGGACTGGATTCTGGATTCATAAAGCACATGACTTTCAGAAGACTTTAATTTACATGTCCAATAGTAGGTATGAAAGGGGAGACACCTCTTGAACAGGTTGCACCATTTGACAAGATGGCCATGCGAATTTGTGAAGAATGTGTGTGTGTGTGTGTGGGGGGGGGGGTGCTTTGTCCATATAGTAAGATGTTTTATTTAATATTATTTTTAAGATATTTGCATTTCTAAGTGCTGGTTTACTCTTTGTCATTTTTTGGTTCCTAATCACAAGACAATTTCCCCTTTGGGCAATAAAGGTTTAATTCATTCATCATTCATTCATTCATTCAGAATAATATTCATGTACAATTAACCACTGATATTGCCAAATATTCCTAATATTTTCCTCACACATTTTAGCATTATTAGTATTCACAAACAAGGACTAGGCTGCACTGTGTCTGTGAGAGATACACCTGTGTGCTATGCTGCTGTTGACAGTGACACAAGCCCAAGTCTAAGTCATCCCCACCCCTGGGCTTTGCTGTACTGCTTCAGGCTCAGCACTGCCATTCTCTTGTTGGACTTCATCTTGTTCTGGGTCTTATATATATGACAAGGGCCAGTGTTGCTGAGTCACACAATGGCTGTAGTAGAGGATCAAGCTTCTTTTGCGTGCTTGTGCTATATCCTAATAGGATTGAATTAATGCTACTTTTCACCCTAGTGATTGTGGATATGTTATAACTTTGTCATCACCTTAAGTCTGGAGCATGAAAAGGCTCTTGCATTGAGTGGAGCGATAAATCAGGGCTTGTGTTAGTTTAAGCATGTCTTAAATATTCTGCTCTACAAGTGGATCAGACAACAGCTTCATTTAACTCAGGTAGGCTCATTTCCAGAACATGACAATCTAATTAATCAGCTTCTTAACGTACATTAACTTTCAGCCTGCTTCATATGTGTTTGCTTAACGCCTATCTCTACTTCAAATGAGATGGCCTCAAAAGCACTGTGTGATTAGGTTAGAGTTGGTGTATTAATTTCCTGTCAACACATACATCTCCATTACTGATGAACAGTTTTACTGTTACTAATGATGTATATTTATATTGCCAAGATTGAATCTGTTATAACTTGTAGAGCTTATAAAACACTCCACAGCACGAGCTGACCAAGGAGGCTAAACCTACAGCACTCTACCGTACATGCCACTGCCACTAATCAGCCTCCCCTTCATATCCAACGGGATCTTACTCACCATGCAAATACTATTGTGATAATGACATTATTCTGCATGATTAGTCACACTCATGGAATTAGCTCTATGAATGAACGGAACAACATATATCACTCAGAGGGCACTGTACTGTATAGGCCTACATGTATATTCTATAGGTCTGATTAACGCCTAGAGCCCCATATAGACATAAGGAGACTATTCAATCGCTAGACTGCACAAGGATCAAACATTGGGTAATATCAAATGTCTCATTTTTCTAATGTCGGCTATTTTCTTTTTGTATTTCTCTGCAGTTTCCCATTCTTTTAATATCTGAGTAATGCACAAACTAGTATTGTTTTTCACTGAGCGTCTCTCTAACTCTTATTTCTGTAGTGTTGAGTGAAGAGCATTGACACCATGTCTGTCTCCCTGCCCATGTGGACGCAGTCCACCAGCCCTGTCTTCAATCACCAGCTGATTTACTGCACATGACAAAGGCACAGTTTCCACACGGCACAATTCTCTGCTCAAGGTCTTCACCGCTCTTGATGGATGCAGTCTGTACACATTGTCAGAGGGCTCGAAACACAACGCAACAACACACACTTTATTGACTTTTAAATATTTGAATTTTAAAAACCATCAAGAATTGTGACCTTTGTCATTTTGACAATTCCATTTACCCAGGCTTAGATGCAAATAGCATTTACTGAATGCACCGCATGTAGCATGGTAGGTATGTTTGTGAACAACAAAGCCTTGTAAACAATAAAGCCTCGTCTTCTGTGTGAACATACACTCCATATGTGTTTGCGAGTTTGAAAGGCGCTTATGTTTACTGACTTACTGTAAAGATTACAGCTGTGAAACACCTCAGGCAAACATATGTTCAATTTATGATTGCACCTCTCCTGCACGTCAGCTCATCTCCGCGCTGCACTAAGGGGCCTTTGTTGTGTTGTGGTGTGTTGTGTTGTGTTGTTGTTGTGTTGTGTGTAGCCGTGTGACAGAGTGTGGCGTGAGGAGGAGCCAGGGGTCGGCAGAAGGTTGCTGGGCTCTGGGCAGGAGCGGTCCGCTCAGTGAGCTGCCTGGCTGACAGTACTGAGAGGCCTCTGATTAAAGACACCAGGAGAGGCAGGATATGGTGGGAGGAATGAAAGAAGCCGTCAAACTGTCAACCCAGTTGTAAAATAGCTACCAGTACGCCGAAGGACACCGCTCACTTCAGCTGACAGCTCTCTCCTTTTCTCCCTACATCACTTGCTCTCTCTCTCTTTCTCTCTCTCTCTCTCTCTCTCTCTCTCTCTCTCTCTCTCTCTCTCTCTCTCTCTCTCTCTCTCTCTCTCTCTCTCTCTCCATGTTTTTCTTCAGCAAACTGCAAGTCCTTGTTATGGTTCTCTTCATCCTTGTATCCAGTTCATTTAGCATTCCTTCACCATATATGATGTGTTCCCATCGGTGTCCACCCACCCACATACAGCCGCTGTCATGCTTTATAGACTACTGGGAACATACATACAAGTCATCTCTAGCATAGCAACAAGCATATAAAACATTGCAATAAAAAGTTTGCCATGAAACAAAACGACATGAATAAAACGGAGGAGGACTGTGATAAAGCGAGATGAGGACCTTAGGACATTTGGAAATAGAGAGGTTTGAGAGTTGATCAACTTTGCAGTCCTGAGCCTGTTTTTCCTGTTTAACTTGTGATGTATTATGGATCTCCCTGCCTTGATGCATGCACTCCAGAGAAACTAATCCTCTAATGCACAACACTGACATTGCATTTGCAAGAGGGCTTATGAGAGAGAGAGAGAGAGAGAGAGAGAGAGAGAGAGAGATCAGACAACAACAACAGTACAGAATTTTCCTATAAGTCAAGGGTCCTGTCCACTATAGGCATATAGTCCATTAACAAATAGAAAGACTGTTTTAATAATACATTCACATATTATCCATGAACATGGGCAACGATCAGTGTAGATCAGTGGTCCCCAACTATTTTTCCTCAAGGGCCGAATTTTGTCAAGCATACCATTAAAAAACAACAAATTGAAAGGATGCTAGTTAGAACATCACAAAGAAGTCTTCTTCTGGCCTTCTGCTTTCTTTAACCTCAATAAACTTCATAGTGAGATTGCCTGTAGGCCTACTGTATGTGAGGTCTGTAAGCATGTTCATGGAGAATAACTGATAAGTGCTGTGGACCACTCATTTGGTCCTTGCGGGCCGGATCTGGCCCACGGGCCGCCATTTGGGGACCAGGGGTGTAGATGGTTTTCTATTATGCTTTAATATATTATTTTGAATGGATGGAAAGATGCCCTATATCCTCCAAGAAAAAACCAAACAAGTGCAGGGTTGACTTTTCCCATTGAAACAAGTATGGCAACCCCGAGCTGCTGTTTGAGTGCACTTATTAACAGTCATGGCCCGTACTTGAATTCATCTGAAATATTTAACATGCTGTCAGACGGTAAAGGAGATGTAAAGGACGTGAACCAGCGTTGGTTTACACCAGAGGATACCGCATCAGCAGAGAGCCTTCTCTCTATGCAGGAGTTAACTACTGAGAAGCCCTGAGGGAGGTAAACATATAATATATATATATATATATATATATATATATATATATATATATATAAATATATATGGGCAAAATCCGCTCAAAGCATTTTACTTGTATCAGCAGGATTCAGCTCTCTGGAAGTGAGGGCCTGTGTGTGTGTGTGTGTGTGTGCTGCTGGACAGCCCAGAGATGAGTGCTGAATAAAAGCACTGGGGTCATCCTGAGGTTACTAAACATGACTGATTAATCAGCTGACGGGCCTCTCTGTCTGTCCGCCCGTCTGTCCGTCCGCCCGTCTGTCAGATAGTCCCTCTGTCTGTCTGTCTCTTTTCCCTCAGTCTGTCAGTATGTCTAATCACCTGTGTATTTCTATTCTGCGGAAAGCAATGTGCTTTTGAGCAGAGATGACTGGTGGAGGAGGAGGTGTGCGGGGAATATAAATGTTGAGCTCTGATTGGCCACATCCTTCTGGGAAACACAGGCCTGCTACTTTTATGACAGATGGCTTGCAGATAGAGGCTGTGAATAACAGAAATCATATTGAGGAAATGCAGCATAACCCACATAATGTACAGACTGCAGTCTGCAGCAGACACACACACACACGCAAGCACACACACACACACACACACACACACACACACACACACACACACACACACACACACACACACACACACACGCACACACACACACACACACACACACACACACACACACAACACACACAGTTTACACACTCTCTCAGACACACACAGACACACACACACACACACACACACACGGCAGCTCAAAGCTGGCGCTTAGGGAGTTTTGCAGTGGTTTGGTAAAGAGTTGCTGCTGGTCTTGAAGAGGCATGCTGGGGAGGGTTTTGACTGGATGTTCCTTCCCTGTGTGCTCTTTGAACTCTCTGGAGGATCCCTTCCTCCATCTGCTCAATCTTAGCCCAGGGCTGGATCCTGGGGAGGCATCTTAGAAATGCACATATGCACACACAAGTTAATGCCCAAAAACACAGAGAAGAGCAGAGCAGAGCCGAGCAGAGTAGAGCACACGCTGGGGTAGCAGTGCAGTGCCCACACACAAGCAGTACACAGTGTGGATATGCTAGAATCACTGCCTGCACCTGAGGAATTACTGCTCATCCTCTCCAGGTATAAAATCATGGAGATTTTTACTGTTGTGTAATGAGCTAAACATCAGAGTATTATTTCATCCCATTGCTGCGGAGAATGGCCATGTTCCCTTGCTGTTTGGCAGTTATGGATAGGAATCATTTGAGCAAAAATTACAGTTATTGCATATTACAAAATTTGGATGAAGCAGAAAAGCACAATCCGGACGATGGATTTCCATGAGACAATATTCAAAAAAGGAATCAAATTTTCAGTCGTGCCAAAGTTATTCCCGTCCAGCAACAGCCATGCTACTGTATCATTAAGCTATTAATATCAGTGTAGTGTGTATATTGTTGCATTAGTCAGAGATGAGAGTGTGTAGGATGCTCTTCCACAGCCGTGTCCTCCTTCACTCACTCTCTCTCTCCCTTCTAGAATCATCTCCTCCCTAAGACATGCAGGTGGTGGGAGATCAACCCCATGCTGTGTCAGGCTCCGCAATTTAGATCAGCCTCCCTAATTATCCCATGATTCACCTGGCATGTCCAGCTCGCTGCCTGGGAGAGGAGAGATATGACAGGCTGCCCTCGCCGCTCTCCCGCTGTAGAGAGGGCCAGTGGAGGGGCTCGCAGGGCCAGTCGATACCCAGTTAAAGCTCCATTTAGTGCTGACGCACCTCTGAGACAGGCCCCGGCGAGCGGGGGGTCCGTGGATGCAAGCCTCTGACTAAGATGGATGGCGGAGGGCTCCGCAGCCAGCAAGGACGAAGGGACAAGCCAGGCAGGCAAGCAGGAGGGCTGGCAGCAAGCAGTAAGGAGCCAGCAGCAGCAGCAGCAGCCTCCCCGTACTCCACTCTCAGGCACACAAGCAGTGGCAGTGGCAGCATCAGCAGGGAGTTCATTCCGTCGTAAAGAGGTGAGAATGGGATCACAGAGGAGGAGGAGGTGGAGGAGGCGAGAGTGGGGGATGAGGAGGAAGAGGAGGAGTGATGAAGTGAGGTACTCCTTCTCTGACACCCCCTGTTCTGTCAGCGTGCTGCAGGAAGTCGATGGCTCCTTTGAGAAGTGAGCAGTGGAGCCCAGTGAGGCGGCTCTGCAGACCAGCACACCTGCAGCACTCACTCCCACTCCAGCACACACACACACACACACGCACACACACACACGCTTGGCACATACAGCACTCTGCTCTTCACATACGCTACATGGCCTTTCAACACACTCACTGGAAAAGGGTTCCATGAATGTTCCATGAATGTGAAAGACTATGTGAAAGCATACTATAATACTATCACATTTGATCAGATATCATGTAACTGAAATAGATATTTCTTCCGCTCACGGTATTGGAGAAAATGTCATACATAATACACATAATGAAATACATTATTTAATCTGATTGGTGGTGATGTTTTACTTTGCATTTTACAAATAAATCAAGACAAAGTCAATGAAGGTTATATCTTAAGGGTCTGTCAAGCAGCCAGTCCATGTTTCCTACGCCAGAAATGAAATTTGCTAGGTTGACCTTGCATATGTTCAAATAAACATGCATAGATTCTTCGTGAAGGATGATTCCAACCATAGCAATTGGTTGCATTATGCTAGCAAGGTTTCATTATGAGCAAATTCTGAATAAAAAGAAGAAAATTAAAGAAAAATTAAATAGATAAAAATATCAGAATACAGACAGAAAAATCCATTCTGACTCAAGAGCATTTTGCCAACCTGTGGACAGAGGATTGTTTTGTCATGATTGCCTTTATATTTCACTTCCTGTGTTAACTGTTATTGGTCACAGTGTGCCTGGCCTGTAACCCAAACCCCCTAACATAAACATGTCAATATTGCCTTTCAGCCTTAAACAACACTGGATCAGCACTGCTTTTTGTGTTGCAAAAAAAGCTATTTGCCTTTGCTGATAGTAATTTCTAAGGGACCAATCCCAGGTCTATGGTAAAAAGCTTTAAATGAAATTCACAGAGTGATTTTCTGGTCTTTTGACTCTCTCACCTAATCTATCTCTCCTTCCCAGCAAAGTGCGTGCATGTTTGACTTGTCATCTTATCAGCAGGACTGATAACTTTGGAGGAGTGGAGGTCTGCTTGTTCTTACGGAGACAAATGGTTTGGACAATATCTGCATCAATGCCTGCCTGTGGTGCTCCAGCTCAAGTTGACCTGCCCTCCTGCTTTCCCACGGTTCATGTGTTTTTATCCTTTCCTCCTCTCCACCACGGAAAATATGGCTGCTTTTTAACACCCAACTCACTGAGCAGGACATTGATAATATAGACACGATAGCTCCCATAAAAAATAAAAAAAATAATGAAAGCTGTGATTTTCTTCTCCGGCTGCCATTCCCCATCCGGCCCCAGTAAAAAAAGTGAGTGTCTTGAAGAGGAGTAAATGTACTGTACTCGGCAATGTGTCACTCATCTCAAGCCGGGCTCTGAGGATTCCTTGCCAGCTGTCCACAAATCCTCCCCCAGCCCTCCTGCTCATTTGTCATGTTGCCCGGGAGAGGGGAGGGAAATGATAGCAGTGGCTCTCATCTGCCAGAGCCCTTGTATTGCCCACGCCGGCACCTGAGCACACCTCCCATCCTGCAGTAAACACAAAGGTGTCTCGTCCACAGCCACCGACACACAAGTCTGTCGACTCACACACGAGCAAACGGCTTCCCGTATAAAAAGGAATCTCGCACCACTCACGAGTTTGTCAGGGACAGTTCTATGCATAGCACTCAGGCTATTTTACTGCTGCTTGGAAGAGAGGCTGGCCATCTTGAGCAGCCCCCTGCAGTGACACTAGGTTGGGCCCGGCTCGGCCTGGCTGGCTGGCTGGCCCCCGACCCTTGATGAGAGCAGTTGGTCCTGCCTGCGGGCTCCGTGAGTGATCAAAGGCCAGAGTGGGAGGGCTGAGCCGCTGGTGTCTCCTGACAGAGGCCTGGCTGATGGAAAGCAGAGCCAACAGGTGGGCACCAGGCATATCTGAATAATGGAGGCTTTGTAAGAAGAGAGCTAGATGGAGAGAGAGAGAGAGTGAGTGAGAGTGGGAGAAATGAAGTGTAAGGGTGTGTGTGAGAAAGAGAGAGAGAGAGAGAGGAGTGTGTGTGTGTGTGTGTGTGGGGAGAGAGAGAGAGAGAGAGAGAGAGAGAGAGAGAGAGAGAGAGAGAGAGAGAGAGAGAGAGTGAGAGTGGAGGGGACTAAGGCTGTTTGAAAGATCAGAAGAATAGAAAGTCCAACTACTGAACGTTACTGAAGATTTGCTGAGAGGAAAGAATAAAGTTTCAGTTTCAAACTACTGTAAGTCTATCACACTGTAGGAGACCTCGCTCTACAGAACCACACATTGCTGAGTGGGGCATTTTATTCTGGCCTATTACATGATAGAGCTTCCTCTATATTCACCAAGACATTATCATCTGTTTCAATTTACTCTCTGATTTCCTGGATATCTTTGGAGATTTTCCTTGTCAAGTTGAGATGCACATATGAATTCTTCATGCTGTTTCATGTAAGGGATAAAATGTTTAGTGAGTGATGGGAATGACAGCAGATGTGTGGAGGGAAGCCTCAGCATCTCCAGACTGATGACATTCTGTAGGTGTTTGTGTAAAGAAGGGAGAAGGCATCTCACAGGCAGCTCCAACCAAGCTTCAGTGTGTGTGAGATCAAGCAATGGGCTCGGTGCCTTGTAGCCAAAGGGAAAGCAGGGTTTCCAAAAAAAAAAGGAAAAGAAAACAAAAGTTTTTAAAGTTGTCGGCATAAACTGTAAACCAAGTATCAGGGAGAGAGAAGATGAAACAGATGAAATACAGTAGCGTTATTTTAAAACATGTTGGGAATAAGTCAATAAGTCAGAAACTACAATCTACAGTCACTCATTAACTTTTTATTTGTCAGATGTAAATAAATAAATGTATGTGTGATAACTTTTTCCCTCTGGGATTCATAGATTCAAAGGCTCACCCACACTATAGCCACGGTGTGTCAAAGCATTGAGAGACAGCCTGGAAAACAAAACATAGATCTAGGCTCTCATAACCTAACCCTGATGGACACACAACTCAGTTGGTGCACTACTTTTCCCAGTTGTTCTATCTATAGGAGAAAAGAAGGCAAAGCAAGGCATTTAAGTTATTAACAGGCTGTTTGTGAATAATCTATAAACTTGGGGTGGCACATCTGGTGAAACTATGTTCTTTTCTTATTGTAACACTGATGTGACGTTGAAACCACAGGGCAAACCTCTTAAAACACACTGGTGGAACTTTTGTGTGTAGTGGCGAGGAATGGATGTAGACAAATATCAAGAAATGGTTCCGTTTTTAGGCTGGAGTCTGACATAAATCTGATATGACATGAAAGATGTTTTAGTTGAAACAATCAGGGAAACAGTTTGTGCTCATCCAAATGTTTCCCTTCCTTGATGGATGCACCATTCATGAGCGCAAAATTCTTTGTGTTGGCCAGACACACTCTACAGTCCAACTGGTTCTTGCCAAATAAAGAGCTGAATGAGGTGACAGTCATGAATGAACTGATGAATATTCCTGCCAAATCTGCAGACATCACATTCATTTACACCCAGAGACACAGACAAAGTGTGCAGCCAGGCCCATCTCTGTAATGATGTGCATGGCTCCAAAATCAGAATTAATAATGCAGAAATCTGTTGTGGGAATCAGTGCCAGGGAGGAGGTTGCGTGGGTCAGGCAGGTTGTGTGCAGACGGGGGCGGGGGTACAGGGGCAGGGGCAGCGGGAGCTGATGGATGGTTAGTTGGGGGCACTGGGTGCCACCCCCATGCCAGCCCCGCTGGGTCCGCCTGCATCTGCTCTGGGTGGGAGAGGCCTCCTCCATCTCTCAGAGGGGACCAGACAGACAGACAGACAACCACGCCATGATAAATTTGTCTTGAGCTATCTCTCAGGCAGAAAGGAGCAAGAATTCCGTTGCAGTGTTGTGACATGCTGTATTCTACTGCAGCATAACAGGATTTTGGAAATTAATTTCAATGGTAATGAGATGATATTGGGTTCAGGGCAGAAATTACTTCTGCATATCTAATGCCCTTCCAGTAAAACGATCCACATAGTATCATTCTGGAAATGTGTGTTCTGGTTGTTTTCTCTCGTTTTCTTTTTTTTTTGTAGACAAAGTGATCTCGTAGTTCTTATACAAAATGACAGTGGACAGCCGTGGCATCTTTCAATATAGTCTGCATTTTGGAAGAAGACATTGTCAGGGAGTAGGCACAGTCTGAGGGAAACGATAAGACACACTATGAGATTGCAGGAGCTGACAAGGAGGCAGTGCAGCGAAACAAGTCCTCTACAGAAAGCCACTCTGCAGAGTGCACAAACGAGTGTCCTCGCCTGTCTGAAGTGTGTGTGAATGTTAACAGAGCAGATAGCATAGGAGTCAATCCTCATCTTACCTACATTAACCAGCACACACCCGGGCTTGAACCAGCAACTCACAGTATGGCAGCACTAGCACCCCTGATACTGATAAAGTTGGTTTTCAGACATTCTTCCAGATGAATAGCATAGTTGTCATGCTTGGTCTATTGCACAGAATGTGGAGAAGGTCTAGACATACATTTTAAGGCCCAGGAATAGAAGTTGCTGGGATTTTGGAGCCTCTGACCCATTTCCAGTGAGAAAGACAAAAGGCAGAGGTGGAGTTTGACTGTGATGCAGACACAAAGTAGCGGGTCGTGGCATGCTTGCTTAGTTTCACTGAAGATCCACCTTCTGCTCTCTCAAGGCAACAGTTGTGTGTGGGCGGCTACCCTTTCCTCTTTGAATCATTTGGCTAGGATTCCAGAATATCAGGGTCCTCATGTCATCTCCGTGGCAACAATATAGTGATTCCAATCGTGAATAAATACATCTTAAAGAGAAGAAAAAAATATCCAAAATGCTAAGAACAAGAAATCAATATTTTGCTTGGCAAGAGAACTTTATCCACTCTGTTGTCTGCAGTAGTCGCATGGTCAGAAGGTCAACTCTTGCAGCATCCATCACTGTCATGTACTGGCTTGTGGAGAGGCAAACAGACCTAGAGGCAGACTTCCCCAGCAGTATGCTACACAAACGTATGTTAGACACAGCCAGAGAAAGATGGGTTTGCATAGTCTCTCACGCACTGGGGCTGAACAGCCAGGTAAAAAGCCCCAAACATTTTTTTTTCTTTTTTTCAAAGGAGTCATTTGCATGGGTACTTGAAAAAGCCTGATCAAGTTTTTGATCTTCCCATGATAGGCCCCCTTTCTGTACTTTAATTGCTTTATACATGTTTAAAGTTTTTTTTATGCTCTGGTTTTAATTAGAGCTTACTTGAGTTTGTTCATCTCAGAGGAACAATGTGGAATAGCAATAGGAGCAGGAATGGCACGTACTGTACGCAGTAACATTTGTACTCTTACTAACGTTGATGAATATTACATTTGGGCCCTGCTGTGTCTGAGTAGTTGGGTTTATATATCCCTACCCATGAATTTGATTCATTGAGCTTGGGAAGACGGTGGGTGCTCCATCTAAAATTGCTGCATTTGCCGCCATTTTGTGATATATCCTACTGCCAGTTTTACATTGGAATCCCATTCAAAATGTTCAAAATAAAGTCAAAGGTGTGTGCCAGCCTCATGGTGTGGGGTCCCATTCCACACTTCCCTATCTCTATACCCCCCCCCCCCTTAAGGCCAACACTGTTGCTACATTCAACTTGCGGACACAGACAGCAAGGACAGTGCGGGTTACCTGGCTGTGCTTTGATAGGGTCGTACTTGGTACATACTAGTTTGCTTATAGAGGTGTTGTTAATCACCTCAGGCATACTTGTGATGGGAATTAAACAGTGCAGTAGTCATTTTTGAATAGTATTTTTTAATCAGCATATTGCCAGCAAGCAGTACGCTACTTTGTGGGCAGTTGTGGGAAGTTTGCTTTTTTGCATAAATATAAGCTGGAGGGCAAAAACACCAAATAACCTCAAATGTGTCTTTGGTTGCAATAATGTGGTTGTTGAAATTAACTGTGTAATATTGCAATTTTCACAAAAAAAATAAAGCTAGAAAAGGCCAAACTAATTAAATTATTATGTAAACACAGCGGTCAATGGAGTATGTCGCGCAACTTGGTGGTGTACTCACAAGACACATAATGTTATGCCATTGAGGCAGCCTTGCTTAAATGTTAGGCTACCTAATATCCCCTAATGTGATCACAAACAAATAACGTCATATAATAAAATTTAAAATGATGGGGTTTATTGATGTCTCTGTGTGCTCCACATTTACCTAGGATTCAATCAAATGTGTCTCTGTATTGTGAATATACAATAGTGCTGGTAACATGAATAGCTCCCATAAATACTAATTAGGTGCTGTGCAAATAAGCTCATGTTTGAGAAACACAAGTTAAAATCATAAAACAAACATTTGTCAGATCAGTCACTTGGAACTGCTATGGTTAGTTGCTAGCAAGAAAACTGCTCCAGGTTTTCTGCCAATTATCAGTTCTTACAAGGTTCTCATTTGTCACACCCTGGTTTTCACACCCTGTTGTGCTAATCACAATACATTCATGACACAACCATTAAACACCATGATACATTTCTTGCCCCCCCCCCCCCCAACACCACACACCACCACAAGAATCAAAAACACAAAGAGAAATATTATTACAAAAGTCATAATATTTCATCCATGTAACATTGAAGACAGACTTTGCTTTCCTGTACTGAAGGCAGATGCACCGTATTCATTTTGTGTGCTGAACTGACCAGTCCTTTTCAATTTGAGGATGAAAGGCTAAAAATACTTCTCATTTTATGGACAAAGGAAAGTCATTTTGTAATGAATGGGTAACGGAGGTTGTTTTTCCCCTCAGGTAAATGTTGCCATGCCTTCCAACGATGACCTCTGATTGGTTTTCTCCGGATGTGATGTGACATGACATGATGAGAGATTGTGAGGGGGTAAAAAAAAGGCTCTTTAATAACAACACTTCAGTCGATACTTTAACCACACTTATTTTGCTATTCATTTTGTTCAGTGCTCAGAATAACAGCTTTGTCAACATGCTATTATTTTCTCTGTTCCTGTGGTGAACAAGGGCTATTTTCAATTTCAAAAATAGTATCATATTGTTCCGCAATGTCAGAGAGGAGTGGATTGTGAGTTAATCATTTTTTGATGGTAAGGAGATTGCTGTGTGACTAATTTCTTTCTTTGCCTTAGGTGATTAATGCCTGGGCGCTGGAGGTCTGCAGCGATAAGGGACATCAGCTCTGGGTGGACTCTTGTGAAGATAATGCAGGCCATACTTATCAAGGGCACAGGAGGAAAGTGTGAAGTACAGGGGACGTTCCATGCATGTGGTTAGAGCCAGATAGGATCATGCATCAGTGGCCCAATCAATTATATCAGCCCCTCCAGCCCCTCTGTGGGATTACAATGGGGAGGGAAAAAAGGATCCTGCTGCCACATCATAAGATACTGGCTGAATCCTTCATGAAACATTATTTTCTGGATTCATTGCATTAATATGGGATGAACTGAAGCATAAGAGTTCTGGGGAGCAGGGCTATGCAGAGACCTATGGAGGGGCTTTGCAGGGGATAGTAAACACTTTGTTTTTTTAGTATGTTCTATGCTCTTACAATGTAGCCTGGGAGTTCCCATGCTCCTTTGCACGCTTATTTCATTTCACTCTGCAAAGCAGCATGGTGACCATGGCCGTTTTTCTCGCTTACTTTCGGTATCCAATCGCAGAAGAAAAAGGGATTTGTACGGCCCTCGATTGCATTTTACGTCACGTGGTGGCTCTGGTATTGGCTCCGAGGTATGTACAGACGCTATGATAGACATTCGTAGCGCCCAATAAACGGCTATGGACAATTGTAAACGATGCTTCCGCTACGAGAAATGCAATAGGTAGGTCCCCAGACTAAATATCAGTGTTGGGCAAGCTACTCAGTAAATGTAGCAAGCTAAGCTACCAGTTACTCCACATCATATGAAGCTTCACTACACCAAAGCTACCGGAAGACAAAATGTAGTAAGCTAAGCTATGAAAAAATGTCAGAAGTAGCAAACTATTGTGAAGCTACTTTTTAATAGACAAAAAAGGCCTATAAATAAATTCTGTGATCCAACCAATTGTATTGATCAAACCATCAGGTCTCACAAACATATAATACATGCAAGACATACAACTAACTAATTCTATCTACTGTAAATGTAGCCTACTTATGGGTAAAAAAAAATGTAAACTATAGGCCTACATCAAATTGACACATGATAGAAGACACAATTGATTTTCATTATGGACACTTTTTACCTCCGCCAAGGAAGTTACAGTATGTTTTCACCTGCCTGGGTGTGTGTGTCTGTCTGTGTACAACATAACTCGAAAAGTGCTGCACGTATTTGGATGAAATGTTTGGGCAACGTGTGTATTGGGACGAGTAAGATCTGATTCTATTTTGGTGGCGATCAGTGATCCAGAACACCATCTGTGACCACATTGCCTAGGTGGAGGTCTGTGCTCTCTGAGCACTTTTCTAGAATTATGGCACCTGTCAGGCAATAAATGCATCACAGTACTGTAAAGAACTGATCCTCCGTGCATGGCCTAGATAAAAGATTTGCTGTTGTGAACTGATGCCCTGAAAATGTAGCTTATGGGAAAGCTACCACACTACATGGCCAAAAAAGTAGCTACACTACTGAAAAGCTATCAGATTCAGAAAATGGCTACACTACAGCCAAGCTACTCAGAAATGTAGTTAAACTAGTAGCTTCACTACTTGTAGCTAGCTACTGCCCAACACTGCTAAATATCACTTGTGATTTTTGTTTGGCATTCGCCAGGCTACTTACAATGAATTATTATGGATCTTATGGTTTAATCACATGGTCATATAATTCTATATGGGACTTTTAGCTTTATTATTAGTTTTTTATCCATATCAAAACTTTCTTGCATAGAGAAGAATGGGGGTGCAGTAGCCACAGGGATGAATCAGAATCCTCTCTGCATGTTCTTTTGAGTACTGAGATGACATATTTTTGCGAATGTACCCAGACTATTTGACAGACATCCTTCTCAGACATGGGTCTGAGAACAATCTCTGATATAGAAAGAAAATTATTTATTTTGGAGTGAACGTGAATGGGGCCACTGAGAAAATGCAGAAATTTGATGTGATTTCATGATCAGATTACACTCTGGAACTATTAGTGATACAGATGATTGCCAAACACCATTGAAAGACTTGTTAATTGTAATGTATATGTCATTTGCTACATTTGAGTACATAGATCAATATGCAACATGCAATATTTCATATTAATTTAATATAAATGGATATGATATGCACTCCACCTCTGTCCACTCCTGCTGGAGAGAGGAAAGTTAAACTTGACAGGAAGACTCCACAAACTTGCTCTCAGAAATGGAAGGAGAAAAGAGGGAGAGGAAGAGGAGAGAATGAAGCGCCGATGATGGAGTCATTAAGAGGAAGGACAAGCCAGAGTGCAGAGAGAGAGAGAGTCTGAGTCAGGAAGTAAATGATTAATGTCAAAAGAATGGAGGATATCCTTGAGTACATACTCCTCTAACCTCTCACTGACAACCACCTTCATCTTCAGGGGCTAGTCTATCAGTGTTTCTCTCTCTCTCTCTCTCTCTCTCTCTCTCTCTCTCTCTCTCTCTCTCTCTCTCTCTCTCTCTCTCTCTCTCTCTCTCTCTCTCTCCCTTTCTTTCTCTCTCTCTCCCTCTCTTTCTTTCTTTCTCGCTCTCTCTCTTTCTTTCTCCCTTTCTCTCTTTCTCTCTCTCTCTCTCTCTCCCTTTCTTTCTTTCTTTCTTGCTCTCTCTCTCTCTTTCTTTCTCGCTCTCTCTCTCCCTTTCTCTCTCTCTCTCTCTCTCTCTCTCTCTTTCTTTCTTTCTTGGTAGAAGACAGAGACATCCACTATTTTTTTTCTCTTTCTTCCTCAATCTTTTCTTCCTGGTTGGTTTCTTACTAGCTAGATGGTGACATCTGATGGTAAAGTAATGTAAATTAATATGCTAGGATCTTTTTGCTCTTGCCAGTAGATGAGGAGGAGATGGACATGGCCATGGATTTCCTCTGCTTACCGGCATGGAATAGGAGTCATTAATTGTGACTGAACAGTTTAAAGTTTCTCATTGGACATAGTGACATACTCTATATGAGATAGACGGCTTTTCAGAATGAAGTTTTTCAATGCTGTCAAAATATTCAAGCACTCTGGCTATTAATTTCTGTTCTCCAACAAGCACTGCAGGTACGACATGAGCCATAAATAACTATACTCAAAATAAAAAAAAAGTCTTATATCTTATTACGGAATAAATATTCTGAGGACATAAATAAATTGGTTCCTGAGAAAGTAAAACCCACTGTAAAACCATACAGTGTATATTTGGATAATAAAGACCATGTTCTTGCCAGGAAGCATCCTCACCTTTCAACTCAGGTAACCTATTTATTTTATATCTTCAAAATATTTTACTTCAAAATTTTCAAAAACAATTCAATTTCACATGTCAGTTCATTTTAAATGTGCTCCAAGGCTTGGGGCTATTTGACAGTGTGTGTTCTCTGTGAAGAATGGGTGAGTGACCTTTTTCCCCAAAATAAAATAGATGAGTTCCATCAGATGTAGCGGAGCGCTGAGCTTCAGAGAGCACGCAATGACTGAACTCACACTATTCACCTCCACTTATTTTCAGAATTAAGCCAGTTCCACTGAAGCCTGTGCACTCTCGGGCATGAAGTCATGAAATGTTGCAGTATATTTCTCTGCATCACGACACAAGGAATTCTTTCTCTCTCTGTTCCCTCCTCCTCTCCTCTCCTCTCCTCTCTTCTCCCTCCCTCCCTCTCTTTCCCCTCTTCCAGGCTGAGCTGTGCAGTGCTTGTCTGAGGCTAATAAACATCTAACGTGTGTATCCGGCTAAAAGATGGAAGCCATCATCAGAGCCAGACAGATGAGTCTTGATTGCGGTTGTGGCTTCTCTGTGGGAATGGTTCAGCCTTGCGTATGTCACTGGAATTCACCGCTGTTTGATCTGCAGTGGGAACCAGCGGGCCTTAAAGCTGCACCATATGAAACTATTTTAATTACTTCGCCAGAACTTAAGATGGGGGTGGGGGAACACCCGTAATGACTCTCTGAATGGCATCACACAAGAGATCACTCCAGACAAACATCAAATTAATGACAATTAACAGGGATCATGCCGTCCCGTGCCTGCACATTGTGAGTGTCAGCAGGTGTCGGAAAGTCAATGGGGGGCGTACGGGATGACGGGTGAATCTCCTAATTAAACGCAGCAAGCCCTTCCCTTCCCTCACACGCCATCCTCTGTCACTCCACGCCCAATTATTTTAATCCTCTGATTGCTTCTCCTGCGAGTGGCTGCTCAAAAGGGCCTCCACAAGCAGATCATGTCTGGAGAGTCGGAGGTGTCTGGAAATGTGTGGAGCTCAGCTGCCGACGCGGCCACATGCCTGGCCCTCCTGCCTGCAGGCTGGACCGGGCTGTCTGCCTGCAGGCCGGCTCGGAGTCGTGCTTCCTAAAATAAAAATGTCTGGGGATTTGAAGATGCGGCTGTCAGCACTCTGGCCGACTGGACGCCTCTGGTCCGGGAACGGCAGATTACAGGGCTGTGCAATCCCTTATTTGCAGAGCCAGTCAACTTAAGGCTTCATGAGATTTATGCCTCAAAAGTAGCACAGACAGCATCTCAGGTTTAACAGGGTTATTTGTAATGAAGACGTCTGAAAGATGGCAAGCACTTAGCTTTACATTTGCACTGTAACATGTCCTTCTGTCCTATAGCTATGTTCAACTATGACATTCTACAGTATCAGTAGAATCATCTCTTCCGAAATGCTTACGAGGAAGCACTTGTGACCTTAAGCAGGTGGGTCCAGGTGTCTTTGCTCTTGTATTTATTTCTGCTGAATATCTGGTACAGGTCTGTGCTCCAGTCATCTGTTCTGAGGTATACCTTTGTTATTTGGCACATTATCTGGGATAGGCACAAGATGCTATCTGGTTCTGTTGGCATGTGATCTTTTCATCACTGTTTGCTTGCATGATCCCAGATGACATGCATGTAAATGCACATTTGTCTCCACACAACAGAGAAGGGTCCACAAATCTTACATCAAAGAAGACTTGCATTCTCATACTCACTGATACCTCTTATCAGGTGTCAACATTGCTTTTTGAGTCCACTTTTAACATAGCATGATTTGCTCTAGCATCACAACCAAAAACATTGATTGTTTGGATATTTAAAGCATTTAAAGGTGCAATATAAGATACTGCGTGGTTTCAGCGTGATTATGTCCCCTTGTTGCTAGCTGCCTACCCCCTGAATACACAGTGAAAAAGTTAAGGGGCCCATAAGCATCAAACAAACAAGTGGCCACAAAAAAAAAAATAAGGTTCTAGCCAAAGATGGTTGGGGGAACGATGGGAGTAAGTTTGCAGCTCCCAACCATCTTGTCAGTGGCTGAGATGTGGGATGTTATATTTTGTTTATTTGTTTGTTATTGTTTATTATTGTTGTTTATTGTTTGTTATTGTTATTACACTGTTATGTTATTGCTATTTTGTTTTGTTTGTTTGATGATTACGACTCCTGTGTTCTCTCCCGAGACCAGATTTTTGCACAGTTTATGCAGGGGGTAGGAAGCTAGTGAATTAAGAGAGATGCCTACAATTTGAGACAAAAGTGAAATTGCCCTGAAACCATGCAGGAACATATTGCATATTTGTATATACTGTAAGTGTGAATGTACAGTAGGACAAATCCATGGAAGTGCCCATTCTATTGTGTTCTGTGTGAAAATGAGTCAGTCTACTGACTACTATGTGCTTCTGTATGGGAAGTCGCACTAAGGAATTGTTTCTTTAGCAAGCACATCCATGTTATGTTGCCTGATGACTCACAGAATGGCTCGTTCTCAAACATTTCTCAATGCACCATGACTGCCATGCATATTTGGCATATGGATTAGGGGCAGCAGACAAAGCAGCTCCACTCAACTGGTCTGCAGCTTAGAAGAGGTGATGTGTAGCAGCAACAATGATGGCCGATGCCAGCCAAGGAAGAGCTTGAGTGGCAAAGAGGACGATAATGAAGCTGTCTGGTGATATAGTGTCCATGTAGGCTCGTGGATGAGGAGAGGCGTAGAGTAGATCAGAACTAGCAGTATTTGCCCTTTCTCTCCACTCTGTGCCTGTTGAGATCCAAGTGATTGCAAGAGTGGGCAGGCGGAGCAGCAGGTGCTCTCTCATATTTAGACTTTGGCTTGGGCCGGCACATTCAGACACCTTGAGACTGCACTACACCAACAGATGTTGAACTGTCCACAGCAACGCACAGATTTCACCACACCATCGTCAGCTACACTCACTCTGTGTGTTGTAATGGGAACAGCCACATGTAATATCCGCCATTAAGATGTCTCATCTAAAAGAAGCTATCAAGCTGGGCAAGACTTCATTATTTATGAGGCACTTTAGGAGACCACTTAGAGTTTATCACATTAGTCATAATTTCATAGAAATAAATCACTTGCAGTTTATTAAACATTTCACACAATACATATTTGGGTCACTATTTTAAGGAACACATGTTTTCCACTAATACATATCTAAATAATTGCTGTATTAGTCACCTGTAAGGCATTTGTTAAGTAACATATTCATTTGTTAGGCTTGAATTCACAAATTTCTTATTCATGATGAATTAGGTAGAAGAGTTGTAGAATAACCAAGAATAACCAGCGAAATGTAACAGGATTTTGAGCTGTGTGCTTCCCTATCCTACAACTGTTCTCCCATATTATTTGGAGAGGATAGAAGGTTATACCGGTACATATTCTCCTCTGGCACTAAGAAGTCATTAGTAACTCGAAATCAAGGCCCACTAGGTCCTTATTAAGATCATTTAAAAGTATGAATAAGGAATTTGTGAATTCACGCCTAACAAATGATTGATGTTGCTTAACACATGTCTTACAGGTCACTATAATACAGCCATAAATTAGACAAGTACAGCATTAGTGGCTAACATGTGTTCCTTTAAATAAAGAGTTACCTATTATTGTTATTAATATCCCCCTTTCTTTATAATTTCTCATTTCAGTGAGGGGCCATACATGCTGGAAAGTGGTAATGAGGTTTGGTTGCCACAAAGTTGATATGAAATAAATTTATTTGGTTTATTTGGCTCAATTAATTGAGAACACCTGCGCTTTCTTGGGGATCATTTGTTACTTATGTTTATGAAATATGAACAAAAAACACATTGCAGAGAAACAAGTTTGTGTGTGAATTTACCCCTACACCCACCCACCCACACACACACACACACCGCATGTGCACACACTACCCCTCCTTCTGGCCTTCTCTCTCTCTACATACCCCATACCTCAGAATCCAACTGTGACTGACTAGAGCAAGTGGCCTTTAAGCTTATATGACTGCAGTTCCTCCGTCCCTCATAAAATGTGTCTGGCACACATGGTTCCCATCAGTGTAGCGCCTTCAGCTTGTGAATCTCCTCCCAGCTCTCTGATTACCGCAAAGACTGATTGTGAATCTTTGAGTCTGCAGGTCTTGAATACACCTGAGCTGTGTTTCAATCTCACAGACAATGTGAGTGATGAGAAGTAGGCCATTAGGTGTCTGTTCGTCTTGTACAGAGAGCTGTTCTCTGATTACTTTAGAGACTCACAAAATCCAGCTGAGAATGCTGCAAATTTCAGCTGCGCCACTAAAATGCTATTACCTCTGCCTATGGACATGCTGTCAGCCATAAATATGATAGGAATTAAGTGATTAGAAATCGCCGCACAGACTGAGGGTGTTACCCGCACAATTTGTCATTTACAGCCGCGGTCTCATTAATCTGGGAATTCTCTGTGTGAATTCACACGGATCCAGTGCTTCTCCCGAGGGAGCTGGGAGGGAAGAAAAATGGAGGAGAACATTGGCAGGACACCTGAATCATCTGGTGCCCCCTCATCTACCTGATGTTGGGAGCAGAAAAACAGAGGATTACACTGCACTGATTAGATCCAAATCACTCCCTTTTAAACTGATAAAACTTATTATTATTATCATCAGAGACATCTTGTGCACAGCAGACTGAATGAGGAGGGTGGTTGGGTGTGTGTGTGTGTGTGGGGGGGGGGGGGGGGGGGGTTCGGGGGGTGACATTGAAAAGCCTTCTCTATGTCAAGCACACTTCCCCACCCCCACTTTTCATCTTTACCACCTAACAGTACTGACACTTGGAGGTAAATTATTGACTGTGTTCAAGATATTGTGTTGAAAAGTAAGCTGCTAATCACAAATGCCCCATTTGCCTTGTCTCAACTCTCTGCCATGTCTGAATGCCACCACAGGGGGAATCTATGAAGTTGTTTTCAATTACAAGGCAATAAAAAAAAGAAAAAATAGAATGAGGAGGGCATACAATCTTTTCAGCTACTGTTCCTTCGAATTAAACTTTTTTTTAATCCTCTCAGCTATTTGATTCCCTTCGATGTCATTTGTTCAAAATTCCATTAATTTCAGAATTCTCAGCCCTCTTAGAAAGTGTTCTCCTCAGGCATCCACAGCAAAGAGAGTTGTCAACTTGGCATGTCTCTCTGTTTTATGTTTGTCCCACTTTCTTGTTCCCTCATTCCAGCCTAAAGGTGACTCGCTGTGAGAGTGTCCAGCCGTATGAATGAAGTTGAGATGCAGTTTTTCTGTCTTTGAAGTCGAGATTTTTTATTTATTTATTTTTTTTCTGAGGAAGGCTTTAAACTTGGCCTGTGGCTTTAAGGTTGAGTGAGACGTCGGTTGGTGTGGTCTGTCTGGTGTCACTCTATAATTTAACAGCTGTCCTGGAGGAGCCTGACCCCTTCCGCGTCCTCTCCCCACCGTGACTCGACCTTCCTTTGACTCTCAGGCCAGCTGACCGTGGGCTGCCCGCGACACCCTTCTGCGCTGCCCAATACCTCTGACCTCTGCTGAGCCAGAGAACACTCCTGGACAGAGGAGGCTGGGACAGACGATCAAGGTAAGACACATCTGAGAGTGGGTGACACTTCATGCAAACTTCACAAGCTGCTGCATTGCTGGGTGTAACATCATGCATATGCTTCAGATCCAAATAATAAATATATGAGTGAAGTATATTATTAAGTGAAACATATGGCACATCACTCACGTGGGCACTACCCAGCTGCAGCAGGACTTGGCTGAGACGTCGCCATGGCACATGAAACACAGTGCACACACTTTGATGAGTAAAAAGTCACTACTGCATGATGCACCACAGTCAAAACACACTCTCACCCTCAATATCAGGGCTTAAAACATCAGGCAGGGCTACGGCTTAATGTCAGGTGAGATGCATTAGGAAGTGTTGTGAAGAAAAGCTAAGACTCAGCTGTGGCCAAATGATTTCTTGCCTGCAGTCCCAGTGCTCTGGTGGTGCGGGCCTAATTACATCAGAGGCTTGGACTGTGTAAAAGCACAATGGCTACCGGGGGGATAATAAATGTGTTGACCTGGAGATTTAGCTTGGCCCTCATCTGGGAAGATCATCCTCCACTTGCCAGTCTCTTATTTCCCTGGAAGAGAATAAATCCAGCCTTTAGCTGTGGCCTCAAAGGGAGAATAAAAGTGGTGGCAGTGAGGACTTTGTTCTGTTGCTCATTCCAGTGACTAATGATGACTTTTTAACAGCCTGAGAGAAAAGGCTGTGGTTCTCTTCTCCACCGCATATAAAACACACTCTTGATAATTACTCTCTGTGAATGTCCACGCTATGTGAACTGCCATCATCCAGTTTGAAGCATTCATATTTTTAATACTATGTTATGATAATTCATGTCTTTAGATGTCTGTAGATCCTAGAGCCACTGCTATACCCTGCTTAGTCTGTGCTTTTTTCGAGATTAAGGATGTGTCCATGAGGCTTCATGCAGGTGGATAAACAAGTATTTACCTGGAGGGAACCAGCAGGGGAACACTGGCACTTAGTGTAGCTGACAGTAAAGCTGCATTTCCATGCCATGTTGCTGCTCAATTCCAGTGTCCCAGCAGGCCTTCGCCTCTGACGATCTGCGCTTGATCTTCTGCAAGCATCTGTCTCTCGGACTGGACTGGACTGGACTGGACAGCAGTATGAGCATGAGGAGAGCATGCTTCTGAACTTTACATCGCCTGCAAGCCCCATCCAGTTGGCCTGTGTCAGGCTCAGCAGAGGGATGACCTTGACAGAGGTGAGGTTTGATCTGCTCCAAACCTGCTTTCAGTCATTCATCAGCCAATGCACCTGGCACACGCATGTTGCCTAAGGTTTAACACAAGTGTTGGAGTTGAATGTACACATAATATATGACCAGCGGGCCAGTGAAAAATACACAAATCCATATGGAATAATGAGAAACACTGTGGAGCAGCACATGCATGTATCCTTCAGGACCCACAAATTTTCCATGGCATTGGCCTGGCCTAGCTCCCTTTATCTTACTGATTTCACACACCACTTTGTTGGACCCAGACTAAAAAAATTAGGGGGGTTGAAAATAGTCCGGTAACACTTTATTTTTACAGTGTCAATGTTACAGGGTCTCCACCAGTACCTAATGATAACCTGTGTAACAATGTGTTATATCATCAGTAGTAATGCTTGTTATATGGGACAACTGGTATTCGGCCACTTAAAGAGGTGCTCCGGAGTAATTTCAAGCATAGCCCTGCCGAACGAGCCTGCCAAATGCACTAGTTAGCAAGTGGAACAAAATAATTTGTAACAGCATAGACCAAACGTGAACGCAGAAGCAAACAATTACTTTACACTGAGGTAGCGGGTGCAAATAGGCGCTGTGCCTTTAAGAGAATGAGTTTCATGAACGCGCATTAGGTCATGCACGAGCAGAGTGAGGGAGGAGAGAGACGTGATTGAGCAACGGGAATGGAACGGTAGCTATGAGTGAGCTACAGCTGAACTGGACATTGTAAAAGTAAAGTTTAGTCATTACCACTTTAGTGGACACATAAGTTTGAAGTGAGTAACCCGGTTACGTTTATGTTTACGTTTTGTTTGTAGCGCGAGTACCGAAGTGAACTACTTTTCAGTTAACGTTTGCGAGCTGCATGAAGTGTCATGGCGATGCACAGATAGACTGCTTGGATGAAGACGTCTGGGAGAACGTTAATGTGTGAGTCTAGTGCACAAGTTATCGTCTAGGTCGCTTAGAACAGTGTAAGAGTTAAATTTTCATGTAGTTTCGGTTTGCTACGCAAGTATAGTCTTGGTTTAGAAATTGCTATCGTGGAATCCCGCCACGCTGCTTTGCTGTAAAGAGAGGAGCCGCCATTTCAAGTTCACGTTGATCATCTATTGCTGCGAGAGAAGCCAATTTTCCCGCGAGCCTGCAGTTTGGTGTAGCCTACGATAAAGTTTCCCCTGCCATCCACCAGACATCCACGACGTGATCTCTGCTGAGTGGGTAATATCAGTACTTTGCACCTCTCCATTTACATTTACTGATTTATGCATACACGCGGTCTGAACTGAACTGGACTTGAACCGCTCACACACACACACCACTCGTGTTCGGAGAGACTCCTTTTGCGTAGCCCCACACGCGCGCACACACACACGGACAGTGAAAGAACTGAAACTGCATTCCTTACACACACACGCACACGGACAGTGAACAAACTGAAACGCTGGTTACGAATGTAACCGTGGTTCTATGACTAAGTGGAAGACCGCCAGGGCGGTGCTGAAGCACTAGTGGAAGCATCCTTGCATCCGCGCGTGATCGAGAATCGTATACAAAAGTTGTCATCTCATGACGTATGACGTGTCTGACTGCCTATATAAGGCAACATCCCACGTCACATCAGTCTCAAGATCAACCTCGCGCAATCCGAGTGACCAAAGACCCTGGCGGTCTTCCACTTAGTCATAGAACCACGGTTACATTCGTAACCAGCGTTCTATTTCCTACATTACAGACCGCCAGGGCGGTGCTGAAGCACTAGTGGAAGACGAATACCAACCCTGTCACGAGGAGCCAGGAAGAGCATCGCCACCATCTGGCAAAACCGCCGCACAAAGGGAAGGCATGGAAACAACATTCAACCTGTAATACCGGGCAAAAGTACATGTGTTAGACCATGTCCCAGCCGCACAAATGTCAGAGAGAGACACTCCCCTGAGAGCTGCCCACGAAGTCGCCTGGGCACGTGTTGAATGACAATGAACTGGGGGTACAGCACGCCCTGTGGACTTGTAAGCATTGGTAATGGCCTCCACCACCCAACGAGAGAGCCGCTGTTTAGACAGGGCCGCTCCTTTCTGAAGACCCCCAAAGCAAACAAACAACTGGTCAGTTGTGCGAAAGGCTGCCGTTCGATCAAGATAAACCCTCAGAGCCCTGACAGGACACAACTCCTTACGCAGGTTTGGGGCATCTGCCGAAATAGCCACCAGCAAAATCGGCTGGTTGCTGAACTGGGGAGAGAGGACTTTCGGGAGGAAAGCTGGGTTAGGCCACAATGAGACACTGTCAAACATAGGGCCCCAACGGAGACACACAGTACTCATGGAGAGGGCATGTAGCTCACCCACACGACGGGCCGTTGTGATGGCAAGAAGAAAAGCCGTTTTAAAGGATACCCACTTAACATCCGCCGTTGATAGAGGCTCATAAGGCGGCAAACAAAGAGACTCAAGCACAGTGTTCAATTCCCATGATGGACTCCGCACCAGAAGGGGAGGACGAAGACGAAACGCCCCCTTCAAGAAAGCCACCACCAACCGGTGCGAACCAAGCGAGACGCCTCCCATTTCTGAGCGATGAGCTGCCAGCGCTGCAACATACACTTTGAGTGTAGATGCAGCCCTGCCAAGCTCCAACAGGTGTTGTAAGAAGTCTAGAGCCTGTGGAACAGAGCAACTGAATGGGTCGATGTTACGTTCTGCGCACCAACCACAAAACACCTTCCACTTGCCTGCATACAAGCGACGGGTAGACTCTGCCCGCGCATTCATCAGAGTGTTCCGGGTCCCCTCTGAACACTCCAGTAATAGCCCCGGGGTCCCAGGGGCCACACCCAGAGCTTCAGGCGTTCTGGGCACGGGTGTTGGATCCTGCCGTCCAACTGCGTCAGCAGGTCGGGCCTGCTGGGCAGCCGAGAAGGAGGTCCCACTACCAGTGAAAGCAGGAGCTGGAACCATGGTCTGGATGGCCAATGAGGGGCTATCAGCAACACATGGTGGCCGTGATCGTGCACACGGCAAAGAGTTCTCCACAACAGTGGTAGGGGGGAAAGGCATAGAGGACTGCCCTTGGCCAGTCGTGGGCCAGAGCATCCTGGCCCATCGCTGCCGCTTCTACCCCTAGGGAAAACCATGTTAGGCAGTGGGTTGTTTGACTGCTCGCAAACAGGTCCACAGTTGCCCTCCCGTATGTCTTCCAGATCTGCTCCACTGTGTCTGGATGCAGCCTCCATTCTCCCTGTAACACTGTCCCGCGTGACAGAGCATCTGCCACACTGTTCAGACGTCCGGGCAGGTAAGCTGCTCGTATGGATATGAGGTTGTCCTGAGCCCATACTAGAAGGTTGTGAGCCACTCGCAGCGCAGCCAAAGACCTGGTGCCCCCTGACGGTTGATATAGAAGACCGTCGCAACGTTGTCCGTGCGTACCAACACATGTTTGCCCCTTAGCACGTCCTGAAAATGGCGCAGTGTCAAAAACACCGCCCTTAGCTCCAGTATGTTGATGTGTGACGTGCGTAAAGGAGGAGGCCAGGTGCCGTTTACCCCCTGTCGACGCCAGACTCCCCCCAACCCATGAGGGAAGCGTCTGTCCGAATGACCTCCCACTGTCCCGGTGGGGGGCCAAGTGGGACGCCACGGGTAAGAAAGCCTACCTGGGACCAAGGTTCCAGTGTGAGCATGCAGCGGCGCGTTATCCTCACTCTCACATGTCTGTGTCGCACTGGACAGAGACGCAGTTGATGAATCCATCTCTGAAAAGCCCTCAGCCACAGAAGACCCAAAGGAATGACCACCGTGGCCGCTGTGAGTTTCCCCAACAACTGAAGGAGAGAAACAAATCGTTGAGTGCCCCCCGTGCGAAGGTGGTTCACTCCTCTGACAATTGAATTTACTCTGTCTGGCGTGGGACAGGCCAGCATGGTTCTTGAATTCAGGGCTATGCCAATGAAATGTGTCGCCTGAACCGGGTCCAGCTTGCATTTTTTCTGATTCACTCTGAATCCCAGGGCTGCGATGTGTTGTAGTAACCGGTGAGCATGTTCCCTGGCCTGTTGGGGCGACGCCGCACCAACAAGCCAGTCGTCTAGGTACGGGAGCACTCTTATGCCCTCTGTCTGTAGGGGTTCTAGAGCTACTTGAACGCACTCGGAGAAGACCCTTGGTGCCAGAGAGAGGCCAAAGGGGAGAACTTTGAACTGAAAAATCTTTCCTATGAACGAAAAACGAAGGAAGCGCCTGTGCTCTACAGCAATGGGAATGTGAAAATAGGCGTCCTCGAGATCCACGGTCACAAACCAATCCTGGTTTGTGACCGCATGCAGTACATCTGTGGTTCGAAGCATTCGAAAAGGAAGCACTTTCAAGAACTGATTCAACTTTCTTAAATCCAGAATCGGCCTGAACCCGCCGTCCTTCTTTGGAACAAGAAAATAAACTGAAAAGAAACCCCCGGGGTGAACAGTGGGGTCGACCATCTCTATGGCTCCTTTTTTAGCAACAATTGAACTTCTTTTGCCAAGGCTTCTGCCTGCCTTGGATTGCGTATAACTGTGCGCCTCATTCCTGAGTGCATTGGTGGCCGGTGGCGAAACTGCAGACGGTACCCATCTGAAAGGGTTTTGAGTAGCCATTGGTTGGATGTTATTTCGCGCCAATGTGCTAGCTGGCTGTCTGTGAAAACCCTGCCACCGACCCTGACCTGTCAGTGGTCTGGTCTGCGTTTTTCTGTAGCGGTGGGGGGCGACGATGGCGGGGGGACCCCCCTGTCGGAAGGGACGAAAGGTCACACGTGATTGTGCACCACCCTGCCTGGACGGAGCAGGTGGTGGGTTAGGGGCCCGCTGCTGGGGTCGATTAGGAGACCTTTGAGTGGCCCTCGGAGCCGCATGTCTAAGGCGTAAGGCTGCTGGGTTGGGCGGGGCCCTAAAGGTAGGTGCTACGCTCACATGACGAGAACGAGATTCCGTGGCAGATACGCGTCTGTCAAGGGCCTCTTGTGCCGCTGGACCAAAGAGCTGTCCAGGTGCCAGTGGAAGATGTCTCAGATTGTTCCTACACACCTCTGGCAGGGGCGATTGAGCCAGCCAGACTTGTCTACGGGCCTGCACAAGGGTGCCCAAGGTAGTGCCACACTGGTTGGCAATGACACCCAAGGCCTGCAAAGCAAGCTCCAGAACTTCAGTCGCCAGTGGGTCTGATGATGAGTCGCTGAGCGATGAAAGCAACATTACAAGCATGTGCGCCAGTGAGTTAGACACCCTGCCAAGGAAGGCAGTGGAGCTGTAAGCCCGAGAAAGAAGCTCATCTGTGCGGCGGCACTCAGCATTAGGACATCGCACAACCTCACGGAGTGCTTCGTCAGGAGACACGATGAGTGATGCGACACTTGGCTCTGATGGTTGGCATACTGCCAAGGCCAACTTCATCTGGTTCCTGCATTGTCGCCAGCATACGAGACATCTGGTCTGGGCGGACAGGTTTTTTAGCAGCCGCAAAAGCAGATGTTACCACAGAAGTAAAGTCACGACACTGCGGAACTACCAAAGTGGCACGCTGAGCACGGCGGAGGAACATGTTCTCAGATCCAGTGACTCCAGTACCTGGAGCGTCCAACTGCAAACGTGCCAGCAGAGCCTTCAGTGTAGCCTCCACTGAGCCTGACACTGAGGAGGATTCCCCCGATCTCCCAGACATTGCATCACTGCCCATATCGTAGGGTTCATCATCTGCCAGCACCTCACCCGGTGGCCGTACTGATGAGGGGGCCTGACTAACAAGGTGTCTGAGGCAGCCACAGACATCACTTCCTCCTGATCCGGCGTTGGAGAACGAGAGCCCGCAGCTGACAAGGAGGCAGGCGATGCAGGCTGCTCCCCTGCAGTACCTACCTGTGGCCCTGCTGTCGGAGGGGGCCCTGCCAGCAGAGGCAGCAGACGTTCTACAGTAGATGAGAGCTGTTCAACTCTACGCTCTAACTCTGAAGACTTCGATTTTTTGTGCTGTTTCACACGCACTGGCGAATGCCGACGCTTACGTTGCACCTGAGCATCAGCAACCAAAACACTGCCCGCACTACGCTCCATTCCAGCTAAGCGTGCCTGTCTAACAGCGAGCGGCATTAAGGCACACGAAGGGCATGGATCCGTCATTGCCTCCCTTAGATGTTGAACACCCAGGCACTCCGCGCAGTTAGTATGTGCGTCCAGCACCTCCATTAAATTGGGGCAAGTGGTACACCTGACCATCTCCATTTTAGATACGAGACTTAACAGACTCCGTATAGCAGCTAGTGCTCAACAAGTCAGCTAATGTAGCTCCGTTAGCCCGGCAACCAGGGCCAAGTGACTTGAGCTACGCTAACAGTCAACAGCTTGCTGGCAACCAGAAGCTGAAGCTAAGTTCCCACGAAAATTTACTAAAGTTACCGTTAGGTTACTACAATCAAAGCTGCGACAGCAAGCAGACAAAAAAACAGCAGGTGCTAACCGTATTGGCAACCAATAGGTTAGCTGAACCAGACAAACTAGCTGGCAACCAGACCGTTTGCAATAACTCAACCTGAAACTTGGCAGCCAAGATTCAGTGACTACTGAATATATTCTCAACTTACCTTAGCGACCAAACAGCTCGTGTGGGTCGAACCCGATGAAGTCCTCTTCATTCACGAGCTGCACAGTAATCGTCGCAGGTAACGTTAGATCCAATCACGGAAAATACATACAATGCGCAACGCAATAAGTGGTACTTCCAAGTAGATGCGATTCCCACGCGAGGAAAAAGAAGAGACTGATGTGACGTGGGATGTTGCCTTATATAGGCAGTCAGACACGTCATACGTCATGAGATGACAACTTTTGTATACGATTCTCGATCACGCGCGGATGCAAGGATGCTTCCACTAGTGCTTCAGCACCGCCCTGGCGGTCTGTAATGTAGGAAATAGAACTGCATTCCTTGTACACACACACAGCCTGAAACGAACTGAGGCTGCATTCGTTCACACACACGTGCATTCGCTCCTGGAGAGAGGAGGCTGCTTGTATGCACACTCCCTGTGCAAGCCTTAACTGCACCCACTGAATTACATGCCTACTGCAAATGGATACACACACACTGTGTTAACTGCTATGCAAATGTTTTTTTGGGTTATTTGAAAATGAGAATAAGGATATAATTTCTTGTGGAAAGTGAAAGTAAGATACAATTTCCTGTGAATTTGCATTTTCATTGGTTTTCAAAAGCTAATGCTTTACTGTAAACTGAAGTATTATTTGGGATGATTGACATATTTCATTGATATGGTTGAAAACCATTTTGGTTTGAGGTTATCTTACTGGGTTTAAATAATTTCAGTGAATTCAATTCTGAAAGTGATTTAAAGTGTTAAAGTAAGAGTGAATGGTTAACCTGTGTTATGCTGGTAAAAGAAGAGTTTACTGAGAATTAAGGGTAATAGTGAATCAAAGGAAAGACTACTCTTTGGTTAAAGGAAAATACTTTTATTATAAGTATTGGTTTTTGTTTTACATGATTATTTCTGAACATTTGACATTATTCCTGAAATAACGCTCTGTTACCTAGGGCATAGAGCCCTGTAATTATCTCTTTTGATGATTTTGGTATTAAATGTTACCACTGTTTATTTAATTCAGCATTTGGTACACTTATCTGGGGGTAGGGGCGTCTCACCTGTTCACTTGGATAGGAAAAGTAGGGAGTGGTGCCGGGTTGGTCCAATACTCACCTTTCATACACCACACACACTTTAGGCAGCCACCGGACATTTTATAGATCCTGAAGCCCACTTAACCCTATCTAACTAAGCCAGTGCTAAGGCTAAAGTGCTAAACAGGAGATAACCTGCTCATATTCTTGAGCACAGAGACTATAGGCATTGGGCGAGGGGGACCTAGATCCTGTCCTGCTCAGTCCTCCCCAGACCTTAGTGTTTTGTAACCCCTACAAGGCGGTGGCAATACCCCCGTCCGCTACACTGAGTCAATGGATCCTCATTATTCGAAACCCGAAAGTAAGATCTGAGGTGCCGTTGACTCAATGTAACATGTTTCGTGTTCGCGTTGGGTCTATGTTGTTCAAAATTCTTTCAATCCATGCGAAATACATTGCTGTTAGAAGGCTTGTGCAACAGGGCCATTGTTAAACTAACAAGAGCTCATACAATTGTTCATTTTAATTATATCGGCTGTTTGACACTCACGTCCATGTCTCCAGGTTGTTATCTTTAATCTGACACCTCATTTTGGCGTGAACATCAAAAAGAACGGTGCAAGAAAACAAAACACCATGTAGTTTCTGAAAAGGCTGATAATTCCAAACCGGTATTCGGCCAGGTACAGAGAAAATCAAAGCTAACAGCACTGCACAGTTAGTAAAGACAACTACCAAGTCTGATTCAGCAAGAAGACATCTACCAAGACTGATTCAAGCAGTGGGAGATTTTGAGCCAATTTTGAAGTCACTTTCCATACAAAACTAAACTTGTTAACACGTTACAAGGTTGTCATAGTAACAATGTCTAATAAATGTGTCTGAAGCTAATATTTTATCATTTTGGCCAAAACCAACTGCCAAAGCTTAACCATATATAAAAACACAAACAATCATTATCTTCAATCTTACTAAATTTTGAAAAACGGGGGTAGACGTATCTGGCTGAAAACCGGTTGTCCAGCGATAATTTGCCAAACTGCTGAATTCTTTGAGGGATGCTGTAGGCGCCAGATCCCTATTTTACATAAAATAATTTAAATTAAGTTTATTTTTGATATTTCATTTTAGATATGTCATTTCATGATGTAAGTATAAATCTCATAATTTGAGATTTGGTAATGTAAAAGGTTAAAAACATGGACAGGCAAAGTTGCACTTTAATGGTTGAAATTAGGCTACTGCCACTTAAAGGGACACCAGGCAGGACTACGGTTTTCTATCTCCGGAGCTCCACCTACAGTCGCCGAAATATTCAAAAAAATACAACTGCCTTACACATTCTCAACAATCGATGTCAATTTATTTGCAAATCAAAGAGTACAAACCAGAGATGATATTTTTTGTGTGTTACGATGTCTGACAAGCCGGTAATAAATGCGATTTCAGTTATACTTACTTTCAGTTTCTATTTCGTGGACCCGACACTCTGCCAAACTGCAAGCGGGATTACCGCGAAACAAATGCTTGAGTCTGACGAGAGAGCCATCGGTCACCCCGTAATGAACCATTTAATCAACAGTAATACTTTGCCTGCTGTCCCTTTAAAGCACGTAGGTGCGATTGCAGTGCGAGGTGCCTGCTACTTCATTAGAAAATTGACACGGCCTGAGTAGGCTGGAGTCTCACGGTTTTCTGACCGTGTCTCGTTTCATGCTTAGTGTAAGGCTAGCTTTACACGACAACAATCTGAACACAATCCGCAAAAGTGGCGTTGTGTTGCCACTTTTTATTTCGCGTTTATACGAGCGTCTTTGGGTGGAAATCTGCATGCAGACGGTGACGCAAAAGTGTGTGAAATTTGATGTAGTGTGCATGCCAGGTGGCTAGGTGGTACTGTGAAGCACTGGCATACAATAACACCAAGAGCGCGCGCATGCGTTGAAACTTCCTTCTCACCGTAGTAGCGCGAAATAGCCGACTGTCAAAAAACAAAACATGGCGAAGAAGCGAGCAAAGTCAGACAACTTTGTCTGGACAGACGAGGAGGTCGAGCTACTGCTACAAACAACGTTGGATTACAAGTCCACAAAGGCACAAGATGGAGTGGACTGGGAGTCCTGTCAGTCCAAATATGTGGATATATGGACCGAATTTCTGAATCAGTATCCTGTACCTGGAGGGACGGCGTATCCCCATGAGAAGGAGGCTATATGCAAAACACAGATAGCATCAAAACTGAAAGGAGTCCGGGCAAAGTATAGGCAGGCTGTCGATACTCAACGGCGGAGTGGCCATGGTAGAGTGATCTCGCTTTATTTTGATATATGCAATGACATATGGGGTGGGTCGCCAGCCACCAGCACAATAGAGGATGGTGTCGAAACATCTGAAGTAAACAACACCGTGGATAGTGCTAGCGAGTCGAGCTTTACATCGTCTGATCCGCCGGAAGAGTCAATAGTCAGCCCCCAGACCTCAGTCCAGTCCAGGAGAGATCTACTTCAGGTATGTTTACAAGACAATACAAAAATATCTATCTATCTAATCATACCACTGTCTATCTATCTATATCTATCTATCTATCTATCTATCTATCTATCTAATCATACTACTGTCATCTGTCATTCATATTACAACAAGCACCATACACTATGCCATATGATTCATCACTATCAATACCAAAGATATCATTAGCTAATGACTGCTCTCTGCTCTTTTTAAGGCAAGGCTTGATGGTCATAGAAGTCAAAGGCTCCAGAAGAGACTAAGGGTGGATCCAGTGCAGACTGACCTCGACATGAAAAAGAAGATCGTAGACATCATTGAGGAGGCTGAAAGGAGCAACAAAGAGAGACTGGACACCATTGCAGAGGCTCAAATAAGGATAAGCCATAGCTTTGATTTCCTTGTGAGACACATCACCTCTCAGCCACCACCACCCATCCCCCCCGCACATTCATACACACCACCACCACCCATCACCCCCGCACATACATACACACCACCACCCATGGCCCCCGCACATACATACACACCACCACCCATCCCCCCCGCACATACATACACACCACCACCCATGTCCCCCGCACATACATACACACCACCACCCATGGCCCCCGCACATCCATACACACCACAACACCTGGCCCCCGCACATCCATACACAACACAACAAATGGTCCCTGCTCATTCATACACTGCTCAGCCAATGGCCCCAGCTGTACCTCCATCCTCCTACAGACAACTACTAGAAGAGGAACACTCCAATGAGGAAGACATCGACCTTTTGTCATTGTCATAGACAAAGTGATACCAAGTTTACATTTTGTAATATTATTATTTTCGTTCAAAACCTGCCTACTGTTTAAGCACTTCATTCTTTCTCAACCGCTGGGCAGAGGCCCACGTTCAGTTCTGTTAGAGATGTTTGCCCTGGAGTGAAAAAAACTTGAATATGACACTTTATGAATATGGCACTTTATTATTCATGGGATCTTTTTGTATTGTTGTTGTTGCAATAGAAGTCAAAATGAAGAACAAGTTTGCTGGACTAATAACTAAAGGAAAACAAGTGGCTTGTTAGTTCAATCAAAAAAGTAATTTTAACAATGCTGTACTGAATACACAATAGCTATACTGATCTGCATAAATCACAGTGTCCTCATGGATCCAGTGCTCACCTTGCTGTAAAGAACATACAGTCAGTAGCCACCTTAGTCACTGTCCAGTGTCAACACGTGCAGAGTCTAGTCCATTGGCCATTAAGGGTCAAAGTATTTTGTGAGGATTCTCCTCACTCTCTTTCCTCTCACCTCATTACTGTCAGTCAGATATGTGTTTGCCTGGGTGGGAGGCTGCAGATCCCTGTCACACTGTATGGCTTCCTGCTCAACTTGGTGATCCACAGTGTCGTTACAGGCCTCACAGTAGTTGTGCAGGACGAAGCAGGCATAAATGACATTAGGCAGATCGCGAAGGTTTATGTCCATGGGACGCCTCAGGGCTGCAAACCTGGCCTTGAGACGACCAAATGAGCATTCAATTACCATACGGGCCCTACACAAACTGAGTCCAAAGTATTGTTCTGATGGGGTAGAGCCTCCACCTGAATACTCTTTCATAAGGTAAGGGAGAAGGGGGTAAGCAGGGTCCCCCAAGAGAAAGATAGGTATTGGCTCCTCTTCCTCCACAATCTGCCTTTCAAGTGAGGGTATCTTCCCAGTCTTGAGGTACATGTTCACTTTGGAATTGGCGAAGACACGCGCATCGTGAACACTTCCAGGCCACTGAATGACCACATCCATGAATCTATAAGGCAAGCAAACAGCATATTTTAACTCAAAGTGCTTTACCATCTTTAATGACAATAGAGTGTGCTGTGTGGAGGGGGCACTGCTGATTCAGAGGGGGGTGGGCAGTATGCTGTATGTAAGGAATGTGGCTTCCTATGATGCAGTGAAGTGGGGGAATTGGTTAAGGTGGGGTAGGAGGGCAGTCAGGTGTGTGTGTGTGTGTGTGTGTGTGTGTGTGTGTGTGTGTGTGTGAGAGAGAGAGAGAGGGAGAGAGAGTGAGTGTATGTGTGAAAAGTAAGAAGTCTGAGTGTTGTGGATTGCATGAAGAAATGTGGGATATATAAAGTGCTCACTGCATCAAAGGAAGCCACACTCCTTACATACAACACACTGCCCACCACCCTCTGAATCATCAGTACTGTATGCCACTGCCTCACAGCACACTGCCCCCCCACAAGAGAGCTCAAAACTTTGATTAGGCCTACCTGTATTTGTAGTCGCACACAGCTTGTACGTTCAGGGAGAACCTGTGTTTCCTGTTTATGTAATCCATGGCATTGACGGATGGCTGTTTAATGTCAATGTGTGTCCCGTCTACTGCTCCCAAACATTGGGGCATCCCATGATCTCGCAGAAATCCAGATACGAGTTCCTCTGTGTCGGGCACAGTAAAAGGCAACCGGATATATTTCGGACCGAGGTGGACCGTTATGGCTTTGCACGTTTGTCTTATGATGACCGACACAGTTGGACGTGATAAGCCGAAGGCGTTCGCTGTCTTCCTAAGCCGTCCCTCGTCACTTAAATAATATAATGTGCACGCTACCTTTTTCAGGACCCCCACAGGAGCTCTCATATTAGTTGTTTCGCCCTCTATGTATGGGCGAAGTTCCTCACTCAAGGCGACAAGCGAATCCTTGGACATGCGAAAGTTTTCTCGCCATGCTCTGTCGTCAACTTCGCCTCGAACAAAGTTATCCCACCATAGACTGGTTCTCCCGGGTCTTATCCATAACTGTCTGGTTCGCCTACGACGAATTGGAGCATCCAACAACTGCCGTAGGTAATTAATTCGCCTTCTCTGTTCTGATATATCAGTAATTACCCGGCTTATTTGCTGAAAGGACTCCTGAATAACAACTAAAGCAGCTAAGGCCACTTGAATGTATGAATGATGGAAATAATCCGACATGTTTGTTATTGTTTGGCTGTACTGCACATGGTTATGACGTCAACGCGTATGCGAGGATAGCCAGCGTGAGCAGCTCAGACCACACTTTTGCGTTTTTAACCCTTTTGACGGGAACGCGACGGTGGAGCGTCTTTAAGATTTCCACTCTGGAGGGTGGGTTCACTTTTTTGCATTTTTAAGCCCCAAAACTCCCGTCGCCGTCTAAAAGAAAGGCACATCTGATAAAATATTTTGTCGGTTTCACCCGGGAGCGTCGTCGTGTAAAGCCAGCCTAAATTTGAGCATGTTAATGTCAGCGTGCAAGTGGAATTAGATCATTTAGAAGTCAACATTTTAAGTTGGAATTAATTTTTTTGTATATTTTTTGGTTTGTTAAATCAAGTAAAATCAAGTGTTACCAAGTCAGCTAACAAAATGTTATGAGAATAATGTCTGTTAACAGAAGTTAGAAGTAAAAAAAAAAGTAAGAAAAGTAAAGTAAAAAAAAAGTAGAAGTAAAAAAAAAAAAGATAATCGAAAAATTGTCACAAGATTTAAGACAAAACATGATTAACTAAGAGTGGAGAGGTCTTTTTTGCTGTAGTCCTAGAGATGCACTTCCTTGCAATTTCTCATATCAGCTTGCGTGAAATGAAGGTTAATATGAAAACTACATCCTTTGGCCTCCACGCTAGCCTGGCCTTGCCTTCCTACGTACTTACGCTTGATTTTCATCTCCTTCCACGACTCTGTCTGGCATTCCAGCCACTGACCTCGTTCACATCGACCCTGAGCCAATTAACGAGCAGAAGGCGGGAGTTGTGAGAGATTACATCAGGTTTCTCCTGCTGTAGCTTAGCTTACATCAGGGTGTCAGCTCTATCAGCTCTATGTTCCCACAACTATGTTCCCACAACTCTATGTTCCCACAGCCCTATGTTCCCACATTTGTTAACAAGAATTTGTGGAAATTAGGCCCGATGTGCCCACATTTCTTAGGAAATTTGGTGAAACCGGGCCCTATGTTCCCACAACCCCATGCTCTAAAATTACAAAGATTTTTTTTAAAAATTAGACCCTATTTTCCAACAGCAATATGTTCCGATAAGGGCATGTTCACACCAACACAGGTAATATTTATCCAGTTGGCCCTTCCGTTCACATTAGAATGGAGGATTCTGAAACTGAAAACGATTCCAAAAATGATTGCTGAGGTCGATTCCAAAAATTATCGCTGAGGTGAATGAATATAAAATTGTGGAATGTGGATGCAAAACGTTCTGAAAACGAGAGTGGATGAAGATCGTTTTCATTGTGAATATGAATCAAGGCAGCACAGCATAAAAGAACCTTAACCCTTACCCTAAACCCCACTACCTGGAAGGCACCATTGAGGGCAAATAATACCAAAGATCAAATCAAATCTTGCTTGAACTTACATAGGGGGTCTACCAGGCAGGGGTAGAAATGTGGGACTATAGTACCTGACTTTGAAGAAAGAAAGAAAAAAAAACTCTCAGAAATGTGAGAATATAGGGCTGTGGGAACATAGAGCTGTGGGAACATAGACACGCTCCCTACTTCACGACCAAGCTGGGTGCATTACATAGGCTACATCATCATGTTTGCGATTGGGCGAAGTCAGATTCAATCGTTTAAAACTTCTACAGTTCACGCCTCCAGCTCGGAATCGTTTTTAGCCGAGATCCCAGACCCTTGTACGAAGTGAAGCGTACGTTCCTGCACTCTCCTTTTAGTCATTTATTATGATTCTGCCATCTATGGTGCTGATGTGCCAAGATTAAGTAGGGTTTTTTGTTTTGTTTTTGAAAATTGCTCCATACAAAGATCAGAGAGTTCATCCAACAAAGTAATTTGAGTCCATTAAAATATCCTTAATATTGCAAGTAAAGCAGCAAGTTCCTGATGGCATTCCTGCTCTGAATTACATCATCTTTCTGATAGGTATACAAACTTTGGACCTTTGAAAATGAATATGCTGAGCTGACAAGAGTATTTCCCCCATCAGTCCCTTCAGCGAGTGCAGCTGGGCCAACAGGTGGCGTGTCTAAGCTGCAGACACCTGGACTGCATTAGCTTCACATGAATTATGCCAGGCGGACTGAGAGTGCGCGGCTGCCGCGGGATTCCACTCGGCACGACAGCAAACACCGACTGTCTGCGTTCGCAGGCAGGGCAAACAGAAGAGTCTGCTGCTGACCTCCCCTCTGCCCCCTGACACCACACTACACAATATGGCACAGTGAGTCTGGAAATAACCAGCGATCAGCACAAGGGCACGCCATATACCAGCTACTGCAGCCTCCTGCCAGGGGAGCACTTGCTGCCTTTCTTTCTGCAGACAGACATTTCTTTATTGTTTGGTTTTGGTATTAATATGCCACCTCTTATGCTGAACAATCAAAATACACATACACACTCATTCTTTTCTCTCTCTCACACACACACACACACACACACACACACACACACACACACACACACACACAGGTGTAGGCATGTTTGCTATGTTTGCGTGTGTGTAGAGCTTCTGTTACAGTGAGCTGCTGTACTCTGGGCCTCTCCCACACACATACACACACACACACACACACACACGCACACACACACACAAACACACACACACACAGCTGCAAATTTATGGTTGCCTATGTTGAGTTAAATGGATGGAATTTTGTGTGTCTTTTTTGCCAGAGTGGAGGGAAATGAATGGAGAAAAGTGGAGAGTCCCACAGCGCCTGTACAAATTAGTCTCTGCCTGCAAATGAACAGTGGAGGAGAGGGGAAAGTGGATTTGATTTAGTGACCTCTCTCTCTCTCTCTCTCTCTCTCTCTCTTTTTCCACACACACACACACACACACACACACACACACACACACACTCACAATGTGCTAGAGGGGTGTAGGAGCATCTGTGGCTGGTCTCCCCCTTTGCCACTCTCAATGGTCCGGCTCATGCTACGTCAAAAGGTTCAGCCTGAGTCTGTATCTGTAATAAGACTAATTGGAAGTCTTGGTGAAAATCATTGCAAAGCAGCCTAATTATGCAGTCATGATGGATTATGTGAAAGGGTCACATGTTGCTATGAGCAGTGGGATAGTTTAGAGTCGGACTCCAACCAATCGGAAGAAATGGAGTCTTCTTCACTTCACAGTGTTAAAAGAACACATCCTCAGTTTACAGGCCATTGGACACCGTCATAGTCCGAATAGTCCTACATGCTCAGAAGGTGTCTGGCCCACCTCCACACCATGTCTGCTATGCCATATCTCTGCAAATGATAGAGATGTTGGGTGTCTGTTTCAAGTGTTTCACGCACTTGACTACAGTGTCTGCCTGGCCTTGTGAAGCAGATTAGTGGCTCAACTAATGAGAAGGCAGCGGAGCATTGGAATGTATTCCTAATACACTGGAATGTATTTCTAACACACTGGAAGAGAGGAGTGGGAGTAGCAGAGAACACAATCTTCAAGGCCAGAGCAGAGGGCGTTTGGCGGTGCTCTGCTTGGTTTCTCCTGGCTGGGAGACGTGTGTGTGTGTGTGTGTGTGTGTGTGTGTGTGTGTGTGTGTGTGTGTTTGGGAGAAACAGTTCAGGGTTAATACTGTTTAGTTTGTTGGTATTGCTCCCTCCAACACATCATCCAGATTTTAGATGTAGAGAGTGTAAATTCACTTAATTCACACAATTTCTTAGAGGGAGATTTATGCTTATGAATCCCAAAAAGAGGATCACTATGTGGTAACTGACCCGTTGGCCGCATGGCTCAGACCTGCATAGACTGGATGGCTCATCCTGTAGAGGTGATGAGATACTAGGCTTCCAAGTTTCCACATTCTTTTCTGCGATTTATCTATCAGTGATAAAATAGGAATTCATGGGATAGTTTGGACAGATATAAATGAAATGAAACATTCTCAGCTCACCTAATTTAGAAGACAAGCAGAATGTGTACCACTTGGTTTGGTATTTTGCACAAGATAGGACTACTGTAATTCTGCACAATATCAAATATGCTTTCAGCCTATAACCACTTTCAGATGCTGATTTTGAAATGGCAGACAATCCCTGTGCAGATGTGCTAATGAAAGCATCATAGATACAATGTAATTTAATTTTTTTTACCAGACAAAGGACAATCTTTGTGAATTTTACCCCTTCTCCACAACTTTATCATTGCAATTGCAGAGTGCTCACATCAACAGACAAAAGCCATGAAAGCCAGAGGAAAAGTCATTCCACATAAATCTTAGTTATGTGACTAGCGAATGGGTAAGTTCAAGTAAGCGACTCTAACAAAAGTACATGGATTTCAAGTGAAAATAAGGAGATTCTGCAATGTGGCATACCCTCACCCATTTCTCATCTAGCACAACACAAAATGAACACAGTTCTTTTGGAATCAATTGGAAACAAATCCAAATTCAGCAGTGCAATTAGGCTCTTGTCTGGCTGGCAAGGCGGGGAGAGCGAGCACACATTTTCATCCTTTCAAGGGAAATGCGCTGCATGATTCATCGCTATACCTGTCACTAGTGTAAAAAATGTAATCTTTTACCACCTTCCCGACCTGTTTTCTGCAAAATGATTGTTACAGTAAAAAAAATTGACTGTGCTGCTGAGGGATGTTTCCCTTCTCAAAAATGTTTCTTTTGTTGACATTTGAAAATGCATGTATGTATTTTTCATGATTAAACCAGCACAAAACAAAACAAAGAAAAACAATATTTCTGGAAACTCAAACATAGAGAACAATGTCATCAGGATTAAGTGTGTACTGTATATACAGTAGCTATACTGAATATGCTGGAAATATTCCTAATTTATGGCATTTTAAGACCAGTAAAACAATTAGTAAGATATGGGAGCCCGGGTTATGACTTAACCCCCCCCCTCTCTCTCTCTCTCTCTCTAGCACTGTTATTGTAATCTGGAGAAAGACCCATGTTCTCCCCACATTACTCTTCTAATCAATAAATATGCAGGAAGTTCCAAAGGCGCTAATCATGGGGAAGCGGAGGAGGTGTGCCCTTACTCAGCCCTTGATTATCCAGTTTAGCTGCAGTCTGCAAAAAGGCCATTGGCCTGCCTGCCTGCCTGCCTGCCTGTCTCAAAGCTCAAAGCCTGCCATGGAATGAAAGGTGAGGAACTAATATCTCATCGTCCCGCATCTCCTGATTACTTTTCTCTTAGAGTTCCGCCCTTTGTTCTTGGTGGGAATAAATTTGAATAGCGGATGAGGTGAGGAGGCCGTGGGTGGTGCAGTGTTAGGGGTGTAAATGTGATCTCTAGAGAGGAGCGACACATGAAAGATGCTCCTGGATAAGACGCCACTCCTCCTTTAACGCTATCAGTCACAGCGCCACACACAGCCCCTCTCTTCTGTACCTCTCCTTTACACCTGCCGCTAATAGGTGAGCGTGAACGGCTCCTCTCCCGGGTCTAGCCTCTCCTTGCACCCACGTGGCACAGGCTACTTTCAGGATTGGCAAATTGGCAGGAATCATTGACAGTACAGATGATTTTAAAGGTGCGCTAAAACTATAGTCAAAATACTCAAAGGTCAGTCTTAACCCCATTTAAAAATGGACTGAACAAACAGACATCCTAAGGTTGTCCAGGATGTCACCTCAGCCTGGTTGGATGAGAGATGCAATCATGATTTAGATTGATCAGCTTCTGGTTTGATTAAATATGTAATGATCATTTGGATTGGTAAGCCCCTGGTCATAACGGAGTGTATGTGCAATGATTGGTGGATCTGTGTTGACTATTGGCTTCTTGCACATCCAGTTAGTCTGAAAGAAATGCAACATTTGGCCATAATAAATCTGTCCCATGCAGTGTGTGTCTCCTGGTATGTACTGTATACCGGGCTCACAGTATCTAGTATCTGGCCAGGTTCTGGGTCAGCTGGCTGTTGTATTAATTCTATTCCTTGTGTAGTGGCCTCACAGTTCAGCTTGCCTTACAAACATGGTGGTACACTAAAACGAGCTGCACATTCATAAAGTGAAAACAACAATGATTTTATAATAGTCAATTTAACCTGTCTTACATCCCAGAATTTGCCATTAGCTTCCTTTAATATGCAAAGCTATTGTTTGCTACAGCAGGAATTAACTTTTACTTATTGTGCCAGTTCCAATTTAGAAATGAAATGAAACCTGTTATGAAAAGCATGTAAAATGATTAAGAAACCATGTCACTGAGCAATTCAGAGCCTAAACAGACAGTGTGAAATTATGAAAATAAGCAACCAAAATGGTGGAAGTTCCCATTTTCATGCCTTAATACCTTTAATTATATCAACTGTGGCATCTGTAACATAAATATTACTATTAAACTATCTAAAATGGATTTTTTTTTTCATAATATCAATTTTTATAGAGAATGTGACACTCTGCATTTCATAGAAATCAATTCACATTTTCACAGAAATGTTTTGTTAAGAGAGAACAAATCTATTTGCACTATACAATTGCTTATTATTTCCATAATAAAGACAGAAATATACAAATGATGTTAAATTCATAGCGTATTGCATCAAAGGCAAATTCCACTTGGTGGCTTACACAGTCGGAGAGCGAGGGAGGGCACTTGGCCAGGCTTCACTCACTAAGCACAAAACCACTAGGAAGAAAATAGATTCACAACGGGACGCTACTCAGAGGTCAATCACACACGAATATTGTAATTGTCTCTCCAATGTGGCAACGTTTGGCAACCTTTTACTTTAAGTGGACATCTTGACACATTTAGAAGGATGTAAACCTGCCCCAGACTTATGTTCAGATCAACCGTAGCTAGCACCTTACTGAATTGATTGAATTAGTTTTCCACTGTTTTTTTCCAATATAAAGAATGAGATAAGGATGGCAAATAATCTACAGCAATAGATGAGCACAGGTAAAAATGTGTGTGCTTTGATTGGTGAACCATAGTCAGTGGTCCAGTATAAGGTATGACCTTAGCCGTGTTGGGCCTGAATGAAGCTAGGCTCTGGAGTATTATCCACTTTAAGTCTAGACAGAGAAACTAAACGTGATTATATAACTTCTCATAATTCCCTAGTACATTATTTATGAGGGCCCTAACCATCTCTGCGTTCTTTATGACCTAGCCAGAGTGCTTGAGCTGAGGTGGAGGTCCCTTGCAGCAAAGCTCCATCATCTGGAAGTGCCACAGGTTAACTAGCTACAGCATCATTCTGCACTCTTTCATCTTAATAGCAGTCTCTTCCCCCTTTTACACCAAACTAAAGCTACTCTGGAACTAGTGAGACACAAAAGGAATGAAAGAGACATATCTTCAGCCAGTAGCCACACTTTACTCAAATGCTGTGTTAGAAGCTATAGCCATGTCATAAAGCTGCCATGTCATCTGTCCCACACTGCCATGATGATTTATGGCCGTCATAATACATGTATGTAATACTGTCACGTCACCTTAAATTGATGATTTTTATAGAAAGATGATGTGAGCACACCTCAGTTGCATCATGATTAGTGTCTGACTTCTGTAACTAAGCAATTACCAGTGTGTGAGTGCCAGGTGTTGTAGTCTAGCTATTCAGTCTATGCCAACACATTTTCTGTACAGTAGCCTATATGTTATGTTATAGACCTATATTAAGTGGATATTGCAATACCAAAGAAGGTGGTATTATACATACTACTACAGTTTATACTGTATGCTAGTCTACCTTGTTAACTTGTTCCCGACAGTGCAGTAGGCAGTGGTCATTACGTGGGTGTTACATCACTTTAGGTTCTCGTAATGTCCCACCACAAAAAACGATATAGTAGCCAGGGCAGATATGTAGAGTTGAATAGGCAGATATTGAATGGGCAGATATGTAAACGTAAAAAGAAGTGAATGGGCAGATATGTAAATATATTGATTGAATAGCCTATTGTATTTTATTTCTTTTAGGTTTTAACTTCAGTTATCTGTTTTAATTAGATCTAAGTCTCTTGCTATTGTAATGTTGTTGGAGGTGAAAATTGACTTGGAGAAGTATCAGTGAAGAAATACTGGAACTGTGGTCATGTAAAACGAGTAACGTGTGTTTGTGTGTGTGTTGAAACAGTATCATACAGTAAACTGACTGATATAGGGATATTTGCTTGGTGATTTCTTGGCGTAGAGGCACTACCAGTTAATGAAACAATTTCAAAGTAATTTTCTTCCTAATTAAACAAACTTGTTGCATAATGCAAACATGCCACAGCAAATATACTACTCACAGGGACTCGATGGAAGTGCATGAGGTGCACCTCAAATGATTTATCCTGAGTGAAGTGCTTTATAAGTCTATGTTTGCATTAATGGGAGTGCATTAAGTTGATATTGCAATCATGTTGATCAGATGTGTTTTGAGAAAGTTTGGCTTAGCAATTTCATCCAGGAAGCGCTGATATGGCAGTGCAAGGGGTATATCATTGATACATGATCTCAAAGCTCAAAAACATCATGACAGTATTCTCTGCAAGTGAGTACCCGTATAGGTCCCAGACAGAGTGTGCATAAGAGTTAATACAAGCCGCTACCTTACCCGAAGTTGATTCTCTCCACGCCACTGTTGGTGGCAGATAATTTTGGCTCCATTATGGACATCATGAGTCATTTGTGGAGACAAACAGTAATGTGGGTTGAGACTTCTGAGGAAATGAGCCCAAATTGACCTCTGCACTCGTCAAGGCAATGATTGACTGATGAGTCAAATACAGTTTAAAAGACTCCAGATTCATGTAAGGGCCTGTTTGCAGTGGTCTTCCAGCCACAGCATGGACACATACAAAGCTCTTTTAACATGCATGCTCCTCTGTATAGGTAAGACAAAAAAAATAGTCTACCAATTGCATTTGGAATAGCTTTGCCTGTTTATTTTATGTGCTCTATTATGTTCTCTTCATCTATGAAATAATTATTATTTTATGTGCTCTATTATGTTCTCTTCATTTGTGGAGACAAACAGTAATGTGGGTTGAGACTTCTGAGGAAATGAGCCCAAATTGACCTCTGCACTCGTCAAGGCAATGATTGACTGATGAGTCAAATCTATCTATTTGTTTTACAGATACAGTTTAAAAGACTCCAGATTCATGTAAGGGCCTGTTTGCAGTGGTCTTCCAGCCACAACATGGACACATACAAAGCTCTTTTAACATGCATGCTCCTCTGTATAGGTAAGACAAAAACAATAGTCTACCAATTGCATTTGGAATAGCTTTGCCTGTTTATTTTATGTGCTCTATTATGTTCTCTTCTATGAAATAATCTATGAAATAATTATTATTTTATGTGCTGATTGTGCTCTATTATTTTCTCTTCATCTATGAAAATAATTATTACTTTTTGATTTTGACTTTTGGTTAATATTTGTTGTGGATCCATGTTAATAAACATTTAAACTGCAGAAGCTTTGATTTTATTTTTAAGATGATCCGGCTAGCATCTTATGGTTGTTTCTCTCTTGTCAGTCACTGGCGTGTTTTCAGACGTGCTTGATGATTACACTAAGACTGAGGGTGCCTGGATAGTAACTCTGGTCAATCAAACATATGCAGTAACAACAACTGCTGAATGTGCAATCAAATGTGACGCTGAGGTTGCCTTCCACTGCAGGTACAGTAGACAACAGCTTACAAAATGGACCTGCAACTTCACTTGTCCAAATGCCACAGCATTAATAAGGTGCTATTGTCCACAGGGCCTTCATATTTGTTGAAAAAAGTGAAGAATGTGTGACTGTTCCAGCAAACTCTCAAATGGAGATGCTACGGAGGAGGATGAGTTCAGCACTTTATGAAAAGAAAGGTAGCCTACTCAACGAATCCAAATTTGTCCTCACTGTATAATTGTGAAAGAAATAGCCCTACTATTGTACTGCAGCTTGCCCTACAATTAGCTGAATATATTCTACACCTCAATTTTCTAACCATCAAACAGCATCCATAGAGTATACAGACCTAATCCTGTCACACAAAATATCTTACTATATGAGAAGAGATGGCATTTTTCTTTTCTCATTAGTCTTTTTCCATGTAGAATATTTAAAAGAATGCATCACAGGTGATGGGAGCAGTTACAGGGGAACCAAAACCAGGACGAAATCAGGAAGAACATGCCAACGATGGGCCTCTAAATGTCCCCATGTACCCAAGTAAGTCCATCCCTCACAAACATCTTCTCACACAACCTCTTATATGTGCCACAACAACTCCACCTTTATCATAATGTGAAATAGTTTGCAGTGTTGTGTTCTGAATCGCACTAACAAATGCAATGTTTTCTCCCTCAAAGATTTACACCAGAAAAATACCCTAATGCTGACCTGGAGTCCAACTTCTGCCGAAATCCAGACCATGATTCTAATGGTCCCTGGTGCTACACTACAGATCCAAACATGAGATGGGAGTCATGTGGCATCAAGGACTGCAGTGGTAATGCATGGGTGCTGCGGTATAATGGACTGCAGTGGTAATGCATGGGTGCTGCGGTATAATGGACTGCAGTGGTAATGCATGGGTGCTGGGGTATAATGGACTGCAGTGATTTTGCATGGGTGCTGGGGTATAATGGACTGTAGTGTAAATGCATGGGTGCTAGGCTAATGCTGTGCGATGCTGTGCGATCCTATCAGTTACATATCATATGCTGCAACATTGTCCAACCCTTCCATCAGATGATATTGAACATTCATGCCATTTCCAAAACAGATGATCTAGTGAATCCATACTTGTGATTACTTTGGCTTAGGTTCTACAGAGGAGTGCATGCACTGCAATGGGGAACAGTACAGAGGCAAAGTCTCAGAAACAGAGGGTGGCTACACCTGTCAGCGTTGGGATGTCCGAACTCCACACAACCATGCCTACAATCCCTCAGAGTATGCCCCTTCCATAAAGAGTCATCACTCAGTGTTATTTGCTGTAGGGGATAACATATCATTGTGTGTGTTTGTGTGTGTGTGTGTGTGTGTGTGTGTGTGTGTGTGTGTGTTGCATAGACTTCCTGATAAGTACCTGGAGGAGAACTACTGCAGGAACCCAGATGGGGAACGAAAGCCTTGGTGTTTCACCACAGACCCCAAGAAGCGCTGGGACTTCTGCAACATCCCTCGATGTGGTGAGTCACGTTTCTAACATCTCCGCTAAAACCTGTTGTACATGTTGTTCTGACCATCCCTCTTTCTATTGCTCTCTCAGCCTCTGAGCCTCCAACTGTAATGCCTGAGCTCGCCTGTATGACTGGTGATGGCATTGATTATCGAGGAAACGTTTCTATGACGGTGTCGGGAAAAGTCTGTCAGATGTGGTCTGCCCAGTTTCCACATAAGCACCCTCGAACTCCAGAAAACCACCCATGCAAGTAAGGCCTGATTGGAGCTGCATCTGAGTACAGTACGAATATGTACCTCATATTGTCTTTTGAAGATGCCCCTTCAAATGAACCGTTCATTTCACTCTCTTAGAGGCCTTGAAGAAAACTTCTGCAGGAATCCTGACAATGATTTAAGACCCTGGTGCTACACAACAGATCCTGAGACTAGGTTTGAGTACTGCAATGTGCCAATCTGTGGGAAACAACCTGTGCCTGGTCAGTGTAACCACCAATCACTTTACACAACATATAGATCACTTTAACATAAATTACATAAAAATCTGTGTATTCTCTCACAACATCATTTTAAACAGGAATCTCTAAGAAGTTTACAAGGTAATTTGCTTGGTCATGGCAGTTTTGATTATAGGCTGTATCTCTATTTATGTGCACAATTGCAAATATTCATTATTTCAAATGCATCCACCATATAATGGCAAAACATTCATCAAGTGATGCAAACAGTTCTCAACCAAAAACTACACCAATTCCAACTGCAAAACATCTACAGCAGGGGTGGCCAACCCGAGGCTCGGGAGCCGCATGCGGCTCTTTGCCTGGAGTCATGCGGCTCTTACGTTCATTTCAAGGTTTAAAAATTTCAGCGTTACTACAGCTCACTCCATGCTAACTTCAACCAGGATTTTCCAAAACGGACTGAACTTCGAAATGATCTTACTATTGGGGTATATTTCTCTTATCATATTGGTGTGTGACATTTACAATTCATCTGTCTGGCAGAGGTGTGTGTGTGTGTGTGTGTGTGTGTGTGTGTGTGTGTGTGTGTGTGTGTGTGTGTGTGTGTGTGTGTAAGAGATGGTTGGGGGTGTGTGTCCATGTGTATGATGTTGTTGGTCTGTGGGCTTACTATTGTAGGGGTAGATTTCTGTTATTATTCTGTTGGTGTGTGACTTCTGGTGGAGGTGTAAGTGTGTGTGTGTGTGTGTGTGTGTGTGTGTGTGTGTCAGAAAGATGGGTAATAGTTGTAACAGGTTCATGATTCCGTGTGCCGATGTGGCTCTTTGCTGTAACATAGTCAGATATGTGGCTCTTGGTCTCCGACTGGTTGGTCACCCCTGATCTACAACAAAACTGGCTGTCTTCCTGACATGTATAACTGTTATGGCAGCAGATCCTATATCTGTGTCATTCAGGATGTAGGAGCATTCTGGAAAGTCATGAACGCGTGCAAACCGTGTTCAACAAAAAATATCTTTATGTAGAATAAAAATGTAAATCTAGTTTCCATACAAATAAAGTGTTTCCAGTTTCACACTTCCATGTTTACAGGTTTCCTTCAATAATTCTTAGTTATTAATCAAAACTAGCATGGTAGCGCGGCAGCACGGTCAAAAAACTATGTGCATCCGTGCTCCTACAATCATTCTCTGCTCTACTGTTCTCTTCAGCTCAGATGTGTCTCCACGCTGTCAAACCCAAACCAAGTCCCAAACCTAAAATTACAATTAACCTAAACTAAGGTCATTGCTATATGCATGAAATAATACAGAAATCTTAGAAATATTTATACATTAAAAAAAATAATTATCAAATATTATCTATGGCTCTAATAATAACCCTTTGCAGAATTCAACATGGCATGCCTAATGAAAACAATACACCAACACTACGCTACGCTAACAATCGAGAGACTCTACTAGTTGTCATCATACTCAACAGTAGCGGTGAATCTTGAGGTGACCGGAAGCCAATATCAAAGTATCACCTGAGGAAGTCGTACAAAATTGCTATTAGTAGTATAACAGTAACCTACAAGTATTACGCAAGAAGTGTGAATACATACTTTGAAGATTCATGTTTTTGCTGTCTGCCTGTAGAGATAAACCTCTGCAGTGGTACAGATGGATACTGTAACAGTATTTGCACCTTCTTGAACAAGATTAAGTGACCATTACAGTGGCCAAAAACCACAGAGCTGCATGAAGAACTGCACAGCAGGGCCTCACACGCTACTGGCTGTAGCCAGTTTGACAGGGTTTGACAACCCTGATTTGGTAGTGCCTGGCCAAATCAGGGTTGTCAAAAACATGCCAATAACCTGCCTATATGTAGCCTGACATAGCCCGCCCATCATACTGCTGTTCATCCGTATTCATGGCTGGGGACGGTCTTCTGGGGCGGGTTTACATTAGTAGAGAGACAACTGACCAATAAGTGAAGCTGATTAGACGAGCTGTCCAATTGTTTCAAACGAGAACTGAATGCCCTCCGCCCCGCCCTATAATCGTGTCAGGTTAAAGAACCTCCAGACCATGAATACGGATGAACAGCAGTATTATGGGCAGGCTATGTCAGGCCAGTCTATATGTGTAAGATATCACAAGTCGAAGGATTGTGCAGAAGAACTTTTACTAATAGTTTCAAGCAACATGGCAGTCGGTACAAACTGATCAGGTATCAGAACATATATGAACTCCCGGCTCTAACCACCGGTCACTAAGGCAACAGCCTCTTAAAGTGGCGCATGCGTAAAAGCACAAACCCAATACACTACACCCCTTTCCCCCAGTTCACAAAATCTTCAAAACGTCGTGGTGGGTTGCGCTCTCTGGCTGGGCGCTGTTGAGGTGTAGTAGGTACAGGTACATCCTGAGGGCCAGGAGGACCCACGGGCTCAGTAGTCTCCGCCGGTTGCGGTAACATGCACGTAGCTGACCCTTGTGACGGCTCCTGTTGCAGTGGTGTGCCACGGTCATTGTGAGACTCTTCAGAGCTCACTGCAGCATCTGAAACCACCCTCTCACGTAGCTGATCCACATGGCGCCGATGAAGACGGCCGTCTGGTGTCTGCACTCTGTATGACACTGGGCCAGTAACATCCACGATGACACCGGAGGCCCAATGGCGACCCCCAGTATAGTTCCTCATGTAAACCTTATCCTCTGGGCTGAAACTCCTGTTAGCGCCACCCTGCTTTTCAGCAACCACCTCCTGCTTGTTATGCATCTCTGTTTCATAATCAGGATGAAGGCGATCAAGAGCAGTGGTAAGGCGTCTGTTCATGAGCATCTCAGCGGGGCTCTTCCCTGTTGCTGAATTAGGAGTGACATGCTGAGACAATAGGAACCTGGCTAGGCGTGTCTGCCAGTCCCCAACGGTGATCCTGGACAAGGCCTCCTTCGTTGTCTGGACCATCCTTTCAGCTTGGCCATTTGAACGAGGATGATATGGCGCTGTGGTCACATGTCTAATGCCATTCCGTCTGGTAAACTCTTTGAATTCCTCTGAGGTGAAAGAGGCACCGTTGTCAGAGACAATGACATCAGGCAACCCATGAGTTGCAAACAAGAGTCTCAGTGTGCTGATCACCACAGAGGACGCCATTGAACTCACCATGGCTACCTCCAGTCACTTAGAGTGTGAGTCCACCACTATGAGGAACGTTTTTCCGTGGAATGGGCCAGCAAAGTCTATGTGCAAACGGGACCATTTCTTTGTAGTCCACTCCCAAGGATGAAGCTGTGCAGTAGGCGGTGCATGGCGGGACTCTTGGCAGACTTCACAAGACTTGACAGTTTGCTCAGTGACGCAGCATCCATGCCGGGCCACCACACGTAACTCCTACCCAGCCCCTTCCATACGTACAATGCCTGGGTGTGCATCATGTAGCATGGCTAACACTTCCTTCCTCGCCAGACTGGGGACAACTACACGTACTTCCCCCATAACAGGCAGTTCTTATGAGCCGACAGCTCGTGACGCCGGTTGAAGAACGGCCTGAAAACGGTCCTCAGGCACCTCTGCTGGCCAGCCATGTAGGACCCAGCGTAGAACCATCGTGACAGTATTGGATCTTTCACAGTAAGAGCAGCCATTTTGTTGGCAAGGCAGTGGGGCAACGGGCACCATTTCCAACAAAAGCACCTCCAAAGGTGGTGGAGTCTCGCTCATTGTCGTGGGTAGAGGCAAGCGGCTCAAGGCGTCGGCATTTGCTAGGTGTCTACCTGGCCGGTAACATAGCTCGTAGTCATAAGCCCCAAGGATCACACTCCAGCGCAGCATACGAGGGGACAGCACACTTGGCATGGGCTTAGAGTGGTGCAGCAGACCTAAAAGAGGCTTGTGGTCTGTAAAAATCATGAAATGGCGACCCGCCAGATACTGGTGAAATTTTTTAACAGCAAAAATGACAGCCAGTGCTTCCTTGTCAATTTGCGCATAATTCCTCTCTGTCGCCGACAGTGTTCTGGATGCAAAGCATATGGGGGCCTCTCGTCCATTCGGGTTCTATATGGCAGAGCAATGCCCCCAACCCATATGGTGAGGCATCACATGCAACTGCTAGGGGTTTGGTCTCATCATAGTGGGTAAGCACACCATCAGCTTGCAATAACTCTTTTGCAGCAGAGTAAGCCCTTTCGTGCTCCTCAGTCCACTGCCATGACGCAGAGTGGTCAAGGAGACGATGCAGCGGTTCCAGGACTGTAGCTTTGTTGGGCAAAAAGCAGCTGTAAAAATTGAGGAGGCCCAGGAAAGACTGTAACTCTGTTTTGTTACGAGGAGAAGGTGCCTCACGAATAGCCTCCACCTTTTCATTGGTAGGCCGCACCCCATCTTTGTCAACTCGAAACCCCAAAAATTCAACCTGATGTGAGGCAAAAATGCTCTTTTCCTTTTGCAGTCGTAAGCCTGCCTCTGTAAAACGTCCCAGCACAGCACACAGTCGTGCATTGTGTTCCTCTATTGTTTTTCCAGCAATCAGAATGTCGTCAAGATATGGTTGAACACCTGGAATGCCAGCAAGCAGTGTGTCCATGAAGCGCTGGAAGATTGACACAGCTGTTGACACGCCAAACTGCAGGCGGCGGGCCCGGAACAGCCCACGATGCGTGTTAATGGTGAGGAGTTCTGCTGCCTCATCATCTAACATGAGTTGTTGGTAAGCTTGCTTAAGATCCAATTTACTGAAAATTACCCCCCTGCTAGTTTAGAGAACAGTTCTGCCACAGTAGGAATGGGGTATACATCAGGTTTCACAACAGTGTTGACTGTGCAGCGATAGTCACCGCAAATTCTTAAGCTGCCATCCTTTTTGCCACTGGTACAATTGGCGTGGCCCAACGTGAGGTTCGCACTGGCTCAAAAATGCCTTGGGCCACCAGTTTATCAAGTTCCTCATCTAACTTCGGCCGGAGAGCAAACGGCACTGGACGGGCTTTAAAAAATTTTGGTGATGCTCTAGGGTCAATGTCAATCGATATTGGCGGTGTGCGTGAAACCCCTAACTCCTGAAATACTTCTGCAAATTCAGTTAGGATGGACTCTATAGATTGCTCAGGCACTTGATGCACCCCTATCACTGAGATGCCTAAAGCATCAAACCAGTCTCGCCCCAAGAGACTTGTCCCCTGACCATGTACAATAAGCAGGGGTAGAGTATGGATACAGCCCTGATATTGCACCTCCACAAAAGTTTTCCCTTTGATCTGCAGCTCTGCTTGTGACCATTGTTTCAGTATACTGGTGTCTCTGTGTATGACAGGAGGATGTACAGGCCACAGTAAGTTGTAAGTGTTCTCACTGATTAAAGAGCATGCTGCCCCAGAGTCCACCTCCATGACATGTGTCTTGTTATTCAACATCACATTAGCTTGATATGGTAATTTCTTGTTTGTGTGTGACTCTGTCCCCATTGTGAAAATCTCATATTCCCCCTCTTCCTTATGTGTAACTGTATGTGCATGCTGTGCTTGTGTTGTAACAGATGAGCCAGCAAAGGCACTGTCCTTATTTTTCTTCAAACAAACCCGAGCAATGTGCCCTCTTTTCTTACAATAATGACAAACAGCAGAATTAAATTTGCAGTCACTTTGGTTGTGCAGGCCTCCACAACGAAAACATGGCTTGTCCTCGTTTTGAATTGCTGCTTGTTTCACCTTTGCTGTGGTCTGATGAACATCTGCCATTTGTGGAGGATCGCGTTCAGTACGAAGCAGGCGTGCATTCATAGCTGCTGTCTCAGCAGCAATGGCTTTTTCTTCAGCCTCCTTAAATGTGAGCTTTGGTTCCGCCAGCAGGCGGCGCTGGAGTCCTTCGTCTAACACTCCACAGACTATTCTGTCACGCAACATTGCATCCAGTTGATCCTCAAACTCACAGTGAACAGAAAGTTTTCGCAGTTCAGCTATATAACTGGAAATGCTTTGGCCCTGCTTCTGCTTGCAATTATGAAACTGAAAACGCTGCACTATCTCTGACGGTGGTGGGCAGTAGTGACGTTTCAAAGCTGCTTTTATGTCCTTATAAGCTACGTCTGTAGGACGAGTGAGGGCTAGAACAGAACGCAAAGTCGAATAAGTTGCAGCACCACACACACTTAGTAGCACTGCTCTTTTCTTCCCAGCGTCATCAATCTGATTGGCTTGAAAAAAACACTCCAATCGTTCAATATACTCTTCGATAGAATGGCCAGCGCCTTCATTAAATTCTTCTATTCGACCCAGCGTGGTCATGTTGCACTTTACTTGACTGTCGGTAACGTTACTCACACACAAGCTTAATTATCGTCGAACTTCAGGAGCCAGCTGATTCAACGTTCCATGAGTCCGAATCCGCTTCGTCGCCAGTGTAAGATATCACAAGTCGAAGGATTGTGCAGAAGAACTTTTACTAATAGTTTCAAGCAACATGGCAGTCGGTACAAACTGATCAGGTATCAGAACATATATGAACTCCCGGCTCTAACCACCGGTCACTAAGGCAACAGCCTCTTAAAGTGGCGCATGCGTAAAAGCACAAACCCAATACACTACAGTATCCATGTGACAAACTGCTGTTAGAGAATTTTGGGATATTTCTTTTGAATGTTGAGCTATTAAAGGAATGTACCGGAGTGAATTCAAGTATATAGCCCTGTTGAAAGAGCTTGCTAAAGTTAGTGAGTGGCACGGTATGTTTGATGTGGATTTGTGCACTATCAGGGAAAAGTTCACCTCTGATTTTTTTTAATATGATATAGGGAAGATAAGGGGGCTACAATTTTTGGTGTACTTTATATTAAGGTCAAAGTAAAGGTCAAAAGGTCATGACATTTTAGCTTACTCTTACATCAAATCTGAGGATCCAGATTTGGAATCCTTGGACAATTCCCAACCCAGAAATACCATTGTTTTGATGATAGACCCTCTGGTTACTGAGATATGGGGGTTCAAATATCAGACGCCGACCCGTTTTGGCATTTTTGGCAAAATTGGGCAGGCCGTAACTTCACAACCGTTGGTCCAATGGGGCTAATATTTGGTAATTTGTCTTTGCCAGCCTAGATGACCCTATAGACCAAATTTCAGCAAAATCTGAGCTGGTGGGGTGTAAGCCATTGGGCGATTTGACATGGAATGACCCATTTTCACTCTACTGAATGGCGGCCATCTTGAATTTCAATGTCAAAACTAGGTTTGATGATTAAAATGATGTCAGATTTGGAATTCTCATGGTTGACTTGTATGAAAAAGTGCCTTCATACATGATTCTAGGTCATCCAGATTAAAAGTTATTTTTTAAAGATGGCGCCAGGCGCCATTTTGAATTTGGCTCTCCGGGATTTTTGGGAGGGACATGGGGGCTAAATCTTTTCTAAAGGGTCCATAGAGGTCAAATCAATCATCAAAACATTGTTGCCAGAGGATGGTCACAGAACCTCACATTACGACTGGACTATGTGTTGCTGTGAGTCTAAACTTAACCAATACGTAAATATTTTTACATTTTTTAATTAAAATAAGTATTTATATATGAATTTGTCAAGGTAGTGCCTAAAACTGTCATATGGTGTGACATTAAAACAATTTGATATAAAATAAAAATTAGATATTTTTTTCTTCTTTAATTTACGTCAATGTACTTATTAATCATGTTTACTTTGATATGCAACATTTGCTTGTGAATATTTAGGATAAAAACTTAACATTTGACAAGTTATTATGTCAAGGAGGAGAATGGTCTGAACTCTAACCAGATATTTTAGCGTATTTCTGACATTCTTTGTCAAAAGTTGCTCAAAATTTTTGAGATTTTTGCAGATGTCATTTCCTTTCTACACTATTGATTTTGTCATGATTTGTCAGTTAGAAAGTATTGTTTTATGACGTTTTCTATGATTATTTGACGTCACACCAAATGACATAGTGTCACGCCATATGATGAAATGCACCAAATCACAATGTATCAGCGCAAAAAAAAGGTATTTCATGAAAATAAAATCATTAACAATGAATTTTGAAGTCCACTGATAAGAACTTTAGGGATAACATCTATTTTTTAACTGCATATTACATGTGAAACATGGTGACATGGGGGAAAAATGAGAAAGGGAAATATAAATTGTTCAGATCCTATTTTGCTAAATTCTTATCACAGATTTAATATATTTCATATATGATTTTTAAATTGAATTCGTGTTTTTACATATATTTTCAATATAAAAATGCAGTTTGGTCATAGAGTGTGACAGAAATGTCATATAGTGTGACTGTACATTTTCAATGTCCCAATGTAATAACAATGTAATAACAATGTCATTCCATATGATATATTGTCACTCCATATGACATTTTGACAGTTTATCTAATTTATTAGACAACTAAATACAGCTAGATATTATTTAGCATGCAACTGACCACATGGCAGCAATGCTTTCTAAGAATTCATAAAGAAGATTTGTGAAAAATAACAATTTTTATTGCAAATGATGTCACACCATAAGACACAAATTGTTGGCCACTATTGATGATGTCGGATATGGAGCTTTTTATATAAAAATCTAAAAGGCAGACCTGACCTCCTGACCATGGCAATCACTCCTGACATGCTATTGTAACTTCCTGATTAAGCAGGGTCCATGTCATGGCAATGATGTCCAAATTAATGCCCGTTGAAAATATAAAATATAGTGTCACACCATATGACGTCCATTGTAGGGACAAAATATATTTGATTAGAACTTAGTTGGACGTTATGCATGGGCATCGAAACTTTCTGTGGTTATAGAAAACATCTACTTATTTTATTTGCCTGGTAAAAATTTTAAAGTATTTCTACTTTATATGGATATACATTCTAATTAGGAAAATCACACGCATTAGTGGACAGTCACGCCATATGACATTTTTTATGTTTGGATAGTTGTTATATGTCAAAATTTAAATACAACGCCAACAATATTAGTATGCAGGAAGTTGATCCTATCAGACCAACAACATTTCCATATCAATTCTTAACAATTACCATTTTTTATACGTGTGTGACAAAAGGACAGTCTGAGTTTTGCTATCCGTCATCCACCCATTTATGGGAGGTGAAGGGCCCCCATGTCCTGTTTGCTTGGGGCCCCCTAAGTACATTGCCCTGATCATTGAGCAGGCTTTAGTGTTGTTTGTATCAACTTGTTAGTTGCGCTGAGGCTTTAGTCGTCTTACCTCAGCCGAATGTCTATCACTCGTGGCCAGACTATACATTTTATGTGATAGTCTGGCTTGTCAGTCTAACTTATTGGGCTCTATCATGCATCATTTTGCTTTTGCGAACAGCACAAGCTGTCATTGCTTTTTTCACAGGGTTTCCCGCAGGTCCTTAAAAACTGTGAAATACATAACTCTTTCAAGATCTCTTAAATTTAATGAAATGACTGGAATTTTCTAAAGGGAGGTATTAAATTTAATATTGGACCGAACGATTCTAAAGCTAATAAAATGCCTAATTCTAAAAGTAACCAACGTACCTTTTGGCTACAACGGGAAGTCCATGTAACTAAGTCCATGAGCACAAAGAGCTGTGAACAGAACAAGGATGGAAGACATGCGGCAAGATGATGTGTGTATGGTAAGGAAGAGTTCTATTTCCTACATTACAGACCGCCAGGGCGGTGCTGAAGCACTAGTGGAAGCATCCTTGCATCCGCGCGTGATCGAGAATCGTATACAAAAGTTGTCATCTCATGACGTATGACGTGTCTGACTGCCTATATAAGGCAACATCCCACGTCACATCAGTCTCTTCTTTTTCCTCGCGTGGGAATCGCATCTACTTGGAAGTACCACTTATTGCGTTGCGCATTGTATGTATTTTCCGTGATTGGATCTAACATTACCTGCGACAATTACTGTGCAGCTCGTGAATGAAGAGGACTTCATCGGGTTCGATCCACACGAGCTGTTTGGTCGCTAAGGTAAGTTGAGAATATATTCAGTAGTCACTGAATCTTGGCTGCCAAGTTTCAGGTTGAGTTATTGCAAACGGTCTGGTTGCCAGCTAGTTTGTTCGGTTCAGCTAACCTATTGGTTGCCAATACGGTTAGCACCTGCTGTTTTTTTTTTGTCTGCTTGCTGTCGCAGCTTTGATTGTAGTAACCTAACGGTAACTTTAGTAAATTTTCGTGGGAACTTAGCTTCAGCTTCTGGTTGCCAGCAAGCTGTTGACTGTTAGCGTAGCTTAAGTCACTTGGCCCTGGTTGCCGGGCTAACGGAGCTACATTAGCTGACTTGTTGAGCACTAGCTGCTATACGGAGTCTGTTAAGTCTCGTATCTAAAATGGAGATGGTCAGGTGTACCACTTGCCCCAATTTAATAGAGGTGCTGGACGCACATACTAACTGCGCGGAGTGCCTGGGTGTTCAACATCTAAGGGAGGCAATGACGGATCCATGCCCTTCGTGTGCCTTAATGCCGCTCGCTGTTAGACAGGCACGCTTAGCTGGAATGGAGCGTAGTGCGGGCAGTGTTTTGGTTGCTGATGCTCAGGTGCAACGTAAGCGTCGGCATTCGCCAGTGCGTGTGAAACAGCACAAAAAATCGAAGTCTTCAGAGTTAGAGCGTAGAGTTGAACAGCTCTCATCTACTGTAGAACGTCTGCTGCCTCTGCTGGCAGGGCCCCCTCCGACAGCAGGGCCACAGGTAGGTACTGCAGGGGAGCAGCCTGCATCGCCTGCCTCCTTGTCAGCTGCGGGCTCTCGTTCTCCAACGCCGGATCAGGAGGAAGTGATGTCTGTGGCTGCCTCAGACACCTTTTTTAGTCAGGCCCCCTCATCAGTACGGCCACCGGGTGAGGTGCTGGCAGATGATGAACCCCACGATATGGGCAGTGATGCAATGTCTGGGAGATCGGGGGAATCCTCCTCAGTGTCAGGCTCAGTGGAGGCTACACTGAAGGCTCTGCTGGCACGTTTGCAGTTGGACACTCCAGGTACTGGAGTCACTGGATCTGAGAACATGTTCCTCCGCCGTGCTCAGCGTGCCACTTTGGTAGTTCCGCAGTGTCGTGACTTTACTTCTGTGGTAACATCTGCTTTTGCGGCTGCTAAAAAACCTGTCCGCCCAGACCAGATGTCTCGTATGCTGGCGACAATGCAGGAACCAGATGAAGTTGGCCTTGGCAGTATGCCAACCGTCGAGCCAAGTGTCGCATCACTCATCGTGTCTCCTGACGAAGCACTCCGTGAGGTTGTGCGATGTCCTAATGCTGAGTGCCGCCGCACAGATGAGCTTCTTTCTCGGGCTTACAGCTCCACTGCCTTCCTTGGCAGGGTGTCTAACTCACTGGCGCACATGCTTGTAATGTTGCTTTCATCGCTCAGCGACTCATCATCAGACCCACTGGCGACTGAAGTTCTGGAGCTTGCTTTGCAGGCCTTGGGTGTCATTGCCAACCAGTGTGGCACTACCTTGGGCACCCTTGTGCAGGCCCGTAGACAAGTCTGGCTGGCTCAATCGCCCCTGCCAGAGGTGTGTAGGAACAATCTGAGACATCTTCCACTGGCACCTGGACAGCTCTTTGGTCCAGCGGCACAAGAGGCCCTTGACAGACGCGTATCTGCCACGGAATCTCGTTCTCGTCATGTGAGCGTAGCACCTACCTTTAGGGCCCCGCCCAACCCAGCAGCCTTACGCCTTAGACATGCGGCTCCGAGGGCCACTCAAAGGTCTCCTAATCGACCCCAGCAGCGGGCCCCTAACCCACCACCTGCTCCGTCCAGGCAGGGTGGTGCACAATCACGTGTGACCTTTCGTCCCTTCCGACAGGGGGTCCCCCCGCCATCGTCGCCCCCCACCGCTACAGAAAAACGCAGACCAGACCACTGACAGGTCAGGGTCGGTGGCAGGGGTTTTCACAGACAGCCAGCTAGCACATTGGCGCGAAATAACATCCAACCAATGGCTACTCAAAACCCTTTCAGATGGGTACCGTCTGCAGTTTCGCCACCGGCCACCAATGCACTCAGGAATGAGGCGCACAGTTATACGCAATCCAAGGCAGGCAGAAGCCTTGGCAAAAGAAGTTCAATTGTTGCTAAAAAAAGGAGCCATAGAGATGGTCGACCCCACTGTTCACCCCGGGGGTTTCTTTTCAGTTTATTTTCTTGTTCCAAAGAAGGACGGCGGGTTCAGGCCGATTCTGGATTTAAGAAAGTTGAATCAGTTCTTGAAAGTGCTTCCTTTTCGAATGCTTCGAACCACAGATGTACTGCATGCGGTCACAAACCAGGATTGGTTTGTGACCGTGGATCTCGAGGACGCCTATTTTCACATTCCCATTGCTGTAGAGCACAGGCGCTTCCTTCGTTTTTCGTTCATGGGAAAGATTTTTCAGTTCAAAGTTCTCCCCTTTGGCCTCTCTCTGGCACCAAGGGTCTTCTCCAAGTGCGTTCAAGTAGCTCTAGAACCCCTACAGACAGAGGGCATAAGAGTGCTCCCGTACCTAGACGACTGGCTTGTTGGTGCGGCGTCGCCCCAACAGGCCAGGGAACATGCTCACCGGTTACTACAACACATCGCAGCCCTGGGATTCAGAGTGAATCAGAAAAAATGCAAGCTGGACCCGGTTCAGGCGACACATTTCATTGGCATAGCCCTGAATTCAAGAACCATGCTGGCCTGTCCCACGCCAGACAGAGTAAATTCAATTGTCAGAGGAGTGAACCACCTTCGCACGGGGGGCACTCAACGATTTGTTTCTCTCCTTCAGTTGTTGGGGAAACTCACAGCGGCCACGGTGGTCATTCCTTTGGGTCTTCTGTGGCTGAGGGCTTTTCAGAGATGGATTCATCAACTGCGTCTCTGTCCAGTGCGACACAGACATGTGAGAGTGAGGATAACGCGCCGCTGCATGCTCACACTGGAACCTTGGTCCCAGGTAGGCTTTCTTACCCGTGGCGTCCCACTTGGCCCCCCACCGGGACAGTGGGAGGTCATTCGGACAGACGCTTCCCTCATGGGTTGGGGGGGAGTCTGGCGTCGACAGAGGGTAAACGGCACCTGGCCTCCTCCTTTACGCACGTCACACATCAACATACTGGAGCTAAGGGCGGTGTTTTTGACACTGCGCCATTTTCAGGACGTGCTAAGGGGCAAACATGTGTTGGTACGCACGGACAACGTTGCGACGGTCTTCTATATCAACCATCAGGGGGGCACCAGGTCTTTGGCTGCGCTGCGAGTGGCTCACAACCTTCTAGTATGGGCTCAGGACAACCTCATATCCATACGAGCAGCTTACCTGCCCGGACGTCTGAACAGTGTGGCAGATGCTCTGTCACGCGGGACAGTGTTACAGGGAGAATGGAGGCTGCATCCAGACACAGTGGAGCAGATCTGGAAGACATACGGGAGGGCAACTGTGGACCTGTTTGCGAGCAGTCAAACAACCCACTGCCTAACATGGTTTTCCCTAGGGGTAGAAGCGGCAGCGATGGGCCAGGATGCTCTGGCCCACGACTGGCCAAGGGCAGTCCTCTATGCCTTTCCCCCCCTACCACTGTTGTGGAGAACTCTTTGCCGTGTGCACGATCACGGCCACCATGTGTTGCTGATAGCCCCTCATTGGCCATCCAGACCATGGTTCCAGCTCCTGCTTTCACTGGTAGTGGGACCTCCTTCTCGGCTGCCCAGCAGGCCCGACCTGCTGACGCAGTTGGACGGCAGGATCCAACACCCGTGCCCAGAACGCCTGAAGCTCTGGGTGTGGCCCCTGGGACCCCGGGGCTATTACTGGAGTGTTCAGAGGGGACCCGGAACACTCTGATGAATGCGCGGGCAGAGTCTACCCGTCGCTTGTATGCAGGCAAGTGGAAGGTGTTTTGTGGTTGGTGCGCAGAACGTAACATCGACCCATTCAGTTGCTCTGTTCCACAGGCTCTAGACTTCTTACAACACCTGTTGGAGCTTGGCAGGGCTGCATCTACACTCAAAGTGTATGTTGCAGCGCTGGCAGCTCATCGCTCAGAAATGGGAGGCGTCTCGCTTGGTTCGCACCGGTTGGTGGTGGCTTTCTTGAAGGGGGCGTTTCGTCTTCGTCCTCCCCTTCTGGTGCGGAGTCCATCATGGGAATTGAACACTGTGCTTGAGTCTCTTTGTTTGCCGCCTTATGAGCCTCTATCAACGGCGGATGTTAAGTGGGTATCCTTTAAAACGGCTTTTCTTCTTGCCATCACAACGGCCCGTCGTGTGGGTGAGCTACATGCCCTCTCCATGAGTACTGTGTGTCTCCGTTGGGGCCCTATGTTTGACAGTGTCTCATTGTGGCCTAACCCAGCTTTCCTCCCGAAAGTCCTCTCTCCCCAGTTCAGCAACCAGCCGATTTTGCTGGTGGCTATTTCGGCAGATGCCCCAAACCTGCGTAAGGAGTTGTGTCCTGTCAGGGCTCTGAGGGTTTATCTTGATCGAACGGCAGCCTTTCGCACAACTGACCAGTTGTTTGTTTGCTTTGGGGGTCTTCAGAAAGGAGCGGCCCTGTCTAAACAGCGGCTCTCTCGTTGGGTGGTGGAGGCCATTACCAATGCTTACAAGTCCACAGGGCGTGCTGTACCCCCAGTTCATTGTCATTCAACACGTGCCCAGGCGACTTCGTGGGCAGCTCTCAGGGGAGTGTCTCTCTCTGACATTTGTGCGGCTGGGACATGGTCTAACACATGTACTTTTGCCCGGTATTACAGGTTGAATGTTGTTTCCATGCCTTCCCTTTGTGCGGCGGTTTTGCCAGATGGTGGCGATGCTCTTCCTGGCTCCTCGTGACAGGGTTGGTATTCGTCTTCCACTAGTGCTTCAGCACCGCCCTGGCGGTCTGTAATGTAGGAAATAGAACGCTGGTTACGAATGTAACCGTGGTTCTATGACTAAGTGGAAGACCGCCAGGGTCTTTGGTCACTCGGATTGCGCGAGGTTGATCTTGAGACTGATGTGACGTGGGATGTTGCCTTATATAGGCAGTCAGACACGTCATACGTCATGAGATGACAACTTTTGTATACGATTCTCGATCACGCGCGGATGCAAGGATGCTTCCACTAGTGCTTCAGCACCGCCCTGGCGGTCTTCCACTTAGTCATAGAACCACGGTTACATTCGTAACCAGCGTT
>JAODXP020000025.1:4285586-4325543 GCA_027497455.2 Sardinella longiceps
TTGGTTTACACCAGAGGATACCGCATCAGCAGAGAGCCTTCTCTCTATGCAGGAGTTAACTACTGAGAAGCCCTGAGGGAGGTAAACATATAATATATATATAAATATATATATATGGGCAAAATCCGCTCAAAGCATTTTACTTGTATCAGCAGGATTCAGCTCTCTGGAAGTGAGGGCCTGTGTGTGTGTGTGTGTGTGCTGCTGGACAGCCCTGAGATGAGTGCTGAATAAAAGCACTGGGGTCATCCTGAGGTTACTAAACATGACTGATTAATCAGCTGACGGGTCTCTCTGTCTGTCCGCCCGTCTGTCCGTCCGCCCGTCTGTCAGATAGTCCCTCTGTCTGTCTGTCTCTTTTGCCTCAGTCTGTCAGTATGTCTAATCACCTGTGTATTTCTATTCTGCAGAAAGCAATGTGCTTTTGAGCAGAGATGACTGGTGGAGGAGGAGGTGTGCGGGGAATATAAATGTTGAGCTCTGATTGGCCACATCCTTCTGGGAAACACAGGCCTGCTACTTTTATGACAGATGGCTTGCAGATAGAGGCTGTGAATAACAGAAATCATATTGAGGAAATGCAGCATAACCCACATAATGTACAGACTGCAGTCTGCAGCAGACACACACACACACACACACACACACACACACACACGCACACACACACACACACACACACATGCACGCACGCACACACACACACACACACACACACACACACACACACACACACACACAGTATACACACTCTCTAAGACACACACAGTTTACACACTCTCTCAGACACACACAGACACACACACCCACACACACACACACACACACACACACACGGCAGCTCAAAGCTGGCGCTTAGGGAGTTTTGCAGTGGTTTGGTAAAGAGTTGCTGCTGGTCTTGAAGAGGCATGCTGGGGAGGGTTTTGACTGGATGTTCCTTCCCTGTGTGCTCTTTGAACTCTCTGGAGGATCCCTTCCTCCATCTGCTCAATCTTAGCCCAGGGCTGGATCCTGGGGAGGCATCTTAGAAATGCACATATGCACACACAAGCTAATGCCCAAAAACACAGAGTAGAGTAGAGCAGAGCAGAGTAGAGTAGAGCACAGGCTGGGGTAGCAGTGCAGTGCCCACACACAAGCAGTACACAGTGTGGATATGCTAGAATCACTGCCTGCACCTGAGGAATTACTGCTCATCCTCTCCAGGTATAAAATCATGGAGATTTTTACTGTTGTGTAATGAGCTAAACATCAGAGTATTATTTCATCCCATTGCTGCAGAGAATGGCCACGTTCCCTTGCTGTTTGGCAGTTAGGATAGGAATCGTTTGAGCAAAAATTACAGTTATTGCATATTACAAAATTTGGATGAAGCAGAAAAGCACAATCCGGACGATGGATTTCCATGAGACAATATTCAAAAAAGGAATCAAATTTTCAGTCGTGCCAAAGTTATTCCCGTCCAGCAACAGCCATGCTACTGTATCATTAAGCTATTAATATCAGTGTAGTGTGTATATTGTTGCATTAGTCAGAGATGAGAGGGTGTAGGATGCTCTTCCACAGCCGTGTCCTCAGTGTGAACACCCCTCCTTCACTCACTCTCTCTCTTCCTTCTAGAATCATCTCCTCCCTAAGACATGCAGGTGGTGGGAGATCAACCCCATGCTGTGTCAGGCTTCGCAATTTAGATCAGCCTCCCTAATTATCCCATGATTCACCTGGCATGTCCAGCTCGCTGCCTGGGAGAGGAGAGATATGACAGGCTGCCCTCGCCGCTCTCCCGCTGTAGAGAGGGCCAGTGGAGGGGCTCGCAGGGCCAGTCGATACCCAGTTAAAGCTCCATTTAGTGCTGACGCACCTCTGAGACAGGCTCCCGGCGAGCGGGGGTCCGTGGATGCAAGCCTCTGACTAAGATGGATGGCGGAGGGCTCCGCAGCCAGCAAGGACGAAGGGACAAGCCAGGCAGGCAAGCAGGAGGGCTGGCAGCAAGCAGTAAGGAGCCAGCAGCAGCAGCAGCAGCCTCCCCGTACTCCACTCTCAGGCACACAAGCAGTGGCAGTGGCAGCATCAGCAGGGAGTTCATTCCGTCGTAAAGAGGTGAGAATGGGATCACAGAGGAGGAGGAGGTGGAGGAGGTGGGAGTGGGGGATGAGGAGGAAGAGGAGGAGTGATGAAGTGAGGTACTCCTTCTCTGACACCCCCTGTTCTGTCAGCGTGCTGCAGGAAGTCGATGGCTCCTTTGAGAAGTGAGCAGTGGAGCCCAGTGAGGCGGCTCTGCAGACCAGCACACCTGCAGCACTCACTCCCACTCCAGCACACACACACACACACACACACACACACACACACACACACACACACACACACACAGGCTTGGCACATACAGCACTCTGCTCTTCACATACACTACATGGCCTTTCAACACACTCACTGGAAAAGGGTTCCATGAATGTTCCATGAATGTGAAGACAATGTGAAAGCATACTATAATACTATCACATTTGATCAGATATCATGTAACTGAAATAGATATTTCTTCCGCTCACGGTATTGGAGAAAATGTCATACATAATACACATAATGAAATACATTATTTAACCTGATTGGTGGTGATGTTTTACTTTGCATTTTACAAATAAATCAAGACAAAGTCAATGAAGGTTATATCTTAAGGGTCTGTCAAGCAGCCAGTCCATGTTTCCTACGCCAGAAATGAAATTTGCTAGGTTGACCTTGCATATGTTCAAATAAACATGCATAGATTCTTCGTGAAGGATGATTCCAACCATAGCAATTGGTTGCATTATGCTAGCAAGGTTTCATTATGAGCAAATTCTGAATAAAAAGAAAATTAAAGAAAAATGAAATGAACAAAAATATCAGAATACATACAGAAAATCCATTCTGACTCAAGAGCATTTTGCCAAACCCATGGACAGAGGATTGTGTTGTCATGATTGCCTTTGCTATATTTCACTTCCTGTGTTAACTGTTATTGGTCACAGTGTGCCTGGCCTGTAACCCAAACCCCCTAACATAAACATGTCAATATTGCCTTTCAGCCTTAAACAACACTGGATCAGCACTGCTTTTTGTGTTGCAAAAAAAGCTATTTGCCTTTGCTGATAGTAATTTCTAAGGGACCAATCCCAGGTCTATGGTAAAAAGCTTTAAATGAAATTCACAGAGTGATTTTCTGGTCTTTTGACTCTCTCACCTAATCTATCTCTCCTTCCCAGCAAAGTGCGTGCATGTTTGACTTGTCATCTTATCAGCAGGACTGATAACTTTGGAGGAGTGGAGGTCTGCTTGTTCTTACGGAGACAAATGGTTTGGACAATATCTGCATCAATGCCTGCCTGTGGTGTTCCAGCTCAAGTTGACCTGCCCTCCTGCTTTCCCACGGTTCATGTGTTTTTATCCTTTCCTCCTCTCCACCACGGAAAATATGGCTGCTTTTTAACACCCAACTCACTGAGCAGGACATTGATAATATAGACACGATAGCTCCCATAAAAAATAAAAAAAATAATGAAAGCTGTGATTTTCTTCTCCGGCTGCCATTCCCCATCCGGCCCCAGTAAAAAAAGTGAGTGTCTTGAAGAGGAGTAAATGTACTGTACTCGGCAATGTGTCACTCATCTCAAGCCGGGCTCTGAGGATTCCTTGCCAGCTGTCCACAAATCCTCCCCCAGCCCTCCTGCTCATTTGTCATGTTGCCCGGGAGAGGGGAGGGAAATGATAGCAGTGGCTCTCATCTGGCAGAGCCCTTGTATTGCCCACGCCGGCACCTGAGCACACCTCCCATACTGCAGTAAACACAAAGGTGTCTCGTCCGCAGCCACCGACACACAAGGCTGTCGACTCACACACGAGCAAACGGCTTCCCGTATAAAAAGGAATCTCACGCTCAAGAGTTTGTCAGGGACAGTTCTATGCATAGCACTCAGGCTATTTTACTGCTGCTTGGAAGAGAGGCTGGCCATCTTGAGCAGCCCCCCTGCAGTGACACTGGGTTGGGCCCGGCTCGGCCTAGCTGGCTGGCTAGCCCCCGACCCTTGATGAGAGCAGTTGGTCCTGCCTGCGGGCTCCGTGAGTGATCAAAGGCCAGAGTGGGAGGGCTGAGCCGCTGGTGTCTCCTGACAGAGGCCTGGCTGATGGAAAGCAGAGCCAACAGGTGGGCACCAGGCATATCTGAATAATGGAGGCTTTGTAAGAAGAGAGCTATAGATGGAGCGAGAGAGAGTGAGTGAGAGTGGGAGAAATGAAGTGTAAGGGTGTGTGTGAGAAAGAGAGAGAGAGAGAGAGAGAGAGTGTGTGTGTGTGTGTGTGTGAGAGAGAGAGAGAGAGAGAGAGAGAGAGAGAGAGAGAGAGAGAGAGAGAGAGAGAGAGAGTGTGAGAGTGGAGGGGACTAAGGCTGTTTGAAAGATCAGAAGAATAGAAAGTCCAACTACTGAACGTTACTGAAGATTTGCTGAGAGGAAAGAATAAAGTTTCAGTTTCAAACTCCTGTAAGTCTATCACACTGGAGGAGAGCTCGCTCTACAGAACCACACATTGCTGAGTGGGGCGTTTTATTCTGGCCTATTACATGATAGAGCTTCCTCTATATTCACCAAGACATTATCATCTGTTTCAATTTACTCTCTGATTTCCTGGATATCTTTAGAGATTTTCCTTGTCAAGTTGAGATGCACATATGAATTCTTCATGCTGTTTCATGTAAGGGATAAAATGTTTAGTGAGTGATGGGAATGACAGCAGATGTGTGGAGGGAAGCCTCAGCATCTCCAGACTGATGACATTCTGTAGGTGTTTGTGTAAAGAAGGGAGAAGGCACAGCTCCAAGGCAGGCAGCACAGGGAGCTCCAACCAAGCTTCAGTGTGTGTGAGATCAAGCAATGGGCTCGGTGCCTTGTAGCCAAAGGGAAAGCAGGGTTTCCAAAAAAAAAAAGGAAAAGAAAACAAAAGTTTCTAAAGTTGATGGCATAAACTGTAAACCAAGTATCAGGGAGAGAGAAGCTATGATGAAACAGATGAAATACAGTAGCGTTATTTTAAAACATGTTGGGAATAAGTCAATAAGTCAGAAACTACAATCTACAGTCACTCATTAACTTTTTATTTTTCAGATGTAAATAAATAAATGTATGTGTGATAACTTTTTCCCTCTGGCATTCATAGATTCAAAGGCTCACCCACACTATAGCCACGGTGTGTCAAAGCATTGAGAGACAGCCTGGAAAACAAAACACAGATCTAGGCTCTCATAACCTAACCCTGATGGACACACAACTCAGTTGGTGCACTACTTTTCCCAGTTGTTCTATCTATAGGAGAAAAGAAGGCAAAGCAAGGCATTTAAGTTATTAACAGGCTGTTTGTGAATAATCTATAAACTTGGGGTGGCACATCTGGTGAAACTATGTTCTTTTCTTATTGTAACACTGATGTGACGTTGAAACCACAGGGCAAACCTCTTAAAACACACTGGTGGAACTTTTGTGTGTAGTAGCGAGGAATGGATGTAGACAAATATCAAGAAATGGTTCCGTTTTTAGGCTGGAGTCTGATATAAATCTGATATGACATGAAAGATGTTTTAGTTGAAACAATCAGGGAAACAGTTTGTGCTCATCCAAATGTTTCCCTTCCTTGATGGATGCACCATTCATGAGCGCAAAATTCTTTGTGTTGGCCAGACACACTCTACAGTCCAACTGGTTCTTGCCAAATAAAGAGCTGAATGAGGTGACAGTCATGAATGAACTGATGAATATTCCTGCCAAATCTGCAGACATCACATTCATTTACACCCAGAGACACAGACAAAGTGTGCAGCCAGGCCCATCTCTGTAATGATGTGCATGGCTCCAAAATCAGAATTAATAATGCAGAAATCTGTTGTGGGAATCAGTGCCAGGGAGGAGGTTGCATGGGTCAGGCAGGTTGTGTGCAGACGGGGGCGGGGGTACGGGGGCAGGGGCAGCGGGAGCTGATGGATGGTTAGTTGGGGGCACTGGGTGCCACCCCCATGCCAGCCCCGCTGGGTCCGCCTGCATCTGCTCTGGGTGGGAGAGGCCTCCTCCATCTCTCAGAGGGGACCAGACAGACAGACAGACAACCACGCCATGATAAATTTGTCTTGAGCTATCTCTCAGGCAGAAAGGAGCAAGAATTCCGTTGCAGTGTTGTGACATGCTGTATTCTACTGCAGCATAACAGGATTTTGGAAATTAATTTCAATGGTAATGAGATGATATTGGGTTCAGGGCAGAAATTACTTCTGCATATCTAATGCCCTTCCAGTAAAACGATCCACATAGTATCATTCTGGAAATGTGTGTTCTGGTTGTTTTCTCTCGTTTTCTTTTTTTTTTGTAGACAAAGTGATCTCGTAGTTCTTATACAAAATGACAGTGGACAGCCGTGGCATCTTTCAATATAGTCTGCATTTTGGAAGAAGACATTGTCAGGGAGAAGGCACAGTCTGAGGGAAACGATAAGACACACTATGAGATTGCAGGAGCTGACAAGGAGGCAGTGCAGCGAAACAAGTCCTCTACAGAAAGCCACTCTGCAGAGTGCACAAACGAGTGTCCTTGCCTGTCTGAAGTGTGTGTGAATGTTAACAGAGCAGATAGCATAGGAGTCAATCCTCATCTTACCTACATTAACCAGCACACACCCGGGCTTGAACCAGCAACTCACAGTATGGCAGCACTAGCACCCCTGATACTGATAAAGTTGGTTTTCAGACATTCTTCCAGATGAATAGCATAGTTGTCGTGCTTGGTCTATTGCACAGAATGTGGAGAAGGTCTAGACATACATTTTAAGGCCCAGGAATAGAAGTTGCTGGGATTTTGGAGCCTTTGACCCATTTCCAGTGTGAAAGACAAAAGGCAGAGGTGGAGTTTGACTGTGATGCAGACACAAAGTAGCGGGTCGCGGCTTGCTTGCTTAGCTTCACTGAAGATCCACCTTCTGCTCTCTCAAGGCAACAGTTGTGTGTGGGCGGCTACCCTTTCCTCTTTGAATCATTTGGCTAGGATTCCAGAATATCAGGGTCCTCATGTCATCTCCGTGGCAACAATATAGTGATTCCAATCGTGAATAAATACATCTTAAAGAGAAGAAAAAAACATCCAAAATGCTAAGAACAAGAAATCAATATTTTGCTTGGCAAGAGAACTTTATCCACTCTGTTGTCTGCAGTAGTCGCATGGTCAGAAGGTCAACTCTTGCAGCATCCATCACTGTCATGTACTGGCTTGTGGAGAGGCAAACAGACCTAGAGGCAGACTTCCCCAGCAGTATGCTACACAAACCTATGCTAGCTACAGCCAGAGAAAGATGGGTTTGCATAGTCTCTCACGCACTGGGGCTGAACAGCCAGGTAAAAAGCCCCAAACATTTTTTTTTCTTTTTTTCAAAGGAGTCATTTGCATGGGTACTTGAAAAAGCCTGATCAAGTTTTTGATCTTCCCATGATAGGCCCCCTTTCTGTACTTTAATTGCTTTATACATGTTTAAAGTTTTTTTTATGCTCTGGTTTTAATTAGAGCTTACTTGAGTTTGTTCATCTCAGAGGAACAATGTGGAATAGCAATAGGAGCAGGAATGGCACGTACTGTACGCGGTAACATTTGTACTCTTACTAACGATGAATATTACATTTGGGCCCTGCTGTGTCTGAGTAGTTGGGTTTATATATCCCTACCCATGAATTTGATTCATTGAGCTTGGGAAGACGGTGGGTGCTCCATCTAAAATTGCTGCATTCGCCGCCATTTTGTGATATACCCTACTGCCAGTATTACATTGGAATCCCATTGTGGGGTCCCATTCCACACTTCCCTATCTCTATACCAAGTTGAATCAAGACCATCACTATGCAGTACTATGCAGAACCATGCCCCCCCCCCCCCTTAAGGCCAACACTGTTGCTACATTCAACTTGCGGACACAGACAGCAAGGACAGTGCGGGTTACCTGGCTGTGCTTTGATAGGGTCGTACTTGGTACGTACTAGTTTGCTTATAGAGGTGTTGTTAATCACCTCAGGCATACTTGTGATGGGAATTAAACAGTGCAGTAGTCATTTTTAAATAGTATTTTTTAATCAGCATATTGCCAGCAAGCAGTACGCTACTTTGTGGGCAGTTGTGGGAAGTTTGCTTTTTTGCATAAATATAAGCTGGAGGGCAAAAACACCAAATAACCTCAAATGTGTCTTTGGTTGCAATAATGTGGTTGTTGAAATTAACTGTGTAATATTGCAATTTTCACAAAAAAAATAAAGCTAGAAAAGGCCAAACTAATTAAATTATTATGTAAACACAGCGGTCAATGGAGTATGTCGCGCAACTTGGTGGTGTACTCACAAGACACATAATGTTATGCCATTGAGGCAGCCTTGCTTAAATGTTAGGCTACCTAATATCCCCTAATGTGATCACAAACAAATTACGTCATATAATAAAATTTAAAATGATGGGGTTTATTGATGTCTCTGTGTGCTCCACATTTACCTAGGATTCAATCAAATGTGTCTCTGTATTGTGAATATACAATAGTGCTGGTAACATGAATAGCTCCCATAAATACTAATTAGGTGGTGTGCAAATAAGCTCATGTTTGAGAAACACAAGTTAAAATCATAAAACAAACATTTGTCAGATCAGTCACTTGGAACTGCTATGGTTAGTTGCTAGCAAGAAAACTGCTCCAGGTTTTCTGCCAATTATCAGTTCTTACAAGGTTCTCATTTGTCACACCCTGGTTTTCACACCCTGTTGTGCTAATCACAATACATTCATGACACAACCATTAAACACCATGATACATTTCTTGCCCCCCCCCCCCCCCAACACCACACACCACCACAAGAATCAAAAACACAAAGAGAAATATTATTACAAAAGTCATAATATTTCATCCATGTAACATTGAAGACAGCCTTTTCTTTCCTGTACTGAAGGCAGATGCACCGTATTCATTTTGTGTGCTGAACTGACCAGTCCTTTTCAATTTGAGGATGAAAGGCTAAAAATACTTCTCATTTTATGGACAAAGGAAAGTCATTTTGTAATGAATGGGTAACGGAGGTTGTTTTTCCCCTCAGGTAAATGTTGCCATGCCTTCCAACGATGACCTCTGATTGGTTTTCTCCGGATGTGATGTGACATGACATGATGAGAGATTGTGAGGGGGTAAAAAAAAAGCTCTTTAATAACAACACTTCAGTCGATACTTTAACCACACTTATTTTGCTATTCATTTTGTTCAGTGCTCAGAATAACAGCTTTGTCAACATGCTATTATTTTCTCTGTTCCTGTGGTGAACAAGGGCTATTTTCAATTTCAAAAATAGTATCATATTGTTCCGCAATGTCAGAGAGGAGTGGATTGTGAGTTAATCATTTTTTGATGGTAAGGAGATTGCTGTGTGACTAATTTCTTTCTTTGCCTTAGGTGATTAATGCCTGGGCGCTGGAGGTCTGCAGCGATAAGGGACATCAGCTCTGGGTGGACTCTTGTGAAGATAATGCAGGCCATACTTATCAAGGGCACAGGAGGAAAGTGTGAAGTACAGGGGACGTTCCATGCATGTGGTTAGAGCCAGATAGGATCATGCATCAGTGGCCCAATCAATTATATCAGCCCCTCCAGCCCCTCTGTGGGATTACAATGGGGAGGGAAAAAAGGATCCTGCTGCCACATCATAAGATACTGGCTGAATCCTTCATGAAACATTATTTTCTGGATTCATTGCATTAATATGGGATGAACTGAAGCAAAAGAGTTCTGGGGAGCAGGGTTATGGAGGGGCTTTGCAGGGGATAGTAAACACTTTGTTTTTTTAGTATGTTCTATGTACTATGTGCCAACTCCTCAAAGGTGCAACATCTTGCTCTTACAATGTATTATTATGGGTATTATGGTTTAATCATATTATGGTCATATAATGCTATATGGGTCTTTTAGCTTTATTATTAGTTTTCTTTTTATCCATACAAAACTTTCTTGCATAGAGAGGAATGGGGGTGCAGTAGCCACAGGGATGAATCAGAATCCTCTCTGCATGCTCTTTTGAGTACTGAGATGACATATTTTTGCCGATGTACCCAGACTATTTGACAGACATCCTTCTCAGACATGGGTCTGAGAACAATCTCTGATATAGAAAGAAAATTATTTATTTTGGAGTGAACGTGAATGGGGCCACTGAGAAAATGCAGAAATTTGATGTGATTGAGATGATCAGATCAGATTATCGGGAACTATTAGTGATACAGATGATTGCAAAACACCATTGAAAGACTTGTTCATTGTAATGTATGTCATTTGCTACATTTGAGTATATAGATCAATATGCAACATGCAATATTTCATATTTCATATTAATTTAATGTCATATTAATTTAATACATGCAATATTTCATATAATTTAATGGATATGAAAAGCACTCAACCTCTGTCCACTCCTGCTGGAGAGAGGAAAGTTAAACTTGACAGGAAGACTCCACAAACTTGCTCTCAGAAATGGAAGGAGAAAAGAGGGAGAGGAAGAGGAGAGAATGAAGCTCCGATGATGGAGTCATTAAGAGGAAGGACAAGCCAGAGTGCAGAGAGAGAGAGAGAGAGTCTGAGTCAGGAAGTAAATGATTAATGTCAAAAGAATGGAGGATATCCTTGAGTACATACTCCTCTAACCTCTCACTGACAACCACCTTCATCTTCAGGGGCTAGTCTATCAGTGTTTCTCTCTCTCTCTCTCTCTCTCTCTCTCTCTCTCTCTCTCTCTCTCTCTCTCTCTCTCTCTCTCTCTCTCTCTCTCTCACTCTCTCTTTCTTTCTCTCTCTCTCTCTCTCTCTCTCTCTTTCTCGCTCTCTCTCTCTCTCCCTTTCTCTCTTTCTCTCTCTCTCCCTTTCTTTCTTTCTTGCTCTCTCTCTCCCTTTCTTTCTCTCTCTCTCTCTCTCTCTCCCTTTCTCTCTCTCTCTCTCTTTCTCTCTCTCTCTCTCTTTCTTTCTTTCTTCGTAGAAGACAGAGACATCCACTAATTTTTTTCTCTTTCTTCCTCAATCTTTTCTTCCTGGTTGGTTTCTTACTAGCTAGATGGTGACATCTGATGGTAAAGTAATGTAAATTAATATGCTAGGATCTTTTTGCTCTTGCCAGTAGATGAGGAGGAGATGGACATGGCCATGGATTTCCTCTGCTTACTGGCATGGAATGGGAGTCATTAATTGTGACTGAACAGTTTAAAGTTTCTCATTGGACATAGTGACATACTCTATATGAGATAGACGGCTTTTCAGAATGAGGTTTTTCAATGCTGTCAAAATATTCAAGCACTCTGGCTATTAATTTCTGTTCTCCAACAAGCACTGCAGGAACGACATGAGCCATAAATAACTATACCCAAAATAAAAAAAAGTCTTATATCTTATTATGGAATAAATATTCTGAGGACATAAATAAATTGGTTCCTGAGCAGAAAGTAAAACCCACTGGCATTTATAAAAAACCATACAGTGTATATTTGGATAAAAAAGACCATGTTCTTGCCAGGAAGCATCCTCACCTTTCAACTCAGGTAACCTATTTATTTTATATCTTCAAAATATTTTACTTCAAAATTTTCAAAAACAATTCAATTTCACATGTCAGTTCATTTTAAATGTGCTCCAAGGCTTGGGGCTATTTGACAGTGTGTGTTCTCTGTGAAGAATGGGTGAGTGACCTTTTTCCCCAAAATAAAATAGATGAGTTCCATCAGATGTAGCGGAGCGGTGAGCTTCAGAGAGCACGCAATGACTGAACTCACACTATTCACCTCCACTTATTTTCAGAATTAAGCCAGTTCCACTGAAGCCTGTGCACTCTCAGGCATGAAGCCATGAAATGTTGCAGTATATTTCTCTGCATCACGACACAAGGAATTCTTTCTCTCTCTGTTCCCTCCTCCTCTCCCTCTCCTCTCCCTCCCTCCCTCCCTCCCTCCCTCCCTCTCTTTCCCCTCTTCCAGGCTGAGCTGTGCAGTGCTTGTCTGAGGCTAATAAACATCTAACGTGTGTATCCGGCTAAAAGATGGAAGCCATCATCAGAGCCAGACAGATGAGTCTTGATTGCGGTTGTGGCTTCTCTGTGGGAATGGTTCAGCCTTGCGTATGTCACTGGAATTCACCGCTGTTTGATCTGCAGTGGGAACCAGCGGGCCTTAAAGCTGCACCATATGAAACTATTTTAATTACTTCGCCAGAACTTAAGATGGGGGTGGGGGAACACCCGTAATGACTCTCTGAATGGCATCACACAAGAGATCACTCCAGACAAACATCAAATTAATGACAATTAACAGGGATCATGCCGTCCCGTGCCTGCACATTGTGAGTGTCAGCAGGTGTCGGAAAGTCAATGGGGGGCGTACGGGATGACGGGTGAATCTCCTAATTAAACGCAGCAAGCCCTTCCCTTCCCTCACACGCCATCCTCTGTCACTCCACGCCCAATTATTTTAATCCTCTGATTGCTTCTCCTGCGAGTGGCTGCTCAAAAGGGCCTCCACAAGCAGATCATGTCTGGAGAGTCGGAGGTGTCTGGAAATGTGTGGAGCTCAGCTGCCGACGCGGCCACATGCCTGGCCCTCCTGCCTGCAGGCTGGACCGGGCTGTCTGCCTGCAGGCCGGCTCGGAGTCGTGCTTCCTAAAATAAAAATGTCTGGGGATTTGAAGATGCGGCTGTCAGCACTCTGGCCGACTGGACGCCTCTGGTCCGGGAACGGCAGATTACAGGGCTGTGCAATCCCTTATTTGCAGAGCCAGTCAACTTAAGGCTTCATGAGATTTATGCCTCAAAAGTAGCACAGACAGCATCTCAGGTTTAACAGGGTTATTTGTAATGAAGACGTCTGAAAGATGGCAAGCACTTAGCTTTACATTTGCACTGTAACATGTCCTTCTGTCCTATAGCTATGTTCAACTATGACATTCTACAGTATCAGTAGAATCATCTCTTCCGAAATGCTTACGAGGAAGCACTTGTGACCTTAAGCAGGTGGGTCCAGGTGTCTTTGCTCTTGTATTTATTTCTGCTGAATATCTGGTACAGGTCTGTGCTCCAGTCATCTGTTCTGAGGTATACCTTTGTTATTTGGCACATTATCTGGGATAGGCACAAGATGCTATCTGGTTCTGTTGGCATGTGATCTTTTCATCACTGTTTGCTTGCATGATCCCAGATGACATGCATGTAAATGCACATTTGTCTCCACACAACAGAGAAGGGTCCACAAATCTTACATCAAAGAAGACTTGCATTCTCATACTCACTGATACCTCTTATCAGGTGTCAACATTGCTTTTTGAGTCCACTTTTAACATAGCATGATTTGCTCTAGCATCACAACCAAAAACATTGATTGTTTGGATATTTAAAGCATTTAAAGGTGCAATGTAAGATACTGCATGGTTTCAGCGTGATTATGTCCCCTTGTTGCTAGCTGCCTACCCCCTGAATACACAGTGAAAAAGTGGAAGGCCCATAAGCATCAAACACACAAATGGGCACCAAAAAGACTGGCCACAAAAAAAAAATAAGGTTCTAACCAAAGATGGTTGGGGGAACGATGGGAGTAAGTTTGCAGCTCCCAACCATCGTGTCAGTGGCTGAGATGTGGGATGTTATATTTTGTTTATTCATTTGTTATTGTTTATTATTGTTGTTTATTGTTTGTTATTGTTATTACACTGTTATGTTATTGCTATTTTGTTTTGTTTGTTTGATGATTACGACTCCTGTGTTCTCTCCCGAGACCAGATTTTTGCACAGTTTATGCAGGGGGTAGGAAGCTAGTGAATTAAGAGAGATGCCTACAATTTGAGACAAAAGTGAAATTGCCCTGAAACCATGCAGGAACATATTGCATATTTGTATATACTGTAAGTGTGAATGTACAGTAGGACAAATCCATGGAAGTGCCCATTCTATTGTGTTCTGTGTGAAAATGAGTCGGTCTACTGACTACTATGTGCTTCTGTATGGGAAGTCGCACTAAGGAATTGTTTCTTTAACAAGCACATCCATGTTATGTTGCCTGATGACTCACAGAATGGCTCGCTCTCAAACATTTCTCAATGCACCATGACTGCCATGCATATTTGGCATATGGATTAGGGGCAGCAGACAAAGCAGCTCCACTCAACTGGTCTGCAGCTTAGAAGAGGTGATGTGTAGCAGCAACAATGATGGCCGATGCCAGCCAAGGAAGAGCTTGAGTGGCAAAGAGGAGAATAATGAAGCTGTCTGGTGAGTAGTGTCCATGTAGGCTCGTGGATGAGGAGAGGCGTAGAGTAGATCAGAACTAGCAGTATTTGCCCTTTCTCTCCACTCTGTGCCTGTTGAGATCCAAGTGATTGCAAGAGTGGGCAGGCGGAGCAGCAGGTGCTCTCTCATATTTAGACTTTGGCTTGGGCCGGCACATTCAGACACCTTGAGACTGCACTACACCAACAGATGTTGAACTGTCCACAGCAACGCACAGATTTCACCACACCATCGTCAGCTACACTCACTCTGTGTGTTGTAATGGGAACAGCCACATGTAATATCCGCCATTAAGATGTCTCATCTAAAAGAAGCTATCAAGCTGGGCAAGACTTCATTATTTATGAGGCACTTTAGGAGACCACTTAGAGTTTATCACATTAGTCATAATTTCATAGAAATAAATCACTTGCAGTTTATTAAACATTTCACACAATACATATTTGGGTCACTATTTTAAGGAACACATGTTTTCCACTTAAACATAATTGCTGTATTAGTCACCTGTAAGGCATTTGTTAAGTAACATATTCATTTGTTAGGCTTGAATTCACAAATTTCTTATTCATGATGAATTAGGTAGAAGAGTTGTAGAATAACCAAGAATAACCAGCGAAATGTAACAGGATTTTGAGCTGTGTGCTTCCCTATCCTACAACTGTTCTCCCATATTATTTGGAGAGGATAGAAGGTTATACCGGTACATATTCTCTTCTGGCACTAAGAAGTCATTAGTAACTCGAAATCAAGGCCCACTAGGTCCTTATTAAGATCATTTAAAAGTATGAATAAGGAATTTGTGAATTCACGCCTAACAAATGATTGATGTTGCTTAACACATGTCTTACAGGTCACTATAATACAGCCATAAATTAGACAAGTACAGCATTAGTGGCTAACATGTGTTCCTTTAAATAAAGAGTTACCTATTATTGTTATTAATATCCCCCTTTCTTTATAATTTCTCATTTCAGTGAGGGGCCATACATGCTGGAAAGTGGTAATGAGGTTTGGTTGCCACAAAGTTGATATGAAATAAATTTATTTGGTTTATTTGGCTCAATTAATTGAGAACACCTGCGCTTTCTTGGGGATCATTTGTTACTTATGTTTATGAAATATGAACAAAAAACACATTGCAGAGAAGTCTGTGTGTGAATTTGCCCCTCCACCCCACCCACCCACACACACACACACACACACACACACACACACACACACACACACACACACACACACACACACACACACACACACACACACACACACACACTGTGCACACACTACCCCTCCTTCTGGCCTTCTCTCTCTCTACATACCCCATACCTCAGAATCCAACTGTGACTGACTAGAGCAAGTGGCCTTTAAGCTTATATGACTGCAGTTCCTCCGTCCCTCATAAAATGTGTCTGGCACACATGGTTCCCATCAGTGTAGCGCCTTCAGCTTGTGAATCTCCTCCCAGCTCTCTGATTACCGCAAAGACTGATTGTGAATCTTTGAGTCTGCAGGTCTTGAATACACCTGAGCTGTGTTTCAATCTCACAGACAATGTGAGTGATGAGAAGTAGGCCATTAGGTGTCTGTTCGTCTTGTACAGAGAGCTGTTCTCTGATTACTTTAGAGACTCACAAAATCCAGCTGAGAATGCTGCAAATTTCAGCTGCGCCACTAAAATGCTATTACCTCTGCCTATGGACATGCTGTCAGCCATAAATATGATAGGAATTAAGTGATTAGAAATCGCCGCACAGACTGAGGGTGTTACCCGCACAATTTGTCATTTACAGCCGCGGTCTCATTAATCTGGGAATTCTCTGTGTGAATTCACACGGATCCAGTGCTTCTCCCGAGGGAGCTGGGAGGGAAGAAAAATGGAGGAGAACATTGGCAGGACACCTGAATCATCTGGTGCCCCCTCATCTGCCTGATGTTGGGAGCAGAAAAACAGAGGATTACACTGCACTGATTAGATCCAAATCACTCCCTTTTAAACTGATAAAACTTATTATTATTATCATCAGAGACATCTTGTGCACAGCAGACTGAATGAGGAGGGTGGTTGGGGGGGGGGGGCGACATTGAAAAGCCTTCTCTATGTCAAGCACACTTCCCCACCCCTACTTTTCACCTTCACCACCTAACCGTACTGACACTCGGAGGTAAATTATTGACTGTGTTCAAGATATTGTGTTGAAAAGTAAGCTACTAATCACAAATGCCCCATTTGCCTTGTCTCAACTCTCTGCCACGTCTGAATGCCACCACAGGGGGAATCTATGAAGTTGTTTTCAATTACAAGGCAATAAAAAAAAAAAAAATAGAATGAGGAGGGCATACAATCTTTTCAGCTACTGTTCCTTCGAATTAAACTTTTTTTTAATCCTCTCAGCTATTTGATTCCCTTCGATGTCATTTGTTCAAAATTCCATTAATTTCAGAATTCTCAGCCCTCTTAGAAAGTGTTCTCCTCAGGCATTCACAGCAAAGAGAGTTGTCAACTTGGCATGTCTCTCTGTTTTATGTTTGTCCCACTTTCTTGTTCCCTCATTCCAGCCTAAAGGTGACTCGCTGTGAGAGTGTCCAGCCGTATGAATGAAGTTGAGATGCAGTTTTTCTGTCTTTGAAGTCGAGATTTTTTATTTATTTATTTTTTTTCTGAGGAAGGCTTTAAACTTGGCCTGTGGCTTTAAGGTTGAGTGAGACGTCGGTTGGTGTGGTCTGTCTGGTGTCACTCTATAATTTAACAGCTGTCCTGGAGGAGCCTGACCCCTTCCGCGTCCTCCCCCACCGTGACTCGACCTTCCTTTGACTCTCAGGCCAGCTGACCGTGGGCTGCCCGCGACACCCTTCTGCGCTGCCCAATGCCTCTGACCTCTGCTGAGCCAGAGAACACTCCTGGACAGAGGAGGCTGGGACAGACGATCAAGGTAAGACACATCTGAGAGTGGGTGACACTTCATGCAAACTTCACAAGCTGCTGCATTGCTGGGTGTAACATCATGCTTATGCTTCAGATCCAAATACTAAATATATGAGTGAAGTATATTATTAAGTGAAACATATGGCACATCACTCACGTGGGCACTACCCAGCTGCAGCAGGACTTGGCTGAGACGCCGCCATGGCACATGAAACACAGTGCACACACTTTGATGAGTAAAAAGTCACTACTGCATGATGCACCACAGTCAAAACACACTCTCACCCTCAATATCAGGGCTTAAAACATCAGGCAGGGCTACGGCTTAATGTCAGGTGAGATGCATTAGGAAGTGTTGTGAAGAAAAGCTAAGACTCAGCTGTGGCCAAATGATTTCTTGCCTGCAGTCCCAGTGCTCTGGTGGTGCGGGCCTAATTACATCAGAGGCTTGGACTGTGTAAAAGCACAATGGCTACCGGGGGGATAATAAATGTGTTGACCTGGAGATTTAGCTTGGCCCTCATCTGGGAAGATCATCCTCCACTTGCCAGTCTCTTATTTCCCTGGAAGAGAATAAATCCAGCCTTTAGCTGTGGCCTCAAAGGGAGAATAAAAGTGGTGGCAGTGAGGACTTTGTTCTGTTGCTCATTCCAGTGACTAATGATGACTTTTTAACAGCCTGAGAGAAAAGGCTGTGGTTCTCTTCTCCACCGCATATAAAACACACTCTTGATAATTACTCTCTGTGAATGTCCACGCTATGTGAACTGCCATCATCCAGTTTGAAGCATTCATATTTTTAATACTATGTTATGATAATTCATGTCTTTAGATGTCTGTAGATCCTAGAGCCACTGCTATACCCTGCTTAGTCTGTGCTTTTTTCGAGATTAAGGATGTGTCCATGAGGCTTCATGCAGGTGGATAAACAAGTATTTACCTGGAGGGAACCAGCAGGGGAACACTGGCACTTAGTGTAGCTGACAGTAAAGCTGCATTTCCATGCCATGTTGCTGCTCAATTCCAGTGTCCCAGCAGGCCTTCGCCTCTGACGATCTGCGCTTGATCTTCTGCAAGCATCTGTCTCTCGGACTGGACTGGACTGGACTGGACAGCAGTATGAGCATGAGGAGAGCATGCTTCTGAACTTTACATCGCCTGCAAGCCCCATCCAGTTGGCCTGTGTCAGGCTCAGCAGAGGGATGACCTTGACAGAGGTGAGGTTTGATCTGCTCCAAACCTGCTTTCAGTCATTCATCAGCCAATGCACCTGGCACACGCATGTTGCCTAAGGTTTAACACAAGTGTTGGAGTTGAATGTACACATAATATATGACCAGCGGGCCAGTGAAAAATACACAAATCCATATGGAATAATGAGAAACACTGTGGAGCAGCACATGCATGTATCCTTCAGGACCCACAAATTTTCCATGGCATTGGCCTGGCCTAGCTCCCTTTATCTTACTGATTTCACACACCACTTTGTTGGACCCAGACTAAAAAAAATAGGGGGGTTGAAAATAGTCCGGTAACACTTTATTTTTACAGTGTCAATGTTACAGGGTCTCCACCAGTACCTAATGATAACCTGTGTAACAATGTGTTATATCATCAGTAGTAATGCTTGTTATATGGGACAACTGGTATTCGGCCACTTAAAGAGGTGCTCCGGAGTAATTTCAAGCATAGCCCTGCCGAACGAGCCTGCCAAATGCACTAGTTAGCAAGTGGAACAAAATAATTTGTAACAGCATAGACCAAACGTGAACGCAGAAGCAAACAATTACTTTACACTGAGTCAATGGATCCTCATTATTCGAAACCCGAAAGTAAGATCTGAGGTGCCGTTGACTCAATGTAACATGTTTCGTGTTCGCGTTGGGTCTATGTTGTTCAAAATTCTTTCAATCCATGCGAAATACATTGCTGTTAGAAGGCTTGTGCAACAGGGCCATTGTTAAACTAACAAGAGCTCATACAATTGTTCATTTTAATTATATCGGCTGTTTGACACTCACGTCCATGTCTCCAGGTTGTTATCTTTAATCTGACACCTCATTTTGGCGTGAACATCAAAAAGAACGGTGCAAGAAAACAAAACACCATGTAGTTTCTGAAAAGGCTGATAATTCCAAACCGGTATTCGGCCAGGTACAGAGAAAATCAAAGCTAACAGCACTGCACAGTTAGTAAAGACAACTACCAAGTCTGATTCAAGCAGTGGGAGATTTTGAGCCAATTTTGAAGTCGCTTTCCATACAAAACTAAACTTGTTAACACGTTACAAGGTTGTCATAGTAACAATGTCTAATAAATGTGTCTGAAGCTAATATTTTATCATTTTGGCCAAAACCAACTGCCAAAGCTTAACCATATATAAAAACACAAACAATCATTGTCTTTAATCTTACTAAATTTTGAAAAACGGGGGTAGACGTATCTGGCTGAAAACCGGTTGTCCAGTGATAATTTGCCAAACTGCTGAATTCTTTGAGGCATGCTGTAGTCGCCAGATCCCTAAGTTTATTTTTGATATTTCAGTTTAGATATTTCATTTCATGATGTAAGTATAAATCTCATAATTTGAGATTTGGTAATGTAAAAGGTTAAAAACATGGACAGGCAAAGTTGCACTTTAATGGTTGAAATTAGGCTACAGCCACTTAAAGGGACACCAGGCAGGACTACGGTTTTCTATCTCCGGAGCTCCACCTACAGTCGCCAAAATATTCGAAAAAATACAACTGCCTTACACATTCTCAACAATCGATGTCAATTTATTTGCAAATCAAAGAGTACAAACAAGAGATGATATTTTTTGTCTGTTACGATGTCTGACAAGCCGGTAATAAATGCGATTTCAGTTATACTTACTTTCAGTTTCTATTTCGTGGACCCGACACTCTGCCAAACTGCAAGCGGGATTACCGCGAAACAAATGCTTGAGTCTGACGAGAGAGCCATCGGTCACCCAGTAATGAACCATTTAATCAACAGTAATACTTTGCCTGCTGTCCCTTTAAAGCACGTAGGTGCGATTGCAGTGCGATGCCTGCTACTTCATTAGAAAATTGACACGGCCTGAGTAGGCTGGAGTCTCACGGTTTTCTGACCGTGTCTCGTTTCATGCTTAGTGTAAATTTGAGCATGTTAATGTCAGCGTGCAAGTGGAATTAGATCATTTAGAAGTCAACATTTTAAGTTGGAATTAATTTTTTTGTATATTTTTTGGTTTGTTAAATCAAGTAAAATCAAGTGTTACCAAGTCAGCTAACAAAATGTTATGAGAATAATGTTTGTTAACAGAAGCTAGAAGTAAAAAAAAAAGTAAGAAAAGTAAAAAAAAAAAAAAGATAATCGAAAAATTGTCACAAGATTTAAGACAAAACATGATTAACTAAGAGTGGAGAGGTCTTTTCTGTAGTCCTAGAGATGCACTTCCTTGCAATTTCTCCACTGTATCAGCTTGCGTGAAATGAAGGTTAATATGAAAACTACATCCTTTGGCCTCCACGCTAGCCTGGCCTTGCCTTCCTACGTACGCTTAATTTTCATCTCCCTCCACGACTCTGTCTGGCATTCCAGCCACTGACCTCGTTCACATCGACCCTGAGCCAATTAACGAGCAGAAGGCGGGAGTTGTGAGAGATTACATCAGGTTTCTGCTGTTGTAGCGTAGCTTACATCAGGGTGTCAGCTCTATCAGCTCTATGTTCCCACAACTATGTTCCCACAACTCTATGTTCCCACAGCCCTATGTTCCCACATTTGTTAACAAGAATTTTTGGAAATTAGGCCCTATGTTCCCACAACCCTATGTTCCCACATTTCTTAGGAAATTTGGGAAATTGGGCCCTATGTTCCCACAACCCCATGCTCTAAAATTACAAAGATTTTTTTTAAAAATTAGACCCTATTTTCCAACAGCAATATGTTCCGATAAGGGCATGTTCACACCAACACAGGTAATATTTATCCAGTTAGCCCTTCCGTTCACATTAGAATGGAGGATTCTGAAACTGAAAGCGATTGCTGAGGTCGATTCCAAAAATTATCGCTGAGGTGAATGAATATAAAATTGTGAAATGTGGATGCAAAACGTTCTGAAAACGAGAGTGGATGAAGATCGTTTTCATTGTGAATATGAATCAAGGCAGCACAGCATAAAAGAACCTTAACCCTTACCCTAAACCCCACTACCTGGAAGGCACCATTGAGGGCAAATAATACCAAAGATCAAATCAAATCTTGCTTGAACTTACATAGGGGGTCTACCAGGCAGGGGTAGAAATGTGGGACTATAGTACCTGACTTTGAAAAAAAATCTCTCTGAAATGTGAGAATATAGGGCTGTGGGAACATAGAGCTGTGGGAACATAGACACGCTCCCTACTTCACGACCAAGCTGGGTGCATTACATAGGCTACATCATCATGTTTGCGATTGGGCGAAGTCAGATTCAATCGTTTAAAACTTCTACAGTTCACGCCTCCAGCTCGGAATCGTTTTTAGCCGAGATCCCAGACCCTTGTACGAAGTGAAGCGTACGTTCTTGCACTCTCCTTTTAGTCATTTATTATGATTCTGCCATCTATGGTGCTGATGTGCCAAGATTAAGTAGGGTTTTTTGTTTTGTTTTTGAAAATTGCTCCATACAAAGATCAGAGAGTTCATCCAACAAAGTAATTTGAGTCCATTAAAATATCCTTAATATTGCAAGTAAAGCAGCAAGTTCCTGATGGCATTCCTGCTCTGAATTACATCATCTTTCTGATAGGTATACAAACTTTGGACCTTTGAAAATGAATATGCTGAGCTGACAAGAGTATTTCCCCCATCAGTCCCTTCAGCGAGTGCAGCTGGGCCAACAGGTGGCGTGTCTAAGCTGCAGACACCTGGACTGCATTAGCTTCACATGAATTATGCCAGGCGGACTGAGAGTGCGCGGCTGCCGCGGGATTCCACTCGGCACGACAGCAAACACCGACTGTCTGCGTTCGCAGGCAGGGCAAACAGAAGAGTCTGCTGCTGACCTCCCCTCTGCCCCCTGACACCACACTACACAATATGGCACAGTGAGTCTGGAAATAACCAGCGATCAGCACAAGGGCACGCCATATACCAGCTACTGCAGCCTCCTGCCAGGGGAGCACTTGCTGCCTTTCTTTCTGCAGACAGACATTTCTTTATTGTTTGTTTTTGGTATTAATATGCCACCTCTTATGCTGAACAATCAACATACACACTCACTCTCTCTCTCTCACACACACACACACACACACACACACACAGGTGTAGGCATGTTTGCTATGTTTGCGTGTGTGTAGAGCTTCTGTTACAGTGAGCTGCTGTACTCTGGGCCTCTCCCACACACATACACACACACACACACACAGACAAACACACACACACACACAGCCGCAAATTTATGGTTGCCTATGTTGAGTTAAATGGATGGAATTTTGTGTGTCTTTTTTGCCAGAGTGGAGGGAAATGAATGGAGAAAAGTGGAGAGTCCCACAGCGCCTGTACAAATTAGTCTCTGCCTGCAAATGAACAGTGGAGGAGAGGGGAAAGTGGATTTGATTTAGTGACCTCTCTCTCTCTCTCTCTCACACACACACACACACACACACACACACACACACACACACACACACACACACACACACACACACACACACACACACTCACAATGTGCTAGAGGGGTGTAGGAGCATCTGTGGCTGGTCTCCCCCTTTGCCACTCTCAATGGTCCGGCTCATGCTACGTCAAAAGGTTCAGCCTGAGTCTGTATCTGTAATGAGACTAATTGGAAGTCTTGGTGAAAATCATTGCAAAGCAGCCTAATTATGCAGTCATGATGGAGTATGTGAAAGGGTCACATGTTGCTATGAGCAGTGGGATAGTTTAGAGTCGGACTCCAACCAATCGGAAGAAATGGAGTCTTCTTCACTTCACAGTGTTAAAAGAACACATCCTCAGTTTACAGGCCATTGGACACTGTCATAGTCCAAATAGTCCTACATGCTCAGAAGGTGTGACATATGCTATGCTAATGATAGAGATGCTATGCCATATCTCTGCAAATGATAGAGATGTTGGGTGTCTGTTTCACAGCACTTGGCTACAGTGTCTGCCTGGCCTTGTGAGGCAGATTAGTGGCTCAACCAATGAGAAGGCAGCGGAGCATTGGAATGTATTCCTAATACACTGGAATGTATTTCTAACACACTGGAAGAGAGGAGTGGGAGTAGCAGAGAACGCAATCTTCAAGGCCAGAGCAGAGGGCGTTTGGCGGTGCTCTGCTTGGTTTCTCCTGGCTGGGAGACGTGTGTGTGTGTGTGTGTGTGTGTGTTTGGGAGAAACAGTTCAGGGTTAATACTGTTTAGTTTGTTGGTATTGCTCCCTCCAACACATCCAGATTTTAGATGTAGAGAGTGTAAATTCACTTAATTCACACAATTTCTTAGAGGGAGATTTATGCTTATGAATCCCAAAAAGAGGATCACTATGTGGTAACTGACCCGTTGGCCGCATGGCTCAGACCTGCATAGACTGGATGGCTCATCCTGTAGAGGTGATGAGATACTAGGCTTCCAAGTTTCCACATTCTTTTCTGCGATTTATCTATCAGTGATAAAATAGGAATTCATGGGATAGTTTGGACAGATATAAATGAAATGAAACATTCTCAGCTCACCTAATTTAGAAGACAAGCAGATTGTGTACCACTTGGTTTGGTATTTTGCACAAGATAGGACTACTGTAATTCTGCACAATATCAAATATGCTTTCAGCCTATAACCACTTTCAGATGCTGATTTTGAAATGGCAGACAATCCCTGTGCAGATGTTCTAATGAAAGCATCATAGATACAATGTAATTTTTTTTTACCAGACAAAGGACAATCTTTGTGAATTTTACCCCTTCTCCACAACTTTATCATTGCAATTGCAGAGTGCTCACATCAACAGACAAAAGCCATGAAAGCCAGAGGGAAAAGTCATTCCACATAAATCTTAGTTATGTGACTAGCGAATGGGTAAGTTCAAGTAAGCGACTCTAACAAAAGTACATGGATTTCAAGTGAAAATAAGGAGATTCTGCAATGTGGCATACCCTCACCCATTTCTCATCTAGCACAACACAAAATGAACACAGTTCTTTTGGAATCAATTGGAAACAAATCCAAATTCAGCAGTGCAATTAGGCTCTTGTCTGGCTGGCAAGGCGGGGAGAGCGAGCACACATTTTCATCCTTTCAAGGGAAATGCGCTGCATGATTCATCGCTATACCTGTCACTAGTGTAAAAAATGTAATCTTTTACCACCTTCCCGACCTGTTTTCTGCAAAATGATTGTTACAGTAAAAAAAATTGACTGTGCTGCTGAGGGATGTTTCCCTTCTCAAAAATGTTTCTTTTGTTGACATTTGAAAATGCATGTATGTATTTTTCATGATTAAACCAGCACAAAACAAAACAAAGAAAAACAATATTTCTGGAAACTCAAACATAGAGAACAATGTCATCAGGATTAAGTGTGTACTGTATATACAGTAGCTATACTGAATATGCTGGAAATATTCCTAATTTATGGCATTTTAAGACCAGTAAAACAATTAGTAAGATATGGGAGCCCGGGTTATGACTTAACCCCTCTCTCTCTCTCTCTCTCTCTCTCTCTCTCTCTCTCTCTCTCTCTAGCACTGTTATTGTAATCTGGAGAAAGACCCATGTTCTCCCCACATTACTCTTCTAATCAATAAATATGCAGGAAGTTCCAAAGGCGCTAATCATGGGGAAGCGGAGGAGGTGTGCCCTTACTCAGCCCTTGATTATCCAGTTTAGCTGCAGTCTGCAGAAAGGCCATTGGCCTGCCTGCCTGCCTGCCTGCCTGCCTGTCTCAAAGCTCAAAGCCTGCCATGGAATGAAAGGTGAGGAACTAATATCTCATCGTCCCGCATCTCCTGATTACTTTTCTCTTAGAGTTCCGCCCTTTGTTCTTGGTGGGAATAAATTTGAATAGCGGATGAGGTGAGGAGGCCGTGGGTGGTGCAGTGTTAGGGGTGTAAATGTGATCTCTAGAGAGGAGCGACACATGAAAGATGCTCCTGGATAAGACGCCACTCCTCCTTTAACGCTATCAGTCACAGCGCCACACACAGCCCCTCTCTTCTGTACCTCTCCTTTACACCTGCCGCTAATAGGTGAGCGTGAGCGGCTCCTCTCCCGGGTCTAGCCTCTCCTTGCACCCACGTGGCACAGGCTACTTTCAGGACTGGCAAATTGGCAGGAATCATTGACAGTACAGATGATTTTAAAGGTGCGATAAAGCTATAGTCAAAATACTCAAAGGTCAGTCTTAACCCCATTTAAAAATGGACTGAACAAACAGACATCCTAAGGTTGTCCAGGATGTCACCTCAGCCTGGTTGGATGAGAGATGCAATCATGATTTAGATTGATCAGCTTCTGGTTTGATTAAATATGTAATGATCATTTGGATTGGTAAGCCCCTGGTCATAACGGTGTATGTGCAATGATTGGTGGATCTGTGTTGACTATTGGCTTCTTGCACATCCAGTTGGTCTGAAAGAAATGCAACATTTGGCCATAATAAATCTGTCCCATGCAGTGTGTGTCTCCTGGTATGTACTGTAGACCGGGCTCACATAATCTAGTATCTGGCCAGGTACTGGGTCAGCTGGCTGTTGTATTCATTCTATTCCTTGTGTAGTGTCCTCACAGTTCGGCTTGCCTTACAAACATGGTGGTACACTAAAACGAGCTGCACATTCATAAAGTGAAAACAACAATGATTTTATAATAGTCAATTTAACCTGTCTTACATCCCAGAATTTGCCATTAGCTTCCTTTAATATGCAAAGCTATTGTTTGCTACAGCAGGAATTAACTTTTACTTATTGTGCCAGTTCCAATTTAGAAATGAAATGAAACCTGTTATGAAAAGCATGTAAAATGATTAAGAAACCATGTCACTGAGCAATTCAGAGCCTAAACAGACAGTGTGAAATTATGAAAATAAGCAACCAAAATGGTGGAAGTTCCCATTTTCATGCCTTAATACCTTTAATTATATCAACTGTGGCATCTGTAACATAAATATTACTATTAAACTATCTAAAATGGATTTTTTTTTTCATAATATCAATTTTTATAGAGAATGTGACACTTTTCATAGAAATCAATTCACATTTTCACAGAAATGTTTTGTTAAGAGAGAACAAATCTATTTGCACTATACAATTGCTTATTATTTCCATAATAAAGACAGAAATATACAAATGATGTTAAATTCATAGCGTATTGCATCAAAGGCAAATTCCACTTGGTGGCTTACACAGTCGGAGAGCGAGGGAGGGCACTTGGCCGGGCTTCACTCACTAAGCACAAAACCACTAGGAAGAAAATAGATTCACAACAGGACGCTACTCAGAGGTCAATCACACACCTATATTGTAATTGTCTCTCCAATGTGGCAACGTTTGGCAACCTTTTACTTTAAGTGGACATCTTGACACATTTAGAAGGATGTAAACCTGCCCCAGACTTATGTTCAGATCAACCGTAGCTAGCACCTTACTGAATTGATTGAATTAGTTTTCCTCTGGTTTTCCAATATAAAGAATGAGATAAGGATGGCAAATAATCTACAGCAATAGATGAGCACAGGTAAAAATGTGTGTGCTTTGATTGGTGAACCATAGTCAGTGGTCCAGTATAAGGTATGACCTTAGCCGTGTTGGGCCTGAATGAAGCTAGGCTCCAGGGGCGTAGCTAGGCCTTTTTACTAGGGCACGTGCCCTAGTAAAAATCAGCTGTGCCCCAGTAAAAAAAATATAGAAAAAAAGAAAATGCTATATGATTTTATTTAATAACAACCCATTTTCGGCGTGCGCAGTACATATGCGAATTGAGATCGAGTGAAAGAGAATGGGTTTGTAATTCCAAATGTTATACTTGTATCTTATGAATAGCCTATCTGATCTCTGGTCTGAGACACTCTTTCCACAGTCATATGCATGCACATCTGGCTAGGTGTGCCAAACGGCGATGTAGCCTACTTTAAAGGTGCCATGCCACACCACTACAGGGTATTTAAATTGTTCTTTGAGGTCTACAAATAGGGTATGTGACTTCACTTGGACTGAGAACGGTCCAAGGAGACCGTAATGAGATCGTTTGCAGCCTGTAGGAATAGCCTTCGAAAATTTCATGCGGTTCTTCCGGTTTTTTTTCCACTGCTGCGCTCTGATTCGCTGCTGAAGCTCGACGTTGTAAAGCACATGGACGAATATTTACATTAGTTTTACTTGCGAATTGCGAGGTACGGAAAAAAAAACTTGGAATATTATCATGAAACCGAGAAAGAGGATATCTGCACCAACCTAGCTTGCAGATTGTAAACGGCCACTTTGCAAAGGTAAGCTTACTACATAGTCAGGATGTCACAGTAGCCAACATAATCAGATACTTATTGCAAGAGTAGCCGACTGTTAGCCTACATCCACAGTCAGATTACACTTACCAAGACTGTTGAATTCGTCAAGTTGACAAGTTGTCTGTTACCATTTCATGGATATTCCTTCTTTTTCGCGAGTATTTCAAGGGGCGGGCTTTAGTCAAATACAGGAGAGCATGGATTGGGCGATAATTCTCCTCAGTCAGCCAATGGCTGTAACGTTGTCTATACTACGTAGCACTGACCATGGATTCAAACTGACCTAATTTCTTTGCATATTTCTTTTAATGGGCTATTGCCTATAGCGAAGACAGTATTACATTTTCACATGCAATGTGTAACTTGAGGTCATATAGAACTATTCTATACCAAAAGCAACAGGTAAAAACGGCTTTGTGTGGCGGGGCACCTTTAAGGTGAAGATATACACGAAATTCCGATAACAAAAGTAGCTGTACATGCTGTGCATTTCTATTGATATAAAAAAAAATACAGGAAACCAGGACAGGATGGATGAGGAGAGGTACAATTCTGGGTGTCAATGCTGCTAGGTTTGTAATGCGTAGAATGAGTGAAACGGAGACGTCTGACCTCCAATGAAACGCTCCGGTGGTCTTTTATCATTTTATATATATGTGACCTTGCACAGCGAAATCAGTCGCATTGGCATTTTTTTCAAAATTAAGTTATTGCATTCACGTGAAAGGCAAGAAAATAACCTTTCAAATGATACCACTATCGATACTATTGGCCAACAAATGACATAGATAGGAGCGTTCAAAGTGTTACAATGTTGCAAGTCAGAGAAATTGAAAAGCGGAGAAAAACAACGCTGAAGTTTATTAGCTTGTTGCAAGGGAGTTATTAGGCTAGCTATTTTGAACATAAGGCTATCAGTGAACTCAGCTGAATTAATTCTGCTACTAGTCCAACCAAACCAGTTAAATGATATCAAGCCTACATATCTAACATGCAACCAAGACAGGAATACCCCTATTTGTGGACTTTACACGAAATATGGATATAACATGGATATAACTTGAAGTTCACCGTAAAGGTAAGAGCCAGTGGATGGTTTGGTATTTTGCTATGAAGTAGGCTAGGCTACGCAACGATGCAATGTGGATGCAGCTGTTAGTATGGGATTTATGGTTGTCATGTCCCTCATCTGAGTGATATCCTTGAAGCAGAAAAATCAACAGACAGTTAATACTTGGCTTGTGCCGTTTATAGCACTACCGAACGCTTAACAGCTTATTAAACTTCCAGTTATGCCAACTAGCTGCACCGACTTTAGAACCAGTCTGACTAGCCAGCTTCCAACTCAGTCAGATTCTCCACCCGACGTTAGCTCCATCTAGAGGAATTTTATGGACCCCAACTCAATCTGCAAGTTACTTCTAGCCTAGTTTATGAAAATGAAAAAGCCCTTTACATTCAGATAATTATTTTTTCTTATAATCTATAACGAATGTTCACATGCCCTGCTGTAGTTTACTGTACAAACCAATTAGCACTAGAAATCTATGACAGCTAAGTTAGTACAATGCTAAATGGATACACTTTCTCAATAAACACATTTTTTAACCCATTTAAGGTATGAATTTCGGCATAAGTTAACAACAATCTGAAAGGGTAGACTTTATTCTGTCAAATTATGCTGAAATGTGAAATTCGACTTTTTTGGTGCAAGCATTCCATTTTTAGAATTTTCACAGAAACGAAGCTTCTGCGAAGCGACTGATTTCGCTGTGCAGAGTCACAAAAAGCTCTTGAAATGCCCGAAATCAAGAGCTACAGCTACAGCGCAACTCAAGCATAGCAAACTTTACTCACAATCTCAGTTCAATGAGGTTGGCCTCTGATACTTAAATAACATTTACATGTTACATGTATATGTTGTATTATACTACTTGCATGCGTCTCTGTGGTTACATTTACGCGCACCAAGGCACAGCACTGGCCTCTTATTCGCCTCCGTCCAGAACTCGGTATTTTTTTCGAGCCGAAAATAAGTTTGTTGATTAATCTTATTGCGCAGGGTGAATTGATTTTGCTTCATTGTCTTTAGGAAGCTTTATATGGGTATATTGGCTCTTACAGTAGAGGTATTTGGTATTAAATTAAACTACACAACCAGATCTATCCATTGGTATTATTGCTTGCGCACTTGCTTGAGAATAAGGTGGTTACATTTCTATAAAGATCAACAGAAAACTCTTTATCTGGTGTTATAGAGTACACTTTGCCAAAATCACCACACATTATAACTATAGGCTATTGGAACTCAACAAAGATGCAACTCTTTAAATGGACAAAATTAGAAGCAAAATTGACCTTGTCTAAATAATGTTTACATTTACAAATTGGCAGTGCACCATTCATCCCTACCTCAGTAATGCAATAATCAGCTTTTTTTTTTTTTTTTTTTGGAAGGGCGGGGGGTTGTTGAGGGTGGAGGCCTGTGCCCCAGTAAAACTTCATCTCTAGTGACGCCCCTGCTAGGCTCTGGAGTATTATCCACTTTAAGTCTAGACAGAGAAACTAAACGTGATTATATAACTTCTCATAATTCCCTAGTACATTATTTATGAGGGCCCTAACCATCTCTGCGTTCTTTATGACCTAGCCAGAGTGCTTGAGCTGAGGTGGAGGTCCCTTGCAGCAAAGCTCCATCATCTGGAAGTGCCACAGGTTAACTAGCTACAGCATCATTCTGCACTCTTTCATCTTAATAGCAGTCTCTTCCCCCTTTTACACCAAACTAAAGCTACTCTGGAACTAGTGAGACACAAAAGGAATGAAAGAGATATATCTTCAGCCAGTAGCCACACTTTACTCAAATGCTGTGTTAGAAGCTATAGCCATGTCATAAAGCTGCCATGTCATCTGTCCTACACAGCCATGATGATTTATGGCTGTCATAATACATGTATGTAATACTGTCACATCACCTTAAATTGATGATTTTTATTATAGAAAGATGATGTGAGCACACCTCAGTTGCATCATCATTAGTGTCTGACTTCTGTAACTAAGCAATTACCAGTGTGTGAGTGCCAGGTGTTGTAGTCTAGCTATTCAGTCTATGCCAACACATTTTCTGTACAGTAGCCTATATGTTATGTTATAGACCTATATTAAGTGGATATTGCAATACCAAAGAAGGTGGTATTATACATACTACTACAGTTTATACTGTATGCTAGTCTACCTTGTTAACTTGTTCCCGACAGTGCAGTAGGCAGTGGTCATTACGTGGGTGTTACATCACTTTAGGTTCTCGTAATGTCCCACCACAAAAAAACAATATAGTAGCCAGGGCAGATATGTAAATAGAGTTGAATAGGCAGATATGTATAGAGTTGAATGGGCAGATATGTAAACGTAAAAAGAATTGAATGGGCAGATATGTAAATATATTGATTGAATAGCCTATTGTATTTTATTTCTTTTAGGTTTTAACTTCAGTTATCTGTTTTAATTAGATCTAAGTCTCTTGCTATTGTAATGTTGTTGGAGGTGAAAATTGACTTGGAGAATTATCAGTGAAGAAATACTGGGTCATGTAAAACGAGTAACGTGTGTTTGTGTGTGTGTTGAAACAGTATCATACAGTAAACTGACTGATATAGGGATATTTACTTGGCGTAGAGGCACTACCAGTTAATGAAACAATTTCAAAGTAATTTTCTTCCTAATTAAACAAACTTGTTGCATAATGCAAACATGCCACAACAAATATACTACTCACAGGGACTCGATGGAAGTGCATGAGGTGCACCTCAAATGATTTATCCTGAGTGAAGTGCTTTATAAGTCTATGTTTGCATTAATGGGAGTGCATTAAGTTGATATTGCAATCATGTTGATCAGATGTGTTTTGAGAAAGTTTGGCTTAGCAATTTCATCCAGGAAGCGCTGATATGGCAGTGCAAGGGGTATATCATTGATACATGATCTCAAAGCTCAAAAACATCATGACAGTATTCTCTGCAAGTGGGTACCCGTAGGTTCCAGACAGAGTGTGCATAAGAGTTAATACAAGCCGCTACCTTACCCGAAGTTGATTCTCTCCACGCCACTGTTGGTGGCAGATAATTTTGGCTCCATTATGGACATCATGAGTCATTTGTCAAACAGTAATGTGGGTTGAGACTTCTGAGGAAATGAGCCCAAATTGACCTCTGCACTCGTCAAGGCAATGATTGACTGATGAGTCAAATCTATCTATTTGTTTTACAGATACAGTTTAAAAGACTCCAGATTCATGTAAGGGCCTGTTTGCAGTGGTCTTCCAGCCACAGCATGGACACATACAAAGCTCTTTTAACATGCATGCTCCTCTGTATAGGTAAGACAAAAAACAATAGTCTACCAATTGCATTTGGAATAGCTTTGCCTGTTTATTTTATGTGCTCTATTATGTTCTCTTCTATGAAATAATCTATGAAATAATTATTATTTTATGTGCTGATTGTGCTCTATTATTTTCTCTTCATCTATGAAAATAATTATTACTTTTTGATTTTGACTTTTGGTTAATATTTGTTGTGGATCCATGTTAATAAACATTTAAACTGCAGAAGCTTTGATTTTATTTTTAAGATGATCCGGCTAGCATCTTATGGTTGTTTCTCTCTTGTCAGTCACTGGCGTGTTTTCAGACGTGCTTGATGATTACACTAAGACTGAGGGTGCCTGGATAGTAACTCTGGTCAATCAAACATATGCAGTAACAACAACTGCTGAATGTGCAATCAAATGTGACGCTGAGGTTGCCTTCCACTGCAGGTACAGTAGACAACAGCTTACAAAATGGACCTGCAACTTCACTTGTCCAAATGCCACAGCATTAATAAGGTGCTATTGTCCACAGGGCCTTCATATTTGTTGAAAAAAGTGAAGAATGTGTGACTGTTCCAGCAAACTCTCAAATGGAGATGCTACGGAGGAGGATGAGTTCAGCACTTTATGAAAAGAAAGGTAGCCTACTCAATGAATCCAAATTTGTCCTCACTGTATAATTGTGAAAGAAATAGCCCTACTATTGTACTGCAGCTTGCCCTACAATTAGCTGAATATATTCTACACCTCAATTTTCTAACCATCAAACAGCATCCATAGAGTATACAGACCTAATCCTGTCACACAAAATATCTTACTATATGAGAAGAGATGGCATTTTTCTTTTCTCATTAGTCTTTTTCCATGTAGAATATTTAAAAGAATGCATCACAGGTGATGGGAGCAGTTACAGGGGAACCAAAACCAGGACGAAATCAGGAAGAACATGCCAGCGATGGGCCTCTAAAAGTCCCCATGTACCCAAGTAAGTCCATCCCTCACAAACATCTTCTCACACAACCTCTTATATGTGCCACAACAACTCCACCTTTATCATAATGTGAAATAGTTTGCAGTGTTGTGTTCTGAATCGCACTAACAAATGCAATGTTTTCTCCCTCAAAGATTTACACCAGAAAAATACCCTAATGCTGACCTGGAGTCCAACTTCTGCCGAAATCCAGACCATGATTCTAATGGTCCCTGGTGCTACACTACAGATCCAAAAAAGGGATGGGAGTCATGTGGCATCAAGGACTGCAGTGGTAATGCATGGGTGCTGCGGTATAATGGACTGCAGTGGTAATGCATGGGTGCTGCGGTATAATGGACTGCAGTGGTAATGCATGGGTGCTGGGGTATAATGGACTGCAGTGATTTTGCATGGGTGCTGGGGTATAATGGACTGTAGTGTAAATGCATGGGTGCTAGGCTAATGCTGTGCGATCCTATCAGTTACATATCATATGTTGCAACATTGTCCAACCCTTCCATCAGATGATAATGAACATTCATGCCATTTCCAAAACAGATGATCTAGTGAATCCAGACTTGTGATTACTTTGGCTTAGGTTCTACAGAGGAGTGCATGCACTGCAATGGGGAACAGTACAGAGGCAAAGTCTCAGAAACAGAGGGTGGCTACACCTGTCAGCGTTGGGATGTCCGAACTCCACACAACCATGCCTACAATCCCTCAGAGTATGCCCCTTCCATAAAGAGTCATCACTCAGTGTTATTTGCTGTAGGGGATAACATATCATTGTGTGTGTTTGTGTGTGTGTGTGTGTGTGTGTGTGTGTGTGTGTGTGTGTGTGTGTGTGTGTGTTGCATAGACTTCCTGATAAGTACCTGGAGGAGAACTACTGCAGGAACCCAGATGGGGAACGAAAGCCTTGGTGTTTCACCACAGACCCCAAGAAGCGCTGGGACTTCTGCAACATCCCTCGATGTGGTGAGTCACGTTTCTAACATCTCCGCTAAAACCTGTTGTACATGTTGTTCTGACCATCCCTCTTTCTATTGCTCTCTCAGCCTCTGAGCCTCCAACTATAATGCCTGAGCTCGCCTGTATGACTGGTGATGGCATTGATTATCGAGGAAACGTTTCTATGACGGTGTCGGGAAAAGTCTGTCAGATGTGGTCTGCCCAGTTTCCACATAAGCACCCTCGAACTCCAGAAAACCACCCATGCAAGTAAGGCCTGATTGGAGCTGCATCTGAGTACAGTACGAATATGTACCTCATATTGTCTTTTGAAGATGCCCCTTCAAATGAACCGTTCATTTCACTCTCTTAGAGGCCTTGAAGAAAACTTCTGCAGGAATCCTGACAATGATTTAAGACCCTGGTGCTACACAACAGATCCTGAGACTAGGTTTGAGTACTGCAATGTGCCAATCTGTGGAAAACAACCTGTGCCTGGTCAGTGTAACCACCAATCACTTTACACAACATATAGATCACTTTAACATAAATTACATAAAAATCTGTGTATTCTCTCACAACATCATTTTAAACAGGAATCTCTAAGAAGTTTACAAGGTAATTTGCTTGGTCATGGCAGTTTTGATTATAGGCTGTATCTCTATTTATGTGCACAATTGCAAATATTCATTATTTCAAATGCATCCACCATATAATGGCAAAACATTCATCAAGTGATGCAAACAGTTCTCAACCAAAAACTACACCAATTCCAACTGCAAAACATCTACAGCAAAACTGGTTGTCTTCCTGACATGTATACTACACTACGCTACGCTAACAATCGAGAGACTCTACTAGTTGTCATCATACTCAACAGTAGCAGTGAATCTTGAGGTGACCGGAAGCCAATATCAAAGTATCACCTGAGGAAGTCGTACAAAATTGCTATTAGTAGTATAACAGTAACCTACAAGTATTACGCAAGAAGTGTGAATACATACTTTGAAGATTCATGTTTTTGCTGTCTGCCTGTAGAGATAAACCTCTGCAGTGGTACAGATGGATACTGTAACAGTATTTGCACCTTCTTGAACAAGATTAAGTGACCATTACAGTGGCCAAAAACCACAGAGCTGCATGAAGAACTGCACAGCAGGGCCTCACACGCTACTGGCTGTAGCCAGTTTGACAGGGTTTGACAACCCTGATTTGGTAGTGCCTGGCCAAATCAGGGTTGTCAAAAACATGCCAATAACCTGCCTATATGTAGCCTGACATAGCCCGCCCATCATACTGCTGTTCATCCGTATTCATGGCTGGGGACGGTCTTCTGGGGCGGGTTTACATTAGTGAGGAGAGACAAACTGTCCAATTGTTTCAAACGAGAACTGAATGCCCTCCGCCCCGCCCTATAATCGTGTCAGGTTAAAGAACCTCCAGACCATGAATACGGATGAACAGCAGTATTATGGGCAGGCTATGTCAGGCCAGTCTATATGTGTAAGATATCACAAGTCGAAGGATTGTGCAGAAGAACTTTTACTAATAGTTTCAAGCAACATGGCAGTCGGTACAAACTGATCAGGTATCAGAACATATATGAACTCCCGGCTCTAACCACCGGTCACTAAGGCAACAGCCTCTTAAAGTGGCGCATGCGTAAAAGCACAAACCCAATACACTACACCCCTTTCCCCCAGTTCACAAAATCTTCAAAACGTCGTGGTGGGTTGCGCTCTCTGGCTGGGCGCTGTTGAGGTGTAGTAGGTACAGGTACATCCTGAGGGCCAGGAGGACCCACGGGCTCAGTAGTCTCCGCCGGTTGCGGTAACATGCACGTAGCTGACCCTTGTGACGGCTCCTGTTGCAGTGGTGTGCCACGGTCATTGTGAGACTCTTCAGAGCTCACTGCAGCATCTGAAACCACCCTCTCACGTAGCTGATCCACATGGCGCCGATGAAGACGGCCGTCTGGTGTCTGCACTCTGTATGACACTGGGCCAGTAACATCCACGATGACACCGGAGGCCCAATGGCGACCCCCAGTATAGTTCCTCATGTAAACCTTATCCTCTGGGCTGAAACTCCTGTTAGCGCCACCCTGCTTTTCAGCAACCACCTCCTGCTTGTTATGCATCTCTGTTTCATAATCAGGATGAAGGCGATCAAGAGCAGTGGTAAGGCGTCTGTTCATGAGCATCTCAGCGGGGCTCTTTCCTGTTGCTGAATTAGGAGTGACATGCTGAGACAATAGGAACCTGGCTAGGCGTGTCTGCCAGTCCCCAACGGTGATCCTGGACAAGGCCTCCTTCGTTGTCTGGACCATCCTTTCAGCTTGGCCATTTGAACGAGGATGATATGGCGCTGTGGTCACATGTCTAATGCCATTCCGTCTGGTAAACTCTTTGAATTCCTCTGAGGTGAAAGAGGCACCGTTGTCAGAGACAATGACATCAGGCAACCCATGAGTTGCAAACAAGAGTCTCAGTGTGCTGATCACCACAGAGGACGCCATTGAACTCACCATGGCTACCTCCAGCCACTTAGAGTGTGAGTCCACCACTATGAGGAACGTTTTTCCGTGGAATGGGCCAGCAAAGTCTATGTGCAAACGGGACCATTTCTTTGTAGTCCACTCCCAAGGATGGAGCTGTGCAGTAGGCGGCGCATGGCGGGACTCTTGGCAGACTTCACAAGACTTGACAGTTTGCTCAATGGCAGCATCCATGCCGGGCCACCACACGTAACTCCTACCCAGCCCCTTCATACGTACAATGCCTGGGTGTGCATCATGTAGCATGGCTAACACTTCCTTCCTCGCCAGACTGGGGACAACTACACGACTCCCCCATAACAGGCAGTTCTTATGAGCTGACAGCTCGTGACGCCGGTTGAAGAACGGCCTGAAACGGTCCTCAGGCACCTCTGCTGGCCAGCCATGTAGGACCCAGCGTAGAACACGTGACAGTATTGGATCTTTCACAGTAAGAGCAGCCATTTTGTTGGCATGCAGTGGGGCATCTGGCACCATTTCCAACAAAAGCACCTCCAAAGGTGGTGGAGTCTCGCTCATTGTCGTGGGTAGAGGCAAGCGGCTCAAGGCGTCGGCATTTGCTAGGTGTCTACCTGGCCGGTAACATAGCTCGTAGTCATAAGCCCCAAGGATCACACTCCAGCGCAGCATACGAGGGGACAGCACACTTGGCATGGGCTTAGAGTGGTGCAGCAGACCTAAAAGAGGCTTGTGGTCTGTAAAAATCATGAAATGGCGACCCGCCAGATACTGGTGAAATTTTTTAACAGCAAAAATGACAGCCAGTGCTTCCTTGTCAATTTGCGCATAATTCCTCTCTGTCGCTGACAGTGTTCTGGATGCAAAGCATATGGGGGCCTCTCGTCCATTCGGTTCTATATGGCAGAGCAATGCCCCCAACCCATATGGTGAGGCATCACATGCAACTGCTAGGGGTTTGGTCTCATCATAGTGGGTAAGCACACCATCAGCTTGCAATAACTCTTTTGCAGCAGAGTAAGCCCTTTCGTGCTCCTCAGTCCACTGCCATGACGCAGAGTGGTCAAGGAGACGATGCAGCGGTTCCAGGACTGTAGCTTTGTTGGGCAAAAAACAGCTGTAAAAATTGAGGAGGCCCAGGAAAGACTGTAACTCTGTTTTGTTACGAGGAGAAGGTGCCTCACGAATAGCCTCCACCTTTTCATTGGTAGGCCGCACCCCATCTTTGTCAACTCGAAACCCCAAAAATTCAACCTGATGTGAGGCAAAAATGCTCTTTTCCTTTTGCAGTCGTAAGCCTGCCTCTGTAAAACGTCCCAGCACAGCACACAGTCGTGCATTGTGTTCCTCTATTGTTTTTCCAGCAATCAGAATGTCGTCAAGATATGGTTGAACACCTGGAATGCCAGCAAGCAGTGTGTCCATGAAGCGCTGGAAGATTGACACAGCTGTTGACACGCCAAACTGCAGGCGGCGGGCCCGGAACAGCCCACGATGCGTGTTAATGGTGAGGAGTTCTGCTGCCTCATCATCTAACATGAGTTGTTGGTAAGCTTGCTTAAGATCCAATTTACTGAAAATTACCCCCCTGCTAGTTTAGAGAACAGTTCTGCCACAGTAGGAATGGGGTATACATCAGGTTTCACAACAGTGTTGACTGTGCAGCGATAGTCACCGCAAATTCTTAAGCTGCCATCCTTTTTTGCCACTGGTACAATTGGCGTGGCCCAACGTGAGGTTCGCACTGGCTCAAAAATGCCTTGGGCCACCAGTTTATCAAGTTCCTCATCTAACTTCGGCCGGAGAGCAAACGGCACTGGACGGGCTTTAAAAAATTTTGGTGATGCTCTAGGGTCAATGTCAATCGATATTGGCGGTGTGCGTGAAACCCCTAACTCCTGAAATACTTCTGCAAATTCAGTTAGGATGGACTCTATAGATTGCTCAGGCACTTGATGCACCCCTATCACTGAGATGCCTAAAGCATCAAACCAGTCTCGCCCCAAGAGACTTGTCCCCTGACCATGTACAATAAGCAGGGGTAGAGTATGGATACAGCCCTGATATTGCACCTCCACAAAAGTTTTCCCTTTGATCTGCAGCTCTGCTTGTGACCATTGTTTCAGTATACTGGTGTCTCTGTGTATGACAGGAGGATGTACAGGCCACAGTAAGTTGTAAGTGTTCTCACTGATTAAAGAGCATGCTGCCCCAGAGTCCACCTCCATGACATGTGTCTTGTTATTCAACATCACATTAGCTTGATATGGTAATTTCTTGTTTGTGTGTGACTCTGTCCCCATTGTGAAAATCTCATATTCCCCCTCTTCCTTATGTGTAACTGTATGTGCATGCTGTGCTTGTGTTGTAACAGATGAGCCAGCAAAGGCACTGTCCTTATTTTTCTTCAAACAAACCCGAGCAATGTGCCCTCTTTTCTTACAATAATGACAAACAGCAGAATTAAATTTGCAGTCACTTTGGTTGTGCAGGCCTCCACAACGAAAACATGGCTTGTCCTCGTTTTGAATTGCTGCTTGTTTCACCTTTGCTGTGGTCTGATGAACATCTGCCATTTGTGGAGGATCGCGTTCAGTACGAAGCAGGCGTGCATTCATAGCTGCTGTCTCAGCAGCAATGGCTTTTTCTTCAGCCTCCTTAAATGTGAGCTTTGGTTCCGCCAGCAGGCGGCGCTGGAGTCCTTCGTCTAACACTCCACAGACTATTCTGTCACGCAACATTGCATCCAGTTGATCCTCAAACTCACAGTGAACAGAAAGTTTTCGCAGTTCAGCTATATAACTGGAAATGCTTTGGCCCTGCTTCTGCTTGCAATTATGAAACTGAAAACGCTGCACTATCTCTGACGGTGGTGGGCAGTAGTGACGTTTCAAAGCTGCTTTTATGTCCTTGTAAGCTACGTCTGTAGGACGAGTGGGGGCTAGAACAGAACGCAAAGTCGAATAAGTTGCAGCACCACACACACTTAGTAGCACTGCTCTTTTCTTCCCAGCGTCATCAATCTGATTGGCTTGAAAAAAACACTCCAATCGTTCAATATACTCTTCGATAGAATGGCCAGCGCCTTCATTAAATTCTTCTATTCGACCCAGCGTCGTCATGTTGCACTTTACTTGACTGTCGGTAACGTTACTCACACACAAGCTTAATTATCGTCGAACTCCAGGAGCCAGCTGATTCAACGTTCCATGAGTCCGAATCCGCTTCGTCGCCAGTGTAAGATATCACAAGTCGAAGGATTGTGCAGAAGAACTTTTACTAATAGTTTCAAGCAACATGGCAGTCGGTACAAACTGATCAGGTATCAGAACATATATGAACTCCCGGCTCTAACCACCGGTCACTAAGGCAACAGCCTCTTAAAGTGGCGCATGCGTAAAAGCACAAACCCAATACAC
>JAODXP020000025.1:4325643-4410643 GCA_027497455.2 Sardinella longiceps
ATATGTACACCGAATCTCCTCTCAGATGGGTAGTGGATTAGGTCTACATAAGAGTCTGCACAAAACAACACATAAGCAGAACCTGGGGTCTGTTTCCCAACAGCATAGTTGCTAACTTAGCTGCAACTTACTTAGTTGTCAATGGGAAATGGCATTAAAACCAACATAGTTGCTAACTTAAGAAACAGACGCCTGGTGAGGAATTTATAAGAGCACCTCAGTGGCGATTTTAGGTCATTTTTAGGGGGGCTCAAGACCCCCTGAAATTTAGCTCAGCCCCCCCTAAAAATAACGGACACTCCGGGTAGTTTTTTTTTTTTTTTTTTTGCGCACGCGAGCGCCAAAAAAAATTATCGCGGGTGACACAGGTTTGCTTCATTTCTTTTGGAAGCTTTGGTATTGGTATATCTGATCCTACAATGGGAATTTGGTATCAAATTAAACTAGACAACCAGGCGAATTCATTGGTACCACTTGTGATGTACTTGCTCAACGATACAGGGTTCAATTTCAGTTTAAAGATCGCCCAAATTTTTACAGGGAACTATCTTTATCTGGTGGCTTAATTGGCTGCTGGAGTTCCATCTAGCAACCAAGAGATCAAGAAATAAAACAAAACAAAAAAATACTGGACATTAAGAAAGACCTACAATTTGAACAGATTAATTTTCTATTACCCAAATATTCTATTACCAAGGGCCATACCTGTGCAATTAAGGGGGGGGGGGGGGGGGTGACAGATAAGGTGCCTGTTCACTCATAGAGGTTAGGACTACCCCTGATAGAAAGGAATATGATGCAGCCTTATTGCACCTTCATTTTTCTTTGCACAATGAACTAGGAATAAAATATTAAAATACATGGTTTCAACTTTATTTTATTTTATTTTTTTCTTTTGATTCTAAAGCTATTGGAAGTCATAGGCCTATAGGTGGCATAGGTAATAACTGAAACTACAGCTTAAAAGTATGATAATTACCCTGAAAGGCAAAGAGCCTACCTTGCTCAAGAATCTAAGGCATGGATAGTGAACTGATACACTGGAAAGAATCTAGATAGATTTTTAATTCCATTTCAAGAATGAAGCCTATGTTTGATTTACAGACAGCCAATGACAACTACAGTAGCAAAGAGTCTAATGCTCCTAGAGTGAAGTTTTCCCTTATCTTTCACATTTCACCAGAGCATTAACACTCCAAAATAAACAATCTTTTCTCATACAATAGGCCGTGTATTATCCTTACTTAGTATTACCATGGAGCTGAACATATCATTCAAGCAGGGCTGTCATCCTCAGTATTGCCAGTATTGCCCCGGCAATACAACTTTTTAGTGCAACATCAAACTTCAAATCTGCATGAAGTACTAAAGTAATAGGATCATTTGAAAATATAGCCTATATATAATAACCTGTTAAAATTTACCAAAATGTAAGAAAAAACATCTAACTATTCCAAAATTTTCACCCCCGGTAAGTCTACCCTGCTTTATCAAATAATATACCATCTTTGATTCACAACTGCTGGGTAGACCTATTCTGTGACATTAGCAATATGATGTCCATGAAAAACCCAATACCTCCTCCACCAGTATGACCAGAATTTATAATGAGCCTACTGTCTAAAACATTTTAGGCTAATCACCATGAAAATTTGCCAATACTACTAAAACGTGATAGCACCTCTGTATACAAGTTTTCACAAACATTATTTAGGTCTTATGAAGTGACAACATTACGGGGGCTGCATGTCAGTGCTTGTGGTTGGATTGATTTCGTAGCTGGTTGTTTTGATTAAAAATGCGTAAATCTAAGCATTGGAAAGCATGATGTTCAAACCAGGAGCCACTATCAACTCTGGGGGCTGAGCCCCCCTAAAGATCAGAACCTAGAATCGCCCCTGGAGCACCTGATGAGTTGTGCCCCAACAACTGATGATCAAGGCAGACTACAGTAACCTCACTCACGTCAGATGATTCGTAGCAAGGCTTTTCCATCTGAATTCCTTCCATAAGAGATTTGTTTCAGAAGTCTGGACGTCATCAAGACATCTTGCATATAACTGGACGAACCACTTATGTGTCATCTCACTTTAACCCCTTACATCGAAACCTACCCGTTCCATGATACAAAGCGATTTCTGTTTTTTCAACTGTGCCAAACAAACATCAATGCTAGTATCTGCGGCATATTTGCCACAATAATCGATTTAACTCGCTATAGATGTCTCTTGCATATAACTGTTAATAGTGTTTTGTATATTTGCAAGAGATGAGCTACGTCAACGATCCTGTTTGGTCCATCTGTTCAATATCAGTCCTGAAATCCCTTTCAACGCTACGGCGGTCATAATAATAACAAATTAATAAAACAGAAGGACCACAACATATCTGATGGTAGATGCTGTGGCATGGCAGGGGCCAAACCAGTGCAGCCCTTGTTACTGCACACTCAACATGCAGAGTGTGCAAGCTGTGCAGAGTCAAATAAGTATTTCTTAGCAAACATACTGTATACGGTGTATCATAAACAAGTGACCTTTGGAACTGCTGAGTTTGAGTTAGATTTAATCAGATATATCCCAAATTAGACAGTGATCGAGAATTGAGACCAAGCCCGAAGATCTGACCATTAAGCCACGGATCCAGTAGTATTAGTAATCAGTCGTATTACTTAAGTGGGACTTTTGGGTACTTACGTGGGACTTTTGGGCACTTTATATAACTCTTGTGTTTACCTCGAGACCAATTAAAAGTGCACTCAAAGTGTATTAAGTGAACTACTGTCGTTATTTTGAATAATAATTCTTGATCTTATCTAAATTGAGTATTAAGCCATTGGAAATGTGTGGGAAGCACATTGTAACCAGAGTTTAATGCATCTGACAGAGGTGCCTGTTATGCCTGAACTTGAAGACTGCTACATTGGTGATGGGAGCTCCTACAGAGGTAGCATGTCAGAGACTGTTGATGGGAAAACATGCCAGTCCTGGTCATCCATGCTTCCTCATAGCCATCAAAAGACTCCACAGGCCTTTCCTCAAGCGTAAGGCCATACAGACACACAATCATAATCCATTTGAACCTCACCATTTGGCCTACAGCATGAGACAATACAATTCTTGCACTCAAACAAATATGGCTCATCTAGCTCACAGACCTAGCTTTAACGATCATGTAATTGTTAATTTCAGGTTGCACTAGATTCTAACTGCTAACTACTAACTGCTGATTTTCACCCTGAGTCACATACTGTATTTGTTGTATTTGAACTTAAATGGTAACCATTGATGTAATTGAAGGCTATGCTTTTCAAATATTGCATGGCTGGCAAGGTGGGACAGGGAAAGTCATGCCACAACAGGTGATTCAAACAATGACTTTGACAATGAAAATGCTGCTTCAGGTCTCTCAAATTTACCCCTCTGTAAGCTATGTGTGTCAGTGGTGATGAAGGCTTCTAATGATGGTGCCTGGTAGTGAAAAAAACATTAGTCAACCTGACTGTTATTTATGGGCAGCCATGAAGTTTTGTTATTTACACAGGTCTCTGTTACACTATTCTTGAGACAGTTGCAAAGAGACCATTTCATTCACATGTGCATCAATGATCAAACCACAAACAAGTGATCATTCTAAATATGTTTGTTTCATTGTGTTGCTTTTGCTTCTGCAGTGACCTTCGGAGCAACCTGTGCAGGAACCCAGATGGCGACCGTGCTCCCTGGTGTTACACCACTGACCCACGGGTCCGCTGGCAGTACTGCAACCTGAAGAAGTGCCCCGTCACCGGACCACCTCCTGCAGAGAAACCCCCTGTCACTATTGCTCCAATAACCAGAGGTACGTGTGAGGGTTGCCTCTATATTGGCCTGTCTCTCCAGTCTTTTTTTACATTGTTGCATTCAGAAATGTCAGGAGTAAATTCAAATTGTTATGTCTTCTTTCAATATATATATTAAATATATTAGTGCTGGCAAAATTAACTGATTAATCACGTGATTAATCCAAAAAATTTAACTCAGATTATAAAAATTAACTCTGATGGATATGGTTCCACTTTCATGTGTTCAATTATGTTCAACTTCAGATAGAAAAAGGCTTAGCTATCAAGTCAAACCATACAAAGATCATGGCCTAGCTCCTGACTGTCCAACAACATGTTTGGGGAATCCTTGGGGGTAGGGGACAAGTGTGAATTGCCCCATCTGAGACGAACAAAGCCAACTATTTAGTACCCGGGCCTTTACAGGGCAAAATAAGGATCCAACATATCATCCAAACTCTTACTGGAATAAATGAGTTGCGATTAAAAGTGATTAATCACGATTAATCATTGGAAAAATTTGTGATTAATCAGATAGATTTTTGAATCATTTGACAGCACTATTTTTTTTATTTTTTTATTATTTTTTATTTGAATTTTTTATGGGGGGAGGGATTTATCTTTATTGGACTTAATTTATTGTATTGAGTATGCTATTGATTAACGCAAAAGTATTATTCAAAAGAGAGAGAGAAATGCACACGATAATAGATACATTTGTGTTAATAGCGATTGCTACAATATGACCCCCCCCCCCCAAAAAAAAAAATAAATAAATAAATAAATAAATAAAAATTCTATACTGTCATTAAATTAACTAAAAATAACTCTTTCATATAGGCCGAGGCTTTTCTACTGATCTTGTCATTACATTTGCTCATATGCAAGCATCGCACATTTACATTGCCATATGCTATTTAATATCTTAAAATTAATAAACTTTCATAAACTGTCCTTCAACTTGGCGCAGCAGAAACATTAAAATACATATCTACTAGTGGAAATATGGTGTGATGCATGCCTACAATGCATGAGCACACTTAACTTCAGGGTGAAATGCATTTATTATTTCCATTTGCCTTGCAAGAGGCTATCATTTTAATGACAAAGTGATTTATTGTTAGAAAAAGATCTGTACGCGTCTGCATGACGCGTCTAAATATTGCACATACTCTCCTATATTGCAAACAACCCATAATATTGCACACACTCATCCACGCACTTTTCACAAAGACCATCCTCCCCTCCACATACACGTACACACTTAGTATTGCACATAACCCACACACTCATCCACACACTTCCACTTCACATTTCACAAAGACAATCCTCCCATCCACACACACTCACACCCCCACTCCCACCCACCCACCCAAATATCACTCTCAATATATTCTCAGACTGCATGGTTGCCAATGGAGTGACTTACAGAGGTCCTATATCTACGACTGTGATGGGTGTGACCTGCCAGGCCTGGAGCTCCATGTCACCTCATCAGCACTTAAGCTTTACTCCTGAGACACACCCCGATAAAGGCTTACAGGGAAATGTGAGTGCAGTATCCCATTATAAATACTTTTTTGTTGTACTAATGTCTTCATTTCTGTCATTTGTTTTCGCTGTAAAGGGATGCGAGGGGTACAGTATGTTCCCATATCTTGTGAAAGTCGGTAATAGAGATGGTATGGTAATAGTAATTAGAGATCGGTAATAAGATGGTATAGTTTTGCGGTAATAATTTGGTAATTCATGATAGCAACTCATCACTACTCAAGTTACTGACTAATAACTGAATAGGCTAATAACTGAAATGTTACTGCCTAATTTTTATGTTATTACCAATCAATAATAGGTCAGTAACTAAATGGTAGTAACAAGGAATTACTTTATCTCCCTTTCAGAATGTCATTATCTTCTCTGATCTGGCTGATCAGGTGGCCATTGCTTTCGTATAACCGGCTGCCTGACACATTCTTTTCTGTTAAAAAGTTTCACCACCGTTCCATATCAATGCTTCCTAGAATGGTATAGCCTAACTATAAAAACCACTGACTTCAAAAGAAGACAAATACAAATGGGAGATAAGGGCCTTTGAAAGGATCTTTTTATTGTGATAGAAACATGATAAGGTCATGAAACAGAACATGAATATACAATTAGTGCACATACTTATGTTTTCTTTATGGTGCAGTGGAGTTTAGTGTTTTGAGTGTTTTAGTGGGGATGAAATGATCAAACATGGACTAACTAGCAGCTGTCCACCCTGTGCCAACCTCAGATCATCTCTGTTGCATGAATCTGCAGAATTATCCATTTCTGTTGGATTGTCATGATTTGTGTTTGGTTTGGCATAGTCTTTATATTATATTTCCAATAAACTGATCCACCTTCATTGCATTTTCATGTTTCTATGTAAAACTCTATAAAAGTAATTACTGGAAATGAACACAGGATTTTACCATTTCATTACAACATTTTAACTTTCAAATTTCATCATCATAACAAAGTAAATCCTTATTATGACCGCCGCTGCGTAGCAGCGTAGCGGTCATATAATGATTGTCAAAGTTTTTTTTTTTTTTTTTTTTTTTCCTCCCGTCATCTACTTCCTGAATTTTTGGTCAACGATTCCCGGGACACCGTAACACCGGGGCACATGAAACTTGGTGGGCATGTAGCCCCTGTAGACTTTTACGGAAAAATTTCGTTTGGTCCCCGGGGGCCACTCCATCTTTGCGTGGCCCCCCGTGAAACCCCAAAAATGCAGTTTTTCCTAAAAAACTACCTGACCCGTGACATTGAGGATGATGAAATTTTTATGGAATGTTGGTCTCAAGAGCCCACATCAACTTAGCTTATAACCAGTCATTTGTGATTTGCACCCCCATGGTAAAAAATTAAAATGCAATATTATACTGCTTTAATTGCCCCTATCTTTACATCAGATGTTCTAAACTGCACCAAATTTAATGTGTATGATGAACCTGACATCTTGTGGGGATATGTCAAGTTTTGTGGAATTTCATCCATGGGGGGCTATAAAATAAATTAATTTATATGTACATTTAATGACAGTACAACTATTGACCTCTAGATGGTGCTATTTTTTTTTTTTTTTCCTCCAGTCATCTACTTCCTGAATTTTTGGTCAACGATTCCCGGGACACCGTAACACCGGGGCACATGAAACTTGGTGGGCATGTAGCCCCTGTAGACTTTTACGGAAAAATTTCGTTTGGTCCCCGGGGGCCACTCCATCTTTGCGCTGCGCCCCCCCGAAACCCCAAAAATGTAGTTTTTCCTAAAAAACTACCTGACCCGTGATATTGAGGATGATGAAATTTTTATGGAATGTTGGTCTCAAGAGCCCACATCAACTTAGCTCATAACCAGTCATTTGTGATTTGCCCCCCCATGGTAAAAAATTAAAATGCAATATTATACGGCTTTAATTGCCCCTATCTTTAGATCAGATGTTAGGAACTGCACCAAATTTAATGTGTATGATGAACCTGACATCCTGTGGGAATATGTCAAGTTTTGTGGAATTTCATCCATGGGGGGCTATAAAACAAATGAATTTATATGTACATTTAATGACTGTACAATTATTGACCTGTAGATGGTGCTATTAAGCCAAAGCGTTACAGGTTTGGGGTGATAGGCCTGTCAGTTCAGTTCAATAAGCTTTATTGGCATGAATGTAAAAAAAATACAATGTTGCCAAAGCATTAATGTATAATAATGACAATAATAATGAGAATTACAATAGTAAGTAGTGACTAAATAAATAAAATGCAACTTAAACAAACATATGGAATAATAATAATAATAAAAAGATAAAATTAAGAAAAAGCACTAGTGGATATTTTGATGATGGTCATGTGGACTCTACCCTTAAAATGTGGCAAGACTGTAAGTAGTCTGAGGCTATTTGAGTAAAAGTATCAACTTCCCCCAGGAGGAATGGTAGTTTCAGTTTATTTTCTAAGTCAATAAATCCAGGACTGATGTTTTCTATGGCAAGCTGTTCAGGGAAAAAACCTTGAATGAAACTCTGAATATATTGAATGAAGTCCTGAATATATTGAATGAAACTCCGAATATATTGAATGAAAGAAAACCTTGAATATATTGAATGAAGTCCCGCATATATTGAATGAAACTCCGAATATATTGAATGAAGTCCCGAATATATTGAATGAAGTGCCGAATATATTGAATGAAACTCTGAATATATTGAATGAAGTCCTGAATATATTGAATGAAACTCCGAATATATTGAATGAAACTCTGAATATATTGAATGAAGTCCCGAATATATTGAATGAAACTCTGAATATATTGAATGAAGTCCCGAATATATTGAATGAAACCCCGAATATATTGAATGAAACTCCGAATTATATTGAATGAAACTTGCCTCATCTGAGGTCAGTGCCAGTGGCCATCTTATGTGTGTCACCAGTATGGAAATGCCCATGACCAGGCAGTACCGCTTGGGTGGAGTGAATGAGTAAATGAGGCAAAAATATTAAATAAATTATAGTTTTATTAATCATTTCATTGATTGCAGCTGCAAGGTAAAATAGTTTAGTTAAGTCACAGTCAGTTATTTTGGCCGAGTAGTAATCCAGCTGCGTTACCACCTGTACAGCACAGGAAGAGGCGACGATCCCACTGAAGGTTGGCGTAGCAGTTAGCTAGCGGTGACGATCCCACTGAGGCAGCGACGATCCCACTGAAGGTTAGCGTAGCAGCTAGCTAGCGGCGACGATCCCACTGAAGCAGCTACAAGTGGTGACGATCCCACTGAAGGTTGGCGTAGCAGCTAGCTTCAGTGGGATCGTCGCCGCTTCCTGTGCTGTTCACTGGTGGTAGTAACACGGCTGGATTAATTACTTCTCAGCCAAAATAACTGACTGTGACTTAACTAAACTATTTTACCTTGCAGCTAAAATTATTTATTTAATATTTTTGCTTCATTTACTCATTCATTGCCAACCACTCCAGCCAAGCGGTACTGACTGGTCACAGGCATTTCCATACTTGTGACACACATAAGATGGCCGCCGGCACTGACCTCGGATGAGGCAAGATTCATTCAATATAGAGTTACAAACAAGTTGACAAGCATCATATATATGCAGAAAATGTGCAGAACTGAGCGGCGGTCATATTTTGTACCGCCACACGGTACATCTAGTTATTACCATTTTATTATAGACCTATTACCATCAAGAAATAGTAGTTTAGGCCTATTGTTAAAAAGTAACATGGAAATTATTTAGTTAGTTGTTACCATGAAATTACTATGTCATTACCACACCCTTTATAGGTTTGCTCAACCGTTTGGTAGAGCAACTTTTAACTCCTCATATTTTGATTAAAACCAAACCATCCTTAATTAAATCACATGGAATCATCTATACTACTTGGATACTATATATTAAATACAAAAAACTTGCTCAGTAGCTCTATTTATTTTAAAGCCATGACATTTCAGCTTGTATGACTTCAAAATACGGAATTTCATAAATTCAGCCATTATACTTATTATCAATTTTTCCATATTTTCCAAGTATAGGAGTTTTTTCCTGTTTAATATTGTTAAAAACAGTCCAAAAAACACACATATTAATTTTCATGCAAAAATACACATGTTTTGAGTATTTAATAATTTTGTGAAATTATGCTCTACCAAACGGTTGAGATGTCCTTAAAGGGTCATAATTCAGTGAATGGAAATTAATAGGCTGTTATGTCAAGTATCAAAAAAATCATAGAATTTCTTCATAGAACATTTTTTAACTCCATGATTGGGTACACTAGGTCCTAAAAATGCCCTCCACACCCTTAGATGGTATACTTAAGCATTTCAAGGGAGTGTAGGGTATATTATATATATCCGATATTATAATGGTTTTCAATGGGGGCGAGTCTCCTCTCCCCAAAAATCCATATTTTCATAGCAATAAACATACTCATTTGGTTTTTGCATGTTTAGATATTTAAGACCTATATGGCAAATGCTATTTCAAAGTTTTTGGCCCAGCCTGTCCTTGGTTATTGGGCTTGGAGGAATGTACCAATGCATTTCAATGGGATTGCCATTAGTATGGTGTTTAATAGGAGCCTATTACAAAAGTAGATAATTTTGCTGAAAAAACAATAAAGAGCAATTTGTAATGTGATTGTATGCAGAAATATGCATATATACAAAGTTTTATAGCTGTATATCTATTTTTTCTATATGTTTCCAGTGTTCCATAAAATGCAACCCTTACGGTCATCTCAACCGTTTGGTAGAGGTTCACAAAATTCAGATGGGGGGGTCGATTGAGAAAAAAATCATTGATTCTTGTTATTGGAGCTTACTAGAGCTGGAAAAGACAAAAAAATAATTTTTTCATAAATGTTTTTTGGGGGTGACCTACAAAGGGTTACCACAAAACTACCCCATTACCACGCTGTAATGTAATGTGTTACCCAAAACTCTTGTAAACTAATTTCTAACTTAAAAACAAAATTGATCTTGTTCTTTTTCATTGTTGATAGCAATGCAGGAACCCAGACAATGATGTGTTCGGGCCTTGGTGCTACACCACAGATAGGAACAAGAAATGGGACTACTGTCAGATTCCAGACTGCTGTATGTCAGATATTTTCAACACTCAAATCATATAAACACTTTTTTTTTTTTTTTTTTTTTTTTCGGAAAAGGCAACAGGCATACATCGGTATTTCAAATTGTTCTCTGAAGTCTCCATAGATGGTATGTAGGTGAACTTTAGTCCAAGGACACCTGAAGATGGTCTTCTGCTCTTTCAATTAGCCCTACAGTGAAGTGCCTCATTTTTTCTGTATTGTATGGCATGTTCAGAGAATTTTACATTAGTTCTGCATAAGAAGAATGGAAAAACTGCTTCGTTATCAAAATACTGTTACAGCCACAGGTTAAAACTTGCAAAACCAGCCGAATTCTCATAAGTTGACAAGTCATTCCTTTTGAAATGTGCTGGGCACATACATAATGGTAGCACTTTATGATGGTACAAAGTTTCGCTTGTTAAGTATTAACGATCCCTTAGTTAGACATTCGTAAAATAAGGCATTACTACATGAAGAAATCATTTTATTTTCTCATTAAAGGAATATCTGGAGTGAATCAACCCGTAGCCCTGTTGTTTCACAATGCTACAGTAAGTGCTGTTGATATGTATGAGAGTGACAACATTTGAAGAAGGCAGACCAAATACCAAAACGGCCGCAGCCGCCAACTGATGAGGGCATGCAAGTTTCATTTTCCTCTCTTAGATTTAGTTGCAAGTTTGGGTACCACTTTATAATAGCCATCTTTTAATGGCTATTAAATATCTTAGTAACATCAATAAGAAGTTAAATGGTAAAACTGTTAACTTACTAAATAACTACGCTGTAACATTTATGTTAATTACTGTTAGCTAACTGTTAACTGTTGTCTATTTACAATTAAATAGCTACTTAGAGATGTCCATAAGCTATTTAATAACAATAAGACGGTTATTATAACTACTGCCAAGTTTGCATATTGGGTCTACTGTATGTTGTACTTACTGCCCCATTCTGATACCTACCAATAGCACTGGTAGCCTCAAAGAACAGGGATATGGCCTAATAGACTCCGGATTTTTCATTTAATACTTAATGGGTTTTATCATAGGGTTTTCTTGGACTAAAAAATGATGTCCTCACTTCCTACTAAATAATAATATGTAACTACCCTGTTTTACATTACTGCGTAATTGTATAATTCAGAATGGTTGAGTGATAGATTCATGATAGTTTCAAAATTAAGTCAAGATTTGTCCCTGCACTTTTGAAATCTGAGAGCGCACAGGTCTGATTGCAGTTTGGCCTGATTTCTCTGTTTTATTTCTTCGGCGGAGACGGCGGATTTATTTTACATTTTCACATACAAATATAACCCCTATCATATTTCAAAAACAAAAAAGGTGAAAAACTGTTTTGTGTGGCAGGTTTAATAGCTCAAAACTAAAATGTGATTACTAATGTGCTACCAGCTGGTGTGGTATGTGGAAAACCTCGATGGAGGCCTAGGCGATGCTTAGGACGTGGGGAGTTTGGCATATGCAGGTCCACATCTCACTCCTGGCCATGGCAAATAAGTCTTCGAAACAGGTATGCACTATTATTTAGTAGCAAATTTAGTAGCAAAACAAATCTGTGTTTGACTTCAGACTTGGCAACTAGCCACAGTTAACTGAGAGGTTAAGAGCTGGCAAGGCTACAAAGTAACACAAAAACGAGAAAAGTTGAAAAAGCGCGAAACTGACAGATTTATCAACTCAATTGCAGCTTTAACTAGCTGCACTAGCATTAGTAGTAGGCTAGTAAACTATTTTGTCATGTTTTATTTCAGTTCTGATCATCACCTCTGTGGAGGAACTCTGATTGATGCCCAGTGGGTTCTCACAGCTGCCAATTGTCTAGAGAGGTACATTGCAAAATTCCACACGGCAACATCTTGATCCATACAAGCCTTGTGTTTTTTTATGTGGTTTTCTAATGACAGACATAACATTATTGTTCATTCTCAGCAGCTCTAAACGATCACCACCCAACAAAGTATATCTGGGAATCCACTCAGAAACAGCCACTGAAGCAACAAAGCAAGTCAGGGAAGTTGAGAAACTGATTCTTGAACCAACAGGAAAAGACATTGCTCTTCTCAAGCTTTCAAAGTACGTATACAACCACATCATCAATACTGACAACATCAATATCAAACAAGCTGGGGCAGGGGAAATAAAATGCTCATTCTTCTCAGCGGTTAGAATTGCTCTTGAGACTACTAAGATTGTGAGGATTTACCACACATACTTCTGCCAGCTAGCCGGACTAGTTGGCATCCGTTACACATAGAATTATACATGTACATTGTAGCCTACAGTCCGTAGTGAAATACATAGGCCACTGACTCCAATAACTGTGCTTCAAACCATCATAATAATAACTAGAATGCATTTCCGGAGAAAATGCAGAAGTGGGATTGCCCATGCGCTGCCACGACGTCCTGCCATGCGGTGTCGACAAGTTCTGTGTCAAGATGGAATTAAGGCAGATTGTTACGCCGAAATAGGGCATCAGCGAGCAAAGAGATATAACAAAAATATATCATTGTAGGCTACTTTGGATGGTGTCCAAAGGCATCCCAACTAAGGCCTCGTTCAGTTTGGCATCCCAAATCCGATGTAGAATTGATTTCAGGGGGTTTGAACAGCAGAAAATCACATTAATTGCTGCCATCTGAACAGCTTAACCACATGGATAGGATTTCACCATGTCACTTTCGTCATTTGTCACGTGACGCAAACATCAACACGTGGAATGCAGATGGACGGAAGTGAGAGATTAATGTTAACTCTCCTTTTAAAGAACGGTATCATTTGCTATAACGTGTCATGTGCATTATGGATTTGCCGCATGTTGCATATGACCAGGAATTAACCTTGTGTGTGAAAAGCAACTTCAGTGAAAGTTTTCAACCACGCACCAGAGAGTAACTGTAGAGTAGAGTAACTGTATTCTTCCATCTCTGATACTTCCTTGTTACTTGTAGCTGTGTGCTATGGCCCCACTTAAACATCTGTTAGAGAAACAACTTATATTCTACCCTCCGCGGTTTTGTTTATTATTTGTGGGCATGATGGATTAGGGTACCATAGTAACCCACGTAGATATGACCGGTGATTGGCGGACATGGAGATCGGATATAAGCACAATGTGAACGCGGTCGATAGAGAGATCAGATGTTGATCAGATATGCAAAATATCTGATTCGGACTGCAGTCTGAACTAGCTATATATGGTCTTGATACGTGAAAGTGTTTCCGAGATACACGTTTTTGCTGAATATGGCGCCCCCTTGAGGTCAAATGACACCAAATTTGAGGAGGGCACTTTGGAAGGAAATGCCTCCCCCCAAATATGATATTAACTACAGGTGCGAAGACACTGCCATCACCCAATGGAAGTAAAGCAATAGAGAACAATAGAAAGTCCAAAGACAACTGGTGGCCATCTGAAGCCACAGTTTCCAATATAGCTGAAGAAAAAGAGACAGGACTTGGCAGCACACTGCTAGATCAAGTGGGCCAGTAGGGACACATACGGAAGAGCCGGGTGATACCACAATCACAAAATTCACAATCTGGACAGGAGAGTGGAATAATCCTGCCCCACAGCAGTAAATGTAAATCCTCACACCTCTAACCACGGAGTTGGAAGCCTGGGCTTTTCAGGTCAGTTAGAAGGTCCGTCTTCAATGCTGTGGGTTTGTTATAATTGACAGGGCGGTGGGTTCAAAACCTGTGTGTGGTGCAGACCAACCCTGGCTACACATGCTATCTGAAAACATCATAATTCAAACTGTGGGGCATGGACAGGTGGGGTACAAGACATTACCCACTAGTGATCGATCCACAACTGCACATCAGTTGTCATTGTGGTGTCCACGACAAAATATTTTCTTTTTTTTTAAAGGATAGCTTCGGAGTAAGTTTAAGCATAGCCCTGTTGCATGAGCCTTCGAACAGCAACAGATTTCGCATGGAATGAAAGAATTTCGAACAGCATAGACCGAGCGTGAAGCACTTTACATTGAGTCAAAGGTACCTCAGATCTTACTTTCGGTTTTGAATAATGAGTTTCCATTAATTCAGTGTAAAGTGCTTGTTTGCTTCTGTGTTTGCGTTCCGTCTATGCTGTTCTAAATCATTTTGTTCCACTCGCCAGTGCATTTAGCAGGCTCATTCAACAGGGCTTTACTTGAAATCACTCTGGAGCACCGCTATAAGGCAGGTATAAATTCTCCCCACCTTTCAAAGTTTTGGGAATTTATAAACTGTTGTATCTTAACAGAGATGCACAATTCAGCTTGGTTGTAAACCTACTCAACCTTGCTGTCAGTTGTAGTAGATACCTCAAACTCATTGCTTACATCTCTACATGGTCATTTCTTTTTTTGTTGTTGTTGTGTCCAGGCCTGCCATTTTAAATGATCAGGTTTTGCCAGCATGCTTACCAGAGAAAGATTATATTGTTCCAGCAAAAACGGAGTGCTATGCAACTGGATGGATGGAGACAGGTAAAATACGATTGAAAATTTGATGAGTTTCATGTTTCATGTTCAGTTGACCAAAGCGCTGTATAAGTGCTGAAAAATAAAATAAACGAGAAAAGCGCTCAGAGAGCGCAGACCTCCGCTAAGGCAATTTGGTCACAGACACAATATAAATTCCAGATCATGTTATGGATCACCGATTGCCACCAAAATCGAATCAGTTCTTGCTTGTCCCAATATAGCCTACACATTGTCCGAAAATTTCATCCAAATCCGTGCAGTACTTTTCGAGTTATCCTGCTGACAAACAGACATACAGACAGACAAACAGACAGACAAACTAACGCGACCGAAAACGTAACCTCCTTGGCGGAGGTAATAAACAAAAAGAAATTAGACTATAATTACTGCTTTTATTAATTTTCTAATTTATTCTAATGTATTTTTTACTAATAATGTTTTCCTTATAGATTGTGTCGCTTGATATGCTTTGTAAATTGTAATTTACTTTTCTTTTCTCATACATTTTATATAAAGTATATTAACAATCTCAAAAAAATTCGAGATATTATTTTTTGCCCATTGCCCACCCCTATCTGCAATCTCTTGTGTCCTGTCACTTGAGGAAAGTTGATCATGTGCACAGAAATGCAAACCCCACTCTAATCCGCAACCATATTGTTGACATGTTTGTTGGGTTTTGGAGGAACCTCTTGTGAAACCATCTTAAACCAGTTAAAACCAGCAACTGGCATAAATTGGTTATAGTTGGATTTTTTTGCAGGAATAACTACCTTTGCTTTTAATCAGGAACTGGTGGAGTGAGGGTCATGCAAGAAAAACCAATGCCAGTCCATGCAAATAAATTTTGTAACCGACCTGCAATTCTGAATGGGAGTGTGACGGCCGATGATATTTGTGCTGGGGACAATATAGGCATAGACAATTGTAAGGTAGGTGAAGGGGTTTAATGGGAAGCTTTAACTTCACCAACATTTTGACTATTCCTATTTTTTATCCCCTTGCATTCCTTTAAAGCCTTAAACATCTAAATACTTAACCGCCATGTTGTCTGTTCCAGGGGGACGATGGAGGACCATTTGTATGCTATTCTCAGAGTTACCGGTACGTCATTCAAGGGGTCGTGTCATTGTCAGGATGTGATAATCCTATGAAACCAGTTGTCTACCCCAGAGTGTCCAAGTTTGTTGACTGGATCAACAGTGAAATGAAAGATGGTTAACTCTGTATGCTCACATAATATCGTTTCAGCATGCACTATTGATGAGTTACTTCAGGTGAAATTCCCTGATATAACTATTTTCTATACTTGCTTTAAAAGTACATTCCAGGCTGCTACATTGTATGCAAGAGTCTGCCCCCACATCTTTTTTTTTTTTTTTTTGTGAATAATTGCTATTATTGATAAAGGTGCGGAAATGTAGAATGTAAAACTGTGCTCTTATGTGAGAATTTAATTTTACTGGGCTAAATGTTTTATTAAATTACATTTAAATTAAATCAGTAAAAAACACTGCTGACAGTAATGTACATACTTTAGGATGGCTGTATAACATGAAACTCAATGCATGTTTTAAATACTATGACTGTCAAAACCCCGGAAAAGTTTATGCAAAAGGAGAAGTAAACATTTGTAATACAATGCTGTAAACATCTATACAGACTTAAACTGGATTGGGGTCTGGTCAGTGTTTGGATGTTTGTACCTTAAATGTGAACTTTTTCACTATGAGTAAAAGTAGGAAGTGATACCAGGAAGTGATATTTTCTTCCCAAATCACCTGTTTACTCAGCCAATCATTTGACTGTAATCATTCCTCTCACGCACAGTAGGCAACCATGCCGTTCCTCTCATGAATATTTATAACCTGGTGGAAAGCAGTCGGCTTTCTTCCCCTCCAGCCTCCACAATTTGGACTTCATCAATATGTATTTCCTAGGAGTTCTGGAAAAGGCACTTCAAAGGAACTTCATCAAAGATTCCTTTTGTCTTTTTAACTGGTCTTACACCACAGCCCACACACTCTCTCCTTTTCTGACATCTATCAATAAATCATGCATGCTGCAGAGAGAGCTCTGATGTCTTACTCACTCTACCTGCACCACACAGGGCAGGGGGTGATACACACTGGATTGTTCCAAGCCAAATTGAATTATATGATATGAAATACATAAAACTGAAAGCTATAGAAGCATAAATGAGCAACATGACAGATATGGTGTTAAGTATCAAGTGCTATATCACCTTTCATCACAACCTCACACGTCAAATTATAAAACTTGCAAAGGAAGTCAATCAGCTTGGGTTTTTCCCCAATTTAATAAATACCCATACCAGAACCAGACACAGTTATGAAATCATCTCAGAATAAACGAGTACACAATTTAAAACTTAATCCGATTCAGCAAAGTCCGCTGTCTTATTGCTATCCTCTGCCAAGAGCAGACATTTACACAAAACATTGCTCACTTAAACTTACTGGGATAGTAAGATGAATTGAAGGTCACCATGCTTTATTGGGACCTTGGAAGTTAATAATGCATCATTGAGGGGAGCGAGCGGCTGATGGATTGCACACTGGCCCAGGCACCGTTCCCACTGGTGTGCTCCCCAGGTCCACTCCTGCCGGGGGAAACACACTAGGCCATAACACCTGCACCTCCAGCCTCAGCTGCTCTGCTCTGCTCTGCTCTGCTCCACAGATGAATAATAGAGCCATCCTCTTACACACACTACACAGGAACAACTGGAAGCTCCTTGGATGCTTTCCAAGAGCCAAGGAAGGACACAGGTTTGGATGGGGATGTTGGAGATCTTTTGTTTGCACTTGGGTTGTAATCCACTGCAAAACAATTTAGTAACAGGACCCATAACCTGGGTACCATATGATTCACATAGAGGTAAATTACAATTTTTTCAGAACATAAAGTGTATGAAATCCAAATGCAAGATACTATCTTCTGTAATTAGGCCTACTGTATCTCTGGAAAGATGGGAGTGACTACAAAACAAGACAAAATATGGAGTTACAAATGCATCATTAAAATCACTTACTTGAATAAGTATGTGGACTTGAATTACAGGAATATGGTGATATGTCAAATTGTATCATGTACTGGAATTGGTAGAATCACTGCATTTAGGTAAAATTGAGTTTGAGACACCCTGAGTCACTTAGTAGAAATATATTTTCTATAGTTCTATCTCTCCAAAAAGAATGGACATCTTAAAGTGGAAGGTCTCTGTTTGTTTGAAATTCCTGTCAGATGTAAGCCGACAGAAGACTTCAAACACAGTTCAGTGTCTCTGTGTGTCTGGGAAGAAGGATTCATTGTCTGGAATGCCAGCCATGGCTGTTCCTGAACCTTTTCAAGCTGTTTCACAGACACTGTCACAGAGATTTTTGTGCACAAAAATTTGCCATTCAACAGCTACACAGTAGTCAGAAAGTTATTAATACAGCTCCTGCATGGACATTAAAAGAGGCAATTCCAAAGTTAGTGGTGATTCATGTTAAAATCAAAACCCTGTGTGTTCATCGCTTAGATAGATGGACAGTCAGTTGAGAATGATGAAAGCCATACCATTTGACCATACCTTGGAAGGACTCTTAAGACGGATTAGTGAATTCTCCTTATCAGTGGCCAAGCCCAAAGCATTCCTCATGAGTCTATGGGGCTGACAAACAAGACACACCAGCCCTGTTCCAGCTAGTTTGTCATCCCAGGGATCTAAGCTGATCAGACACAAGCCAAATATCAGTGTCATCTGTCCTGTGTCTGAATGATGCACACCACAGTCATTATGCCATTGAGCGATCAACATGCGTATTAACATGCTGACATTATGTAAGAACTTAATCAAGGTTCAAGGATTTTATTTGTCACATACAATGAAATACTTGCGTAAGACATGTAGTGAAATTACATTATGAAAAGACAGAGAAAGGCTAAAAGGAGAGAGGAGAAAAGAGAGATAGTCTAAGATTAAAAAAAATAAAACGATAAAAATCTAAAATAATAAATAAAAGTTAAAAAGAACAATAAAAGTTAAAAAGAACAATTAGGCTAGACCAGTGGTTCTCAAACTTTTTCTGTCATTCCCCACTTTGGAAGGCAGAGAATTTTCGCGCCCCACCTGGAAGACTCAATAATATCTCTGTGAGGAATACTTTGCGAGTAGGCTACAGGATTTTTGTCAACATTAGAATTTTCATGTTACTAATTCAAAACCCAATTTCTTTCGAACTCATCACAGCAACTAGCAAATAACACCATTGGAAAGCTCAATTTACTGTCATATATGCATATCTAATGAATTTGGGGGGCATGGTGCGGGCGTCGGTCGATCGCAAAGAGATGTCTCGCGCCCCACCTGTCATGTGTCTGCGCCCCACTAGTGGGGCCCGCCCCACAGTTTGAGAAACACTGGGCTAGACCAAGTAAAGAAGTCCATGTTGTGATCTCAGGATCTTCCTCCAGAAACGGACATAGACGTGGAGGGGGAGAGATGACAGAGATCTTATCGGCCCAGGCAGTTGTTCACTCAGATGGCAACACAGTCCACCACTTAATGAGATTTTGTGTACAGGGCACTCTATTTCATAGCGTTAAAATGCTTTTTTGGGCTTTTTCAGGCAACTTCATCTCATAACCTTTATTCTATACAGCCATAAGTTAAATTAAATCATAGTCTATAGTATTCACCAAAACAAATGATACGTTCATTTGATTCCATAAATTGCCCTATGTTGCAGTCCTAGAGCCTGTGACACGCTTTTTTCACCTCCAGGCGCTCGATTTCAATTGTTTCCCTATGGAACGATGCGACTTGACCGTTGCTACGCGCCTCGCGTAAAAAAAGCGCAACTTTTGAGGTCGCGTTTTCTTCAACAATGGGCCCGTTGCCTAGCTGCCAGTCATAGCTAAGTCGGGGAGTTAGCGATTTAGCCAAATCTAGCTGTCATAGCAACAAGACGTACATTTATCATTTTCGACCTCACATGTTTTTGTCACTCATTTTTCAGAATACTCGCGTTTTACAAGTGGAAAAGCGCGTTCAGTGTGAACGGCCCCCTATGCTCCCATGCCATTTGTCAAAAAGTCTTGAAGGGATTCAGAGAAAGGAGTATACTTGCATGGAGGTAAAGTTAAGTCAACGGTGCCAGGAACACTGGAAAACATCAAATTCTGAATCAGTTTGTGGTGATCAGAATGAGTTTTTATTCAGGCATTTTCATCATTTAGAGGGAATAAATTCTCTCTTTATCAATTTGCAGTGCAAACTACATTAAAGAGTTCTCAAGAGCTTTTCAATCCCATAGCGCATTAGCTCGTGTATAATCAGAGGATTCAGCCTTTCCCCTGGTGTTTCCCTTGCACTCTCTTATAAGATTAGCCGGCCGTGATTTGCCTGTCAAAGAGCTATCTCAGTGTGCACAATGGTAAACAGTCTGAATTACCTCTGTCATTAACTTACATCTGCTCTATAGCAAAGACGCTATGTGATTGCAGTATTGGCAGGACATATGGGAGGGGGGAGGGACAGTCTGCCCATGCTGTCCAATGAGGAAGAAGCTGCATCATGAGGAACAGAATAGCAAAATTTATATAAGGTGGAGATTGGTCATGATTTTGCGAGGATGTGCATAGAAAATCAGTCTACAACATTCAGGTCACACTTATCCCCACCCCACAAAAACATACAGAGAGAGAGAGAGAGAGACACACACACACACACACACACACACACATAAAGAAAATATTCAAGAATATATCATAGACTTCATATTGTAAAAGTTCTTTGTAATGAATTTCAGTCCCATCACTATTTTCTTACCTTAAAACGGTATAATAATGTTCAAAATATGCTCTGAATTTTGGAGTGATATAAACATGAATGTAAAGATACTGTACCTGCAATACAAAACTCTGTGACATCAGATACCAGTGTACTCCCGGCCACTTCCCCAGCCAACCCCTCTCTTTCTACACTTTATTCACGTTATTTCACCCTTATGCACAAATAGGCTGACACCAGACATCATTTCACTGCTTTTCTTACACCCAGGGTCATGTAAAATAAAGACTTTCTTGTATCCTTGTATTCCAGTTTATAGATGAACTAGATGTGTGTGGGATTCAGTAAAAAAGACTAAAGAATATATATTCAGCAGAGGTATATAAAGAAGCTCAGAGTCAGAGCTCTGTATGATCTTGTAGCAGACAGTTTTCCATGCTGGAATACTTGAGTTCAAGGCCATGTTTATGCTGGCTCAGCCCTGAGGGTCACGGATGATCAAAAGCACTCAAGATGCTGTACTGCACCATGTAAACACACAGCTAACTGCTCTCTTCCATTTACACTGGGAAATCGTCCTGATTCACAGTACTTTAGATGAGACCAGTGACAGACACGTAGGGCCAGTAAATAATTGTAAATCCCAACTTGACAGAGTTGGATTTAATTGGCATTTCAAAGCTTAGACCTTAACTTTTCTTAGCTTTTCAACAATGAGTCTGGGAACTTTCAGGTGACTCCAAGTCCTCAAATTGGTGGCGGCTTACTTGCCACCATTTTGCGCCTTTAATGAGCGTGCCTTTTAACGCTGCACAATGGTGTCGGTGGCAGTGGAGATCTTAGCAATGCGTTGAACAGGTCCAGACTGAGCCGGGCGCCACCAGTACTTTTGAGCAAATGAAAGAGTGTAAGAGATGGGAGGAATCAATAGAGTGTTTTCCCCCTCCCCGTCAGCTCCCATTGTTGATGTCTTTTGGAATGCACACAAAAGGCTGGCAGTGCACAGCGTAAAAATAGCTGGCAACCTACACGGCAAGTGGAGCATCGTGGGGATAATTGTGGGAAGTGGCAGTGGAAGTGACGCCAAGATCAAATGATTAACATCCCAGAATGCACACGGCTCCTGGTGCTGGTATAACTCAAGTGGTGCCTGCTCCTCGTGCTTGGGCGCAGCATGACACAAGTTTTAAATATTCTGCTGCCCACCTGTTCAAACTCAGCCAAGTCTTTCTTTTAGCACTGGGGCCAAAATAGCAGGGAAGGATAGGGCCTCTCCCCCCTAATTGTGACGTCTTCATTATGACCTACAGTAATCAACACACATTTTACTAGCAACTGTACAGTAGTGTGCATGTGCCTGTGTGTGTGTGTGTGTGTGTGTGTGTGTGTGTGTGTGTGTGTGTGTGTGTGTTGCGCGCTGTGTGTGTGTGTGTGTGTGTGTGTGTGTGTGTGTGTGTGTTTGCAGTTGTATTTGTCTGTGCATTATTGATTCTTTTAAGGTGTCTATCTAATGTACTATTTTGAAAATGCAATGCAATAAAAATTGCCGGTACATAGGACAGAAGCCCTAAAGAATTTTGTCTTTTCAACTGTACTTCCAAATTGCACAGATTTTTCACAATATATTTGATGTGGGTTTTTTTTATTATTATTATTAATTTGTGAAAAAAGGTACACACCTTCAAAAGCATAGGCCTAGCTAGTGTGAAAATCTTTCACATTGGGCAACGTTTGAGTCATCTTTCAGTATAGGGCAACAGAGGCACAAGTCTTTCACAGTGCGTCCCATTTGGCAAGATCTTGTCCATGGAAGAGCCAGACTTGTCTTACCCCAAGCTCTTCCTCTATATCATCAAGGCCTCTATGGCTTAGTAGCTCAGCAGTGAAGATGAGACACGGATCCCGTGCCAACCTAGAGCATTTCTCAGTGTGCAGGAGCCTTGTGAAACATTTAGAGAGGAGGACCATCAATTATGCATCAAAGTAATTGTTCATCAGTGGAAAGCGAGGCATACATTAACTGCTCGCGATCCACCGCTGCCCGAGAGCAACTCCATCCGAGCAGAGTCAATGTTCACCCTTTACAGCTCGCCTTCCTTCCCCCCGTACTCAGAGGAGGGGCTGTCACAGCAGCAGCGCTCTTGCCTGGGAGAAATGTGTTAGTATTTTCACCATGAGTAATGTGACTAGGCCCTCCAAACCCTCACAGCCAGAGACAGGCGTGAACTTGTTAAGGCTGCATTGCAATGTGACTTCCTTGTGACTTGAGAACGGGGAATATTAATGATTGCTTCTCTTGATTGTTCCTTGTTTTGCCTGAAGCAAACACAGACACTGTCTCTTTTTGATGTGCTAGAGCTCGAGAGTTCAGACATTTTTTTTTTTTCAATATACAGTTCTCAAGCTTGGAAAATTGATGCTAGGCTATACTTGACAATACATTTGCTTTATGTTTTATGTAATGATTGAAATGTCTTTATTTCTATCTCAATATCTTTATCCAGTGAAACAACTTATAAATCCAGACCTGCTGTGGTTTTATGATGGAGTGAGTGTTACAGTGAGTGTTGCCCCTGGTCAAAGGCTGATGATCCATTGGAGACTGAGTGGGTGAATACAACACAGTGTGTGTGTGTGTGTGTGTGTGTGTGTGATGGCTGCAGATGGTCAGATCAGTGTGTGTCCTGGCAGCTGACGGAGCGAGCGCTGAGCATGTGTCTGTGCCCAGAGTCCACTCGATAAAGGCAAAGCACCTAAACAATCCAACACGTGAGTGAAAACCTAGCGGCAAGTGTTAGTGGACTCAATGAACTCTGCCGCTCCGAAAGATTGTCAACTTTTTTTTTTTTCCCCCGCTGCAGCTGACAGTGACCGTTCATTACACTCTGCATTAGTCAATTTCTCAGCAGGGGGGGTCCCAGAACTCTACACGCATGCTTCCAGGAATGAGCATCACGCCATTTCAATGATGGAGAAGTATTGACTGGATTTTACTGTTACATCACCACAGCCCAATCTGCAGGGAATGACAGTACAGATACAGGCAGTTTATCCCTGAAAGTAATCTTTTTACAGTCTGCACAGGAACAGCCTAAATAATGGAAAAGGATGAAGCCATGATAATTTATCAGCATTATATGTGAGCCCAGGTACAACATTGCTCTAAATTGTATCTATGTATCGATATATGGAAAGAAGGACTGACAGCAACAATGCATCAACCTATTTCCCCATTGTAATAGAATTATGTAAGAGTAGACAGACCTGGGCTTGTCTGTGTGTCTGCGTCTATGTCTGTGTCTCAGTGGTGTGTCTGGGATTGTGTGTTTGGGTGAGGGTGGAAAAAACATCTGTCTCCTTTAGATCATGAAATAGAAGAAGCAAACATGGCTTTGAAGATGTTTCACAGGCAGATTCTTCAAACTCAGGACAGAGGACAGGAGAAAGGGTCTCTGATCTCCCGTTACACTTCATTTGAGGCATTGAATGCATTCAATGGATATGTAATTGCTAAGATGGAAAGGAATAATAGCATTGCTTAGAAGTAAAATACAAAGTCAGACAATGGTAATTTAATATACCTTTAGTGTGTGTGTGTGTGTGTGTGTGTGTGTGTGTGCGTGTGTGCATGCGTGCTTGCCAACACGTGCGTTCACTTTCTGCTGTATTACATTTCTGCCTTTAAAGATGCTCAGTGTCTCTTGGCCTAATATTGATTTGTAAATCAATCTTTTTTGCCTGAAATCCTCCTCCATTGTCACTGCCACAGAGCCCTTTTGCCAGTCAGGGGATCTCATCTGTTCATCTTGCTGACATGTTTCCCCAAATGCTATCATTTCCTCTAATAAAGCCCTTATAGTCTATAATTAACATTAAGGAGATATATAATTTTTCTCTTGCAATAACTGATAGTTAGGGGGCAATGCGGCCAAAGTGCCTTCATGTTTGGGTGTGAGAGGCGGTGAGCTTCCACTCAGTGATCTCCAGTCAGTTCTCAGTCTCAGCCCATCTGTCTCTCACCTCCTGACACTCGGCATTGTCCAGCGCAAAATACAGGCTTACAACACCAAAAGATCAACTGAAAATCAAGGATTACTTGAAACTTAAACTGAACTGTTGACCAAACTATTTTAAACAAGTAAATTATAGAGACACTATAGACAACTTTTCGACACTGTCTTTTTTTTATCAAAGAATTTATTTAGTTCTCATCTCCAAATTAATTTGGATGACATATGGGTGGATAAATGAAAGTTTTATTCCTACCCGCCATTCTGGGTATGCGATGTGCCAGATCATTTGAAACAAGCAAATGAAACAAGTGGCTGTGTGCACATCCCACCTCATGGCCTGGTGCAGGGTAGCCTAGAACTCTAGACGTACCCCTAGCGGTAGCAAATTTGAATTTGCACAGCAGATACGTCTAGAGGCCACTGATAGAAACCCGTTGTATTCTTCCTCTGGTGGCGGATAACCTATCACAGCGCGGTATGTGTACAGGAAATCGTAAGGCGGGCTTTGTACGATGACGACAGCCCTGCTCAAACCAGAGCAGAATCGTCTTTGGCTTTAGTTTTGGACGAATTGCACTTGTCATTTTCTTTGAAAGTGAAACAAGAAAGTGCACTGAAGTTTTTCGTTCTGAAAAAGATGTCTTTGCCGTGTTACCAACGGGCTACGGGAAAAGTTTGATATACCAGCTGGTACCACTGGCCGGAACGCTAGCCTATTACGTGGAGAGGCAGTTTGAAGGACAACGCAATCACCCGCCCCTCCATTGAGGTACAGTCTATCAGTGGTCTTCAGACTATACATTCTTATGATACAGTCTGGCGTGTCAGGCTAGGTGCAGGGTGAATGAAGAAATATCCCAATGAAGAAATGTCATATTCACAGCGCTGCCTAAACTCATATATTTGATCTCAAAGGTAAGTTACCATCCTCATGGCACGTCTTAGGGTCATAGACAGTTGCCTAGACGTACTGTAGCGATAGTTTATCATCTTATTGGTGGGTCAGAGGCAGTTTGAAGACAAGGCATGGTGGTTTTTCATGGTTTAAAGCTGTATTTGGCAAGTCTACATAATTCCGAGACATATAGGCAAAAAATTCAAAGTCATACAACTCTCTGGTCCCTCCCCCTTGTCTCTACTATGCTCACTGGCAGCTATCCCTCCCTCCAAACCTGATTGGTGGAAGGCTACAGGGAGTGCTGGATTTTTGCAACGACGATTACAGGGTTTAGATGGAGCTAGAGAATTCAGGTTTTTTTCCAAAATAGTCTTTTTCATGAAGTACTTCCTGAATAACGTGACAATTCTATGAAATTTGACTTTAAAAGAGTTGCAAAATACAGCTTTAAGTATACGTTCACATAACACAAGATGCATTCTGTTTATGAAATAAGGCCTGTTACCCTTGCAGATATTATCCTGCATACACCCATTGAAGAATAAACTGCCAAGTCATGCATTAAGCATACTGAACGGTGTGCATACTATGGACTGCATTTAAGATGCTAAAGTGTGTGTATGGTGTTTAACTACGGATAATGCAAATAAGGAGAGATAGGATACATACTAGAGGAATAAATCCCACCACATAGCCTACATAATGACATGTAAATTCCACCAACTTCATTTCTCCTACACTGTCTGGAAGCAAAACATGGTGCTTTGTGTCTTACATCTTTTCTCAGTGTTTTCAAAAGCATCTGACTGTCATTAAATCTGCCAGAGACAAAATTTTGTGTGATTTCTCTTGCTAATCAAACCTTCTGTGTCATAGCACACTTAAATATGTATGGGGTGTGATACCTGTAAAGTCTTATAACAGTTATTTATTTGAGCTAGTTGCTTCTTTTCCAAAACAACTTATCTGCAACATTAACATATGGAACTCATTAAACATGAAATGGTGTTTTCAAAGAGCTTGTCCCCCACCTTTCCCCCATGTTTGGAGATAGTTTCTTCACAGCTTGTTTTGCATCCCACGCATATATCCTAAAGCGAATCAGATTGTATCGCAACTCCATTGACTTAATCAACTTTGTGCCAAGTCTCCCTCAGACAGAACGAATTTGCATTAATTAGACAAGGCTAGTGACTCACCAGACATTTAAAAGGAGTGCTACACTGGAAGTAATGCAGAGTTCTACCTATAAAATTCATACAGTTTAAGCTGCAGCTCAGAGCGTACTGCTTGAATGTCTGGCAGTGTTAACTCCTCGTGATGCCTCCTCTCACGCTGTGAGAACTTCACAGGAACTATGATGTAAATAATGCCTATCTGAACTATTTGTGACCCCTGTGTGATTGCGTTGCAGTGGAGCGTTTGAGTTGTGCGTAAAAGGGCAGATGTAGCAGCGTGATAATGGCACTGTGATTTCCCGTGCTTCAGAAAGCGTTCAGCCTCTCTCCCTCTGTGAGCAGGGGGCTGTCTCTCTCTCTTTCTCTCTCTCTCTCTCTCTCTCTCTCTCTCTCTCTCTCTCTCTCTCTCTCAATCTCTCGCTTCTCAATAATTCATGTGCCTCCTGGCTGAAAGAGAACATACCTTCCAGCTACAAATTATGCACGGCTGAAACAATTAACCACCTGACAGAATGTTGAAGGACTTAATTAAGCATTTAGCATTTTATAGCGCCACTGAAAAGCTGTTCAACTACTCAGGCATAAGACAGAGTTTGTCAGCAAGTAGCATTGCACACTTTTTACAGGGCTACACTACATTGCTGACAACGTCCACTGGCTCTAGTTCTGTCATAAATATATTGGAATAAATTACACTGAAAGTGAAATGATGCTTATAAGACAACATTCTCCATTGATCGGAAGTTTTGAAATGGTAGCAGCAATATGAATTGATTTCATTCAAATTCAATAATACCAAACTCTGTTGCTTGACTTCGTCATCTCTCCTATTTGCAACAAAGCAGCTTCGCTCTAAAGGCACATGAATCATTCCACTAACTCCTCACACATTCATTGTGTTTGCCATTGTTCAGCCTGTCAAGCATATGCCAATAAGTCAATACAGGCAGATAGAGGAGGCCTATTTTTCTATAATCAATATTTTATGACTCCTTTGGGGCGAATATGACACCTCAGTTTCTGCAGCAGAAAATATAGCCACATGTGTGACAACAATGATGCATAATATGAAATGTCAAATGTATGAGCAGAGAAATAGCGTCCCAACTACAATACTCTGAGAAGCCACATTTACTGAATCTAGAGAAACTGTTGTTGGAAGCTGACAAAGGACGCTGAAAAAAAAGAAGAAAAATCAGTTTATTCTAAAACTATTTGTGCGTCTAATGTCATGAATGTGTTGGAGAGAGTGCTTCAAATAGCATGAAATATATCCAATAGCACTAATGAGCTCCAAAACACTTGTTTTTCTTGTTCCCCAGGCACTGGCACCCTGGGCTGTTGTCACGGGTATGTATGCCACACACACAGCTTCGGCATGGCTCTCAACCACAACAACAAACTTTTCTCAGTTCTTTTTTTCCCCCAGGTTTTGCAGGTCAGCTCACTGTAAAATCACTACTGAGAGAGACACCTGTGCTGGCACAACAAGCTGGATGCACCACAGCACAGCCCACCACATACTTAGCAGACACAGCATTACTCATGGTCAAATGAGAGCCTTTCAAAACTTCCCTGACTGCTCACTTCTGAGTCCAGAACATGCCTACATATTGCATACACATCATTTACTGGTTTTATTCTATTGTTAGTGGTTGACTTTTGGACCACCATCTGCAAATCCTACTCTATATTTTAATTGATCATTCAAAAAGATCAACAAAATATTGACACTGACATCCATTTAAATATTGCTAATTTATAATAAATCTATATTGAGGAGCTTTATGAAACACAGACATTAATTTGCATTTGCAATAATTCAAATGCAAAGGTCTTCCTAAAATACCACATAAGATAGTATAACGCCCTTGTGGTAGGTCGTCTTGTACGTATAACACATATTGCTGCAGTTTTACTATTGTGAGAAAAGATGGCACACCTAGAAGGGCACACATTCTGTCCTTGTGTGTACTTATACAGCATTATAAATATTATTACTTTCCCATGAGGGACTGCAAATGTTTAATGTTTAATGTTTAATTTAAAAGCTTTTCTTGACGAATTTACTGTAACTGATTACTAAACATCACATCAGCATTTGAGAGACCATGTATAATACATCAGGAGAAACATATAACATGTCATTTTAAAGAGGCACAGAAAGTCATATTTACCTTGGCTTTAGAGAAGCTTATCGTTGGCCACATACCTGGTTGGCCATAGACCACAGAACATGAAACATGGTTGTGCCCTCTTTCATATAAATCATAATCTTTCATGTAATGAATCATCAAAGCTTGGCTATGATATCACATTGGGGAAATCAACTGCAGTTCAATTGTGGCAGCCAAATAAGGCACCATATACAAACCATTTCAATCTGCAGCAGAAATGTTAAAATTGTAATTGGGCTTATTTTTGATCAAAGTTCAATACACTGTATTTTAACATCATTACCCTAATTCTCTAATACTCTAACTCCAATGAGGTTCTGACATTAGCTCTAAATGGATTCCCCTTCATAGAGCCTGGCAATGTGCCACAGTGTCTCCACTCTTTTGGTTAAAGAGCCCCTATGCAAGTTGTGGCATCAAGTAGACTAAGAATCAAACAACGCTGTTACCGAACATTTCTGCCAATAATCCTCCATGTAGAATTATGTAGTCGATGGAGGGAGACGCTATCAAAATGAATCGACGGTTGAATGGGCTGAGAAGGTACAAATCTCCATGAGGCGTGGATCTGCCCAAGGTTTCTTCCTACATAACAAATTATTTACAAAGCGAGGGAGTTTTTCCTTGCCCCTGATTCTCATGGATGCTTCCCGTACTGTCTGTAAAGCGCCGTGAGACAATTTACTGTACTTGTGCGCTATACAAATAAAATTGAATTGAATTGAATTGAAAATCCCATTGTAATGCAACAAGTAAGCTCCAGCCCTTTTACTCAGGAACATGTCATTTATAGCCTGGCTTTGCCTTCCTACGTACTGTAACTCCGCTCAATAATCATTTCCCTCTACGACTCCGTCTGGCATTCCGGCCAGATCAATTCCATACCGTGCTAAAAAACAAGCATGATCGAGAGTTCTGTTGTTGTAGCGTAGCTTACTTCACGACCAAGCAGGTGCATAACATTAGCGATGGATGATATCAGATTTAATGGTTTCAAACTTCTACAGTTCACACCTCCTGCTTGCAATCATTCGTCAATGGTGAAATGCCAGTCCCTTGAAGGGATGGCCAAAGCCAGGCTATGTCATTTATCAATTTCAATGATATATTATTATATATGTAAGCATACAGCGAGAAACGGGAAACGTTGAAATTTAGTTAAATCCTGCAAGTTGGGCCTTTAAAGAGTTCACTTAGGTGAGCTTGGTAACGTTCTTTAACGTTCTATCTCCCCGCTAAACATTACAGAAAAACAAACATGGTGAAACCCAATAATATAACACAAAAGAATCTCATACTGTTGCGTTCCCCTGCATGTCACGCATGTTTAGTCCCAGCCTTGTACAGCTGTTGTTGTCGCTTCATTTAATGCATTGAATGAGACACCAGTGAGGAGCCGCTCGCTGTCTTTAGAATGAGGGACGTGCTGTGTCCCTGAGGTCGTATGAAACATTGAAAGGCATGCCTGATTGCACCAGGGAAAACATTGCATGCTAATTTCACATCTGACCTTGCGCACTACAAATATAAGAGAGTGTAATGCTTTTTGACAGCTGGCTTGGAAGCAGGAATATAATAATTTGTATCACAGGAGTGAGATGGCTTTGGAGGTTTGGACATGGAGCCTCCCAGAAGCCAAAGGCGTCTGCTTGCTGAAGTGAGCAGAAACTGGACCACTTGTTCTGCATAGAGCCCAGAGAATAGTCTGCACAGCCATGAATGCTGAGAGTTTATGCATCATGTACACAGACTATACCCTGAAACAAAACCCTCACAAAACTGGCCTGTGTGTGTGTGTGTGTGTGTGTGTGTGTGTGTGTGTGTGTGTGTGTGTGTGTGTGTGTGTGTGTGTGTGTGTGTGTATCATTAGCTGAGGTTGTGCCAGTGCTGTGGTAAAGGGCTCTTGTGCTAGTAAAGCACAATTACTAATAAGGGACTGTGTTATGAACATGCGGCAGGTTGGGCGAGGATCCGGCCACCACAGATTTCCTTCTCTCTACTGGGAAGCTCTTTGCTCTAAAAGGCCCTAAAGAATAAATGAAGTCATCCTCGGCTGTCTTGCTTCTGCTGTGGTAAGTGCGGTTAGGGAAACTGAATATTTCACTGATGGTGTTTGTTTACATTACACTGCAGTGGCAGGGCCAGGAAACACTTGAGACACGCAAACACACACACACACTCACACACACACACACACGACACACACACACACACACACACACACACACACATGCTTGAAGCAAATTGGGTGGCATTTAGACCGAACACCTCCACTGCCTTTTCCCAGCAGAAGAAAGCTGGCACTAAAGAACAAGCTCTTAGGCGATTTCTCTGGGGTATTTCCACTTGGGAGAAAACTGATGGATGCATTTCAGACACCCCTCCCATCCATCCACACACAGACACACTGATGTTGTTGCCATAGCAAGGGGGAAAGGCTTCCTCGTTACCCGGAGAAAAGTGGGGGCTTAGCCGCTTGCTCTGCTCTCTCCCACTGCAGAGGCTTCTTCTCAGCTGTGGCAGATGTTCCAGCTCTGGAGCCGAGCCCCTCGTTCACCTCCTGCAGGAGACAGACAGACGGACAGGATCTGTTTAATAAATGCAAGACTGTACAGGCTGCATGACAAACACGCACGCTGGAGGAGAATGGCTTGTGTCAGAGAAACAGCTGCAGATGATTATTTTCAGCTATGCGATGATGCTAAGTTGAGGCGGACGGAGCTTTGCGCTGGGAAGGCAGGAGAGATGAATGATTGTTAGTGTCCAGGTCACTTTGTTCTCCCTCGTCTCCGTTTATTCCAGGAATTTCCGTGTTGATTTATTTCACTGTATGCAGACATTTATGGGGATCTACACATCCAAAAATCTGGACTTTGGCAGATTTCAGCAGCAGTCACTTTTTCACAAATAACCACATGCTTCTTATTGTCTTCCCCTATAGGGCCATACAGTTCCCTTCACATTTACTGGCTTCCTGGTAATGTGGACTAGAAATATGTTAGAAAAAAAACACATCTATTTATTATCTTACTGTCATATCAAAAACACTGAGGAAAAAAATCAAACTGGAAAAATACGAAAATGTGTTCTTGAAGGAAGGATACATCATAAAGAGATCAATATTTCGACTATGATGTGCCACAATTAAGCACACTCCTGCATCTAATAAAGCCAATTTGCTAATAATTTTTAGCATTCTCTTTTGGCATCCCATTACGCTGAAGAATACTCCACTTCTATAAATCTAAATGGCCAGGTATTTAGTGGAAGTCATGATAGACTGCACCCTGATGGGGTCTTCGGGGCTTGTTGGTAAACAGCCCAACAACATCACAGGCCATTCACCATACCTATTAAGAGTGCATTGGGCTCTTTTTAAAACATGTCTGAATCTCAGTGTCCGACTGTCCACCTTAAGCCCTGAACCCTCAAAGACTTAACTGGCATGAGCTGTCCAATCACAAGGCAGACTCATTCTAGTTGAGTCTGTGAGGGTTTAGGGTTTCGTGGGAACATTGAGATTCAGCCTATGAGTGTCATGAGCTGGCCAATCACAAGGCAGACTGATTCTAGTTAAGTCTGTGAGGGTTTAGGGTTTCGTGGGGACATTGAGATTCAGCCTATGAGTGTTTTTGGGGGCCAAAGGTCTCCATCTCTCTTCTTATTTTTAGTGAATAAATTCACTATAGGTTGGATTTTTACTGATTACTTTCATTGTGAGACTATGATACATTTACAAAATTGAGATTTTCCTTGATGTTGGCCACTTCCAATTCAAATTGAATGTTTGATCATGACCAGTCAATGGCAATGATGATCAAGCCCTCAAATTGTGATGATGTGATAGAACTGCACTTCACCATGACAGCGTATTAAAGGATGAAGATTGTCTTCAAGGCCACTTGAGTGAAATGGAAATATTAATTGGAATGTCTCATTTGGGAAGGAACATTCCATCCTGACCTGCTGTGGTAGACCTTGGCATTTTGCTTCTTAGATTTCACACTCCCTCCTTCCAATGAAAGCATGTTTAATTAAAAAAGCAGTGTTCTATTCTGTGGAGCCATAGCCTTGACAAGCAAGGAGAGAGCAAAAGATCGCAGCATGGACTTTTGTTTGGCTCATTAATATTCATCAAGGGGTTGAGAGGCAAAACTGAGGAACAAGCAGAAAAGTTTTCCAAAGTCTGCGATTTATTCCTCCATCAATGTAATTGGTCCTTAATGAACAGGCTCTATCCTGGCTTTAACGCCAGAGGGCCAAGGCACAAGCCCTCTCTTGCACCTGTATCCATTATCCAGCTAAATATGCCAGTGTGGAGCATGCCCAGTGTCTGGTCCTGGAGGTCAAGGAAAGGACATGAGCAGGGTTAGGTTATAGGTCATGTGTTGTTCTACACTGTCATTGAGAATACAGATTCTATTTGTGTTTTGACTGACTTTTTTGTATTTCCCTTTATCTAATCAAACAGTTGTGTTACTTTCCCATAACTGCATAACTGCATATTAATTGAGCTTGCTGTCTGTTCTGAGTTGGGCTGGGGGGTACTCAATATATCCTTATCAGTTCCAGACAGAGTGCCTAACACACTTATGTAAGCCCTCGCTCCAGTCTTTCTGCAACTCTCGGAGAGGATTGGGCGGCCTCAGCATGACACTTCAACAAACAGTGTCTTATTCATTATTTAGAGCGCCTTAGATTCATTTCAGAAATGCTTTGCTCAGTTCTTTTCATGATTCTCTCCACTGCTTGCCCCTGAGCCTTTGTGCTGCTGCTGCTGTTCAGACGAGTGGAGGACTGGGACCCTATAGTAGAGCTGCAGCACAACACAACACAACCCACACGCTACACGCCCGCCTGCTGCTGGAACTAATAAAGAGATTGCTGTTGAAAAAGACAAAACTATACTTGACCAAGGCTACATTTCAAAATAATATTTCAATATACATTTTATTATATAGGATTATGATTGTTATGACAAATTCTCTCAGTGTCTTGAGTAGTTTTAATGTATTCTGGAACTTTTGCTCTAAAGAGTAGGGGCAAATACAGGACTTTATGCTAAAAAATATACAGTTTATAATGACAAAAAGAACATTTACAAAAGAACATTTTTAAAATGTATTTGTGAAAATAACTATACTTGGATAAGTACTGTAACAGCATTATGAATAAATTATGAATTTCAGACCATTGTAATCGCAAATATTCCACGTTGACTGGATTTAAAAAACACATTTTGCAGTGAATTTGCAGGCACCGTCAGTCACTCAGCCTATACCTCTCCTCTAGATTTATCAGGTTTTTGATAAGCACAACAAAATTGAGGCTCGTTTGTACCTTTTCAAAAACCTAGTGATGAGAAAGCAGTATTCCTGCTTCAGCCGGTGTGTTGACAGACTTTAGAGCATTATCTCTCGTTCTGAAGCCAGCAAAGGCCACTCTTTCCTGGGTGGCTGCCGGCCGGCGTGCCCTGGCTCTTGGCGGCGTCTCTCTGAAGAGGTCTGATGCTGCGATGGGAAGAGAGGGCGTGTGATCAAGGCGGCCGTGCCCACACCGCCACAGTAATCCTGGATCACAGAGGCCTGTAAGCATCTACCACTCACAGGCAGGATTAGACAGCACTGCGCCAGCAGCCCGTTGCTCAAACAGCAACTTTTGGGCCTGCTTCCCGCTAAGTGTGCCGCCAGTAGGGAAAACAGAGGTCATCCCAATGTTAGTCACAACAGCAGGCTCATTGTGAGTCCCAGTGATCCCAGGCTCTCAACCATCCCATTGACAGCACACTGAACCATTGAGCAGCTCGCCACATTCACTGGGCTAAAGGAACAGAACATGACATGCAAGAGGAGATTTTGATAACATCATCAGTTATGTGAATGTATGTGTATGTGAAGGACTAACATTTACCCAAAATGTTCTGTTGTAGCGTGAGCGAACACAATCAGGACAGAGACATGGCGGGGAATCCAGCAGAAAGTTTTAATTGCTGCCATTATGTCCACTATAGAGTTCAACTTTTTGAAGCTTGATTGTGTTTACTGTGTGGTTTGAAACTGCCTTTCATAGCCGTGCATCTGGCCATGTCAGCTCTAGAACAACTGATAAACACTTAGGCCTAATTAAAACAAGAACAAATACCTAATTCAGGGCACAATTTGTTTCTGTCTGTGCTAAAGTGCCACTCTATTGAGAAGTTTATTACCTCTCTCCAACACACCCAGCTGGAAGTAATTATGACAAGCCAGTTCTGTCCCTAGATTTCCCTTCCACTGTCTTTAGGTCTTAAACTATGCAGCACATTTAATGTATCATCCAACCTGGCCCTTTCTCACCTGTTTGTGTTTTTGTTATTATTATGAAAACAATATTGACCTTGTAATTGTTAAAGACTACCCTGCAATCTTACATACCGGGGACGGATGCAAAGTCATAGGCTAGCAGAAGAATGATATTCCGTCCATAGAGGCGGGTGTCTGCAAGAATGAATATCTTTTGATGTTTTGGCCTTGCCGAAAACCATTATTTTCATACAGGCTTCAATGGGTGCTAGAAGAGTTTAGGTATTGTGACATTGATTGGCGGGTTCTTCCCTCTGTGGTTTTCAGAATCTGTGGACAGAATTATTATGAAATAGTTTAGAAAATTACCACATATACAGTAGGTGTGGATTGAAGGATACTAAGCTAAACTAAGCTAACACAAGGTATGAATTTATTCATTCCATTCATCCCCATTCAAAAATACTGATGAACCTAACTTCAGATGTGAGGAATGCCAACTAATGAACCTAACCATAGATATGAGGAATGCCAACGGATGAGGACGACAGAGTAAGCAAACAAAAGCTGGGTTTCTATCTAACTTTTTGTATTTCATATTGCATTAACAAAAATTTGGCTCAAGAATATTTGTGTGAGCTTGAACAAAGCCCCTCTCAAAGTGTTGTGATTGGCCAAAGAGTTGGAACAAAGATAGGGGGATGCAGAAGTGGTAGGAGAGTACATTCATGCAAATATCTCAATTTAGCCAAAAAATGACTTAAGCAATTATCTTATGAGGCTGACGATAAGGTATAGGCCTATACATAATTATCATATCTCTGTGCTCTCTTGGGGGTGCCCTAAGCGACCACATATTTTGAGTATGCCTCGGACCGGCCCTGGTAAGAGTGTAGCCTACATTTACAGACTACACAAGACATAGTCATATCTCATACTCCAGGGGGAGTGGAGTGGGGGAGTTGTATAAAACCCCTAGACTAACGAGCATTTAGCTTTCTTGTGTACCTGTGTCCGGTCGCTCTGTAATAGTACACACAAGCACACACCATGAGCATTGCACACAGTAGACCTTGAGCGCCAATATCAACTTGGAGCAGACAGCCACAATATGCAACATAATTGTGTGATGAACATGACAACCCAGACAGAAATTGTGTCTCCTTTGCGTCACATTTTGTTGAGTGAAAATGGTTGTCATGGCTACAAATTGTTGTTTTTTAATTCACACCATACTACGGAGCTCTGACTCCTTCACCTCTGGTGATGTGCCATAACGCAGGAGATCTCTGTTGGCCTCTAGCGCTCTCGTTAAACGCCCCACTCAAAGTGCACACTTACCCGACCATACAGCGAGCAGTGCTGCCAAGAATGCTAATGAGTCTTGAACAGGATACACCCCTCTTGCCTCCATGTGTCATCGGTGATGTGCTTCTGACAAGGGCTGTCCAAGCCACACATGGAAATAGCTGTCACACTGTCTGCAACACGGGAAAATGCACCAAGTGTCAGGAACAAATTCAATTTATGCATTTAGAGTTATCATTATGCATACAAGGATTGGCCAGCCTGTTCACTGGAGGCTTATGCAGAACTAAAACCAATTCATGCCAGAAAAAGAGTCAAAAAGTTCTGGTTCAATGGCTGCATGACAACTGTATAGTTTCACATCCTATCCATGAGTAAAGGATCAAGAAATATGCCACTGTTTTGGCCAGTCTTGGTACACCTTGTACCTGCAGAAGAGTCAGGTTTAAATTGGGGGGGGGGGAGGGACGGAATTCCATGGACACTGGAAGCAAAACGCTAAAAGATGAGATGCCAGTGGGAACCAAAGGACTCATTATGCTAACTTGAAGCTAAAACACAATTGAGTCAAACTGAGACAATGGCTGGATGATCTGAATAAAGCTAGTCTAAAATAAGCCGAAAATTGGCCGAAATATGGTGTTTCCCTTGAAATCACAATACATGTACATGTATATTACATGTTCACAATGTAATATAGTAATAATACAGTAAAATGAAAACAAACTAATATAAAATTACATTTAAATTTGAATGTGCCGCTTTTGTTTCTTTCTCAGCACCTCTCTTCTTCTTACTATTATTACTATTATCATTAGTATTATTATATTGTTGTTGTCGTCATCGTTAAGCCATCATTACAGGATGTAGCTATAAAGTAATTCACTCAGTACAGCTTGCCATTTTTCATTGTTTTCCCCCAAAAAATCTGTCAGCATTTACCTGCAGCAAGTGTATTTGACATTTCTGCTGCTGTAATATAACGGCAGGATGAAGGAGATTGCTGACATTTATGGTAATGAAAGACTTGCAGCCCTGTTAGTTTGATCTGGTGCAAGGCTGTGTTGACTATGCATTGTTTTTGAACTGGTAAAATAATAATATGGTGGAAGACAAGCCATCACACTCAGCAGTCTGCTCTTAAGGTGAACAAAAAAGAATGACATTCTCCACTCCCTCCCAGACAAAGGTGGGGAATAGAACAGGGAACATGCATGACCTGCTTTGTCCCAAACCTATCATATCCTTCACATCAAAATATTGCAGAGAGAAACAGAGAAACATAGGGGGGGAGAGAGAGAGAGAGAGAGAGAGAGAGAGAGAGAGAGAGAGAGAGAGAGAGAGAGAGAGAGAGAGAGATTCAAATAGTACTTTTAATATCATGATTATTTTGTGAACCATGTAAAGAACCTTATACATACAGACAACAAGGGGGCAATTGAGTGATATTTGAACCTTTTTAATCTCAGAAGGAGACAGACCATGAACCTCACAGACAACAGCATTCGAATCTGCCACAAGATATATACTATAGTCTATAGTCACTATAGTCACAGGAGAAATTAAAATCCAGTCCATTGTTCAGCTGCTCACAATTAGATTTTGCCCAAACTAATTCAATGGCACTCTCTCCCCATACTTTTCCCTTATGAAGAAATGTTGCTGAAAGCTTAACAGCTGGGATCAAAAAAGTTGATATTTAGCTACAAAGCACAACTCAACAACAGGCAATTTACCCTCAAAAGGACTGCGCCCCGGGGAAATTACTTTAACCATTAGATTATGAAGTAGAAAGCGAATTAATCAAATTATGTCTTTTAATAATTAATTTCCAAACACCTTTGATCTTTAAATTATGATTGTATCCTCTAAACAAGCCATGTTTTGTCCAGTGTGCTAAAACTTGTAAAAAGCTGTATTATTCTGAGAAGTCTTTTCAGCTCAATTAGTTATCCCTATGAAGAGCTGATATACTGCCTGATCAGGGGCCATTTTCTTTTTGGTGACTTTATTGTACAGTGTCATTGTTACAGTGTATCTATACCAAATTAGGTACAGTGAACTGTGTAGCAATATGTATAGTGGACTGTATTTACATGATATACATGTATCTTTGTGTACCTACAGGTACTGTAGTGGTTACAGTGTCATATACTTATGAGTTATGGCTACTGCTTGTTAATGTAGTAAGTTCATCTGCATGTCTGTGAGACAATAGCCTGATCACTACCCGTTCACATCAATGCCTCTATGCTTTACCTCTCATGCCAACAAGAGAGTGCCAGTATCAACATGTTATTGAGTCTACAAGTGTCATTTTTGTCTTTTCTAAGAAATAAAAAATGGCTGTTTCCATTTCCACTGTTAAGAAAGAAATTATATGGCTGATGTCACAGTTGCTTGCCCATATGTTATATAGTGATTGTACGAAGTAATTCAAGAACAGTCCCACTACATGTCGAGCCTTTATTATAATGTAAAATAGAACTAGAGTAGCCTATCCTAAGCTGTAGCCAAAAGGCCAATTCAGACGGAACATCTGTGGCTACACAAGGCCAGAGAGGAGTTGCAGTGGTGTGAATCAATCACTGCATGTCGTTGCAAGCAGTTTCAAGTTATCGCTAAATATTCAACATGCCTAATCACAGTTTCGGAGTTTTCAGAATGTTGCTGGTTTTTAGAATGTTGCAGCCAGACTCGTTGTGAATCTTTGGTCTGTAGCAGCCCAGAAAATCTCCACACTGGTTCTGGCTGAATATTTGGCTGATCTGAATATTTTTGGAAAGTGTAAAGGTGTGCTTGTTCATTTTTTCTTCAAGTGTCATGAGCTGTTGAGCTGGGTAAGTATTGGAGGTAGTAGTCTAGATACCTGCTGAGCCCCGGAAGCAAAGTAGTCAAGATAAGTGTGCCAATACCTAAGGAGAAAATGGAAACCCAAGCTCGAGCTTTGGCAGTTGCTCCAGTGAGGAATGAGGAGAACTCACATTTTTGGGGAACTTCACTCATATCTCAAATGTCACGCAGACCCAGCTGATTGCTCTGCTGAAGTCCCAAAAGGCCCCTGTGAAGGGGAGGACGGTAATCCATGGAGTTTCATCCACCCAGAGGACTCCACTCAATCCCACTAGACTCTGCAGTAGCAACAGTGGGATCACCAAGCATGTCCACCCATCTACACAATCTACATAAATGACTAGCATTAGCTGTAGCTAATAATTATTTTTTCCAGCTCACAGAGGCCTATGTCATCCAGACCTGACAACATTGCTGCTTTACTCCAGCAGGCCTGACCCCTTTGATTTGTGGGGAACTTGATTCTCCCTGATGTATTTCAAGATCAGCATCCCATGGGGCTGAAACATTCCCCTGTGTCCTGCAGCATGGCCCAGGGGGAGAGTGACCATTTGGTCCACCTCTCCCATTGGGGCCTGCAGTGAAATTCCAGCTCCGTCCAGGAGCACAGCCCACAACAACCCAGAGGAGTTGATGGAGTTTCACCGCGTCATGGCCTCCTACTACAGGGAGCTCCAGCTCAGGGCTGAGAATGTTCCAAAGATGGAGGAGTCAGTGTAGCTGGTGGCTAAAAATCCCCATAGCCACCGTCCCGGTTATGATGAGACTGCCCCAGCACCCAAACAGGCGAAACTTACATCAGGAGAGGGAGGATTACGACAGGTAACATCGCAGGCAGAAATAAATAATCTAGTTGTAGCCTATGTTGTGGAGGACATGGTTCCGCTGTCAACAATAGAATCCCCCCGTTTTAGGAGAATATTAAGCAAAATACCAACAACGCGAGCTCCCATATCAGACAGAAAAACATTTTCGAGCTAGCCTACTTGAGCAAATGTTATGCTGTAATCGAATCGGATCTCAAAAAGACATTTGAGACCACAGAATTCGTCTCTACAACGGCAGATATTTGGAGTGCTAACAACAAAAGTTATCTCGGATTGACTGTTCACTGGATTGATGAAAACTTTCAGCGCGAGAAGGCTGCCATTGCCTGTAAAAAGGGTCAGAGGGAGACATACATGACGTTATAGCCAGTGAAATAGAGCAAGTTCATTCAAGTGCCCCAAGGAGAACTTCCAGCCCTGGTGCTAGGTGCCCTTGAACTCTGTAATCCCCCATTCCCACACTAATTTGATAGATACACTCTAACAGCAACACCATAAAGTGAAGTGTTACCTTTTTTTAGCGTTATATTGACGGTTCCAGGAAATTCTATGTTTCAGTCTTTTGCTATTAATTTTCTTTTTGAAACCCTGTCTCAATTGCAAGGTCATCCTATTGAAGTGGACCATCTAGGCTATAGAGTTAGCTGTGGGTAAGGAGAACATGAGCAGCAAAGTCTTAAAGTGTAAAACAGTTGCCATGATACGCACTTTGAAAACTTTTGACACTCAATGGCGATGAATCACCCCCTCACCCTTCCATTTGATTTGAGTACGGGAGAACACCCACAGTAATTCCTCTGGACTTCCCAGACTGTCACTTTCATAATCAAAGGCTGCCATTCTCCAGACAGAGTAGTCTATTCTTTAGGAACAGTCCACATTCAAGCTCCATTAGCTTCAGGCACTGCAAAACTTCACTCTGGAAATGTGCCTTTGAGGGGAAACCACATAGAGGACATGAAACAGCCAAAAGGGTTATACTTGAAATGTTTTCCAAATCCCATTAATTTGTCCGTGTGACGTTTGGTGTGATCAGTACATTATCTGTGATTCCATCCATCTTCTCCCTGCTGGTCTTTGGGTCCCACTCATGAACAATGGAGTGTGGAAGGGCTTCTCTGAATGAGCAGTAACTGGGTTAAATGGCCCTGGAGCACTTAATGGTGTCATCAGTGTGCTAGTCATAGGGCTCTTATGGCAATTATCTCCAGGCACACCAAAAACCTACCATTTCAATACACTGTGCAATGCGTCATCTCACAAGTTTCAGTCAGACTCTAGGCCTCATTCACACTACAGTCTGTGCCTTTGCAATGCAGACATATTTTTTGTCTCTTGTTAATAGACCCTGGCCTGCACACCATGTATGGGCCTACATGTATGCTTAAGCGGTCTGCTTAAAATAAAATAGAGTTTCTGTTTTTCCACACATGTTGTGTGCGGTATAACACTGCCTTCACAGGCAGGTGCAAACTTTAAATGAGAGCTTGGACAGCCAGTTCACTCAATAGACCATTTCTGTGACCATTGACACACCTTTAAAACACAGCAATGGAGATGGAGCACAGACATGCTTGCTATGTGAATGAGGCATTAGGTTGACTGATGTCAGTAACTGTATGGAAACAAATGCATGCATGATGTGAAATGTAAAACATTCAATATTTAAAAACGATTAATTATCTAATATTAATCTATATGACTTCGGTACAACAAGTCTAGCCTCATACAAGATTTTTTGCCATTAAAATGCCTTGCTTGTGTTATCTGTTACTCTGGGTCTCTGATGGCTGGCATCTGGTGAAATATCTGTGGCTTTATAAGATGATCAGGTGCACTTGCATGCTCCAGCCTTGCACATGCCTGGGCTTGAATCACCCAATCACAGCTCCACAGACTGGGTGTCCTGGGATGCTAGGCTGCTAGTTTTAGCTTCCTCTGGACAATGGACACACTAAAAGGCTTTAAACTAAGACATATAAGATTTATCAAAGAAAGGGAATAAGAAGAAAATGAAAATGGATATCAGTTCTGCTCAGAAATATATACATGTATATTTAATTGGGAATGTAACCATGTTATATCACTAATAGCCTATCGATATAACCAACCATCCATTGTTTAATAGATTGTTTAATAAGAGCCATATGGTTTGATTTAAGCTTAAGGGAGCACTCAAAAGCCAGAAATGGATGTTAAGATTCAATAAATCACTCACAGTCTTTTTTCCTATTACCATACACATTAGCCTGCTAAAGTGGGGAAATGGCTGTTGGACCAAAGGCAAATGGACCTCCCACATCCATTTGGTGTGCCCATGGACACTCACGGACTGTAAGTGCTCTTATCAAGACTCCAATACATCCTGAACATACAGGCACACTAGGAGAGAGTTCATAAAGGTAAATCCAATTTGGTCACATGATCCCTCTAATAGGTTAGGTGAAAAAAAGAAACAAGAGAAGTAATTTATGATTTGACTTCAACAAAATGACTAAAGATATTTCCATCTTAGTGCATATTGTACAGTGGCATCATCCACAGTGTTCAGTGACTACAAATGTGGGCTTTGCAAAGGCGTCTTTCCTCAAGGGCAGGGATGTCAGAGATGAAGATGTCTGCTTGGAGTAATAAAGCCCTCGGAGGCCTCTTCCTCTCCGAGCTCCAGATGAAAATGAGTCAGGAGAGTGAGGAATGTTAATTCTTCCCTCATAAAGAAACCAACATTGCATCAGTCCAGGAATAATTTATCACCGCAGCATCTCTCATGCTCCTTGCAGCTCCCACACGCATGAAAATATAAAACCGCAGACATTAATCTTTAGACATGGCCCGAAAGAGCCTCTGAAACACAGACATTGTGTAGTAGGACACAATAAAAACCTAATCCTATACGAAAACGTATTGCCACGAGATTCACTAAAGCATGAGCACGACAAGAGTTTGAGAGCTTATTGGGAAAGGTTGAGTTGATTTACTACAAATCCACATTTGAACTATATGGTTCAAATGCCATGTGTCCAAGCAAATATCAAATGAGTTGTGGCCACACAGGCGGCGGTGGTGTGCTGCTGCGGCGGGTGTCTGGACGGAGATGAGCCTAAGACAGCTCAGGGTGTTCACGGGTGCTGTGTGCTGTTCTGACTCCCTGATGGAAGCTTCCTCTCCCGTGGCAGCTATGTGTGTGTGCGTCCTCGCTGCCACTCCGTCTGGCCCCGTGTCTGAAGAATGGGATTTTCATGCTCCAGTGTCCCCACAGAAGACAGCTTCACTGCTCCTCCACATCGCAGGCAACCAGCCCCTTTTCCTTTCCTTCACGCTGTGCTCTCTCTCTCTCTCTCTCTCTCTCTCTCTCGCTCTCTCTCTGTCTCCCCTCATACTCAGCTCCTTTTTCTATTTATAACTAATGTCTCATAGGAAGCATGTGTTGTGAAAGGGTCAGCATGTAGAGTCATTTTAGTATCCAGCCATTGGAATAGCCTACAGTTCACACTGAATATCTACTGGGGATAGTCTTTCAAGTGTATCGCAAGGTCCATCTTTCTATAATGAGTTTATGTCACTGTGAACTTAGGCAGACACATTTTGATATGTGAAAGTATTACAAAAGCTAAAGCTCTCACAAGCATTTGAACTCTACAATACTCACATATCGTTTTGGATCTTGTGCTGGTTAGCGATAATTGAGAGAAAGTGAAGCTCTGTGCTGTGTTTTTAGAGCTTCTCATAAAACTACAGGCAAACTAATCTCTTTACACAGTTTCCCAGCTGTCAAATGTGGATCCAACTGTCATATGTTTCAGGTCAATAATAACACCAACACATTATTATGATGAACCTTCCTCTCTAAAATATAAAATGATGTAGTGACATGTTGAGCTGAAAGCTCATAATAGTTTCATATAAAGGAAAGATTCCCATGAAGTTTATCTTGTCACAAAATGTGCATTGCTTCATTATTCTGTCCAAAATTTCAATAATGGATTGGCAGCATTGCTCTGTGGTTTATTGTGAATGATATATCCTGACAAGGTTTAGGTGAAGAGTTGCCAGTTGATGCTTCTATTGCACAGTTTAATGTGATCCATCACCATTGCATGTTTCCTCAGTATAAGAAATTCAAAACAGAGAAAGAAAAAGAGAAAAATAACCCTAAGACAAACAGAAGGAATAAGCTTCTGCTCTGGAAGCTACTTGTCAGATATATCTCACTGACAGATTTCCAAGGATAAAGTATCAGACCGCAAATTTCCAGGCAGAACCACTTTGCAAATCTGGCTTATCACCCAGGCATAAAGAACTGGCGTGATGGTCTGAAGAAGTTTGCTTCGGGGAGAAGTTTGATTTTAACTGCAGAGCAATATTTCAGACTAAACTTTATGTTAAACGTGTATAAAATTACCACATTAGCCCCCAATTCTTTATCACATTTGACTTGCTACGCATTAAGATGTCACAAATCCACAGCTCCAGAGTCTGTGTATGGGGTGAAATAACCCTGTTTAGAATCCCATTTTGTGAGACAAGCAAAGAAAATTGCATAACCATTACGTCCCCTATTCAGGCAATTTAAAAGGCCTGTCTTATGTAAACCGTCACTTTGAGAGTGTGTGCAGGAAATCTCTGGCATATGGTAGATGTCTCCCACCCATTCGGGTTGGGGAAGGATGTCCCTGTGAGGTGCAAGTCCCACCTAGCTCAGTTTCTCCCACAGAGCTAGTTTATTGGAGCCAGCTGCCTCCACAGGGCAGTGCTAGCTATATGGTCAGACAAGAGAGCCGAAAGGAGAGGAGCGGAAGCAGATGGACCAGGAGTGGAACATCTCTGTCTTCCAGGCCATTAGGAGTCAATATTTTCTACTGGCCTTACTCTGAACTATATTGTTCCCCTCTGACCTTGCTCATCGTCCTGTCCTGTGAACTTTAACCTTGGAACTCAGTGCTCTCATCACCTTAGCTTGTCCTTGTCCACGGAAAACAGTGTGCAAGGAGAGAAATAGCCTCCAGTGGCTGCATGGTTCAGGGCCCAGAGAGCTAGTGCTCAGGATGAGGGGATGACATCACGGTGCTTGAGTGTGCTTGCTGTGGGGCAGTGTTGACATGAGGTCACTGCAGAGCCATGTTGTGCTACAGTCGTAATGACGGGGAGGGGACACCTTGGCCTCTCTCATATAGTCTGCCATCGTTTTACTGCTTACTGTGATCTCTGAACTCAGTAGATTGGTGAAATGTTGTGGTATTTTTACCCATATGAGCATTTGTCTTCTCCAAAGTTTGGTCATAGAGAATGTTTTTAAAAATGGTGCACAAGGGTTAAGGGCCTTCTCGGCTATAAAACAGGCCTCCTATTAATCGCTCTTCATAACAGTTAATTTTTGTCGTTATGGCACTACACTAATGTCAAGAGATGACACAAAAAATGTAAGTTCTTTTCCATGTCATATATTGTCATATAGGCCTATTTCTAATAATAACCTGACAATGTAATGGTATCATTTCAATATATAATTTAAATGTCACCTGAAAGCCAGTAAGTTCTTCAGATCTTTTCAAATGTTATATTCCATTCTTGAAACTGTGCTGTGACCTTGTAATGACATAGTAATAACATACATTATACAAAATTCATCTTATATGTCTGTCCAAATTATAATAGCATCCTCAAAACATAAAAGAGAGGTCAAATCATAATGGGTATAGCATTATGTAGATGGAAATGTTTCAATATTGTTAAATAAAATGTTTGACAATTCAATAAAACAGTGTCAATATAAAAGCATACAGACTTCATATGTAGTAATAATTTGGAGTGAATCAACATGTTGCCCTGCTGTTTTACAGTGCTGAGGGCTATTATTAGCCACCACAATGACCAAATTTCGTGCAACACAGACTGAGATAGCGAATCTGCAGCATTAACAGAATGGGGCATGTCACAAAATTGCTTAGCACTGTAAAAGAGCAGGGCTACGTGTTGATTCACTCCGGCTATTCCTTTAAAGCCATGGAATATGGCACAATTGCATTTTAGTTAACCGAGTCCCATTTTGTATGGTTTTAGTATAATAGTGGTATGTGTTTGCACAGACAACAGCCCAGTTCTGGAGATGTACCAGGCGATGCTTGTGATTGTGTCTGATTGTTTCAATAGACTTCATAATTCAGAGCTCACTGAGAGGCATGGGCATAGTGGATAGTGTGTGTCTCTTTCCTTTATGAAAATAAAGCCATAAGTTATGAGCACACACTCTGTGTAATGGCCCATTTAAAGACATTTGCTGTTTTAAGAAACATTACATGGGATATTGAAACTATGGGTGTCATAGTTACAGTGTTACTGTTTATGTAAAACATGCAAGTAATATAATTTCAAAGCAGTTATGTGGACTTTAATGGGCTATGCAGACTCTTATAAAATGATTAGGCCTATTGTGGTTCACTTTTGGAATCACTTCCATGTCAGACTCTGGCAACAGGAAATATCACCAATATGCACAAAAATACAAACACCAAAAATCCATGCAAATTCCCTGCTTTCTGATCAAATACAGGGAAATGTACTGCATGAGAGGCACCACCAATGCAAGAAAACGGCACAGTATAGAATACATTCACTAGTCTGTCTTTCAGTATGGCTTCAGCACACTATGTAGGCCTACTATGGTGAAAATACAATAGCCTGGCAATTTGCCTGACAATTTAACAAATACAAAGGTGGCAATTTGTCAGTGCTATTTTTTGAAAACAGCCACACAATTCCCTACACCTTTGAAGTGTGTTTCCACGCGCTGTTCTGTAGGTTTCTTGACAAGGTAATCAGTAGCTGGCTAAGCTTCAGACAAGGCAGGCCTACCTCTGTATCAGTAGCACACGGCTCAAGGTTGTTGCTCTATCCCTCATTTCAACACCGGCTAATGCCATGGAATGAAGCACAGCCCAAGACTATATCAATAAAACACAATTAGAATGGAAACAGATTGTCAGTTAACATATGTAGGCCTAGTGAACTATATAAAATAAAATAAATAAACATAAAATATTTTTTGAAATTGAATGCATTGTGTGCATTCCACTCCAATGCCTAGTGTGCTCTACTGTAAACGGTAACCTTTCTTCTGGTATATTCATGGCTGGTGGGCACAATTGACCATTTTGGCCTTTGAGGGTACAATAATTAAAACATTCTTAATCACACTACCCTGAGCTCTGTCCTTGGGCTGTCTTTCTCCCTTTCCACCAACACCTTTTTAATTTTATGTCAAAGTGATTCAACACATTTTTTGTGGAAAACATTGAAATTGGTTAGTATTATTTATACAAAACCATTAAGATGATTTAATGTGAACTGAGGTGACTGGAAGTCCACCCAATCAATCTGTGAGTTAATTGGTCAAGGACACAAATAACACTGTGCAGAGCTGCAAAAGACTTTCTTAAGCAGCAGTATTTCTGTCTATGCTAGCCCCAGTTCTGCATGTATGCCATCTATGCTCAGGATTGGTGTAAACTCAGTGGCTCTCTGTTTAAACTAACAATCTATTTAGCCAACCAGAATCTGTGTGTAGGCTGGAGAGATGCATCTGCATAGGGGACTCTTCAAGGAGCAGAAATGTGGCAGCTAACATTTTCAGTAACATTTAACACATTAAACTAGGACAACAGTATTGCTGTCTAAAAATGCAAATAAAGTTTCTTAGCAGGATCCTATCTCAAAAAAACTCCCTTTCAAACAATGCTGGTCCTCAGGCTTGGAGTCTCGGTTAATGGAAACTCAATATCAAGGTAACAGTGCATCAGTCCTCCATCTAGTAATCAGGTTTTTGGGATTGCATCTGGACCTTCAGAAGGATAGGCAGCCAGATAGCCATCTTAATCACCTCCTTTGGGAGACACAGCCCAAGATAAGAGTGTGGGTGCAGGATGTCAGATGGTCTTTTGCATGGTCTGTGCTTCTCATTCCTCATTTATATTTTGATGGATTGCGGGATTGTTGTCATTTCTTCCATTGGCTATTTTATCCAGGTGTAATGTGTGTGATGGAGTTCTTAGGGTCACACCTCTGCTGGTGCATGCATGTGGTTAGAGTGGCTCTTGTCTTCTATCTCTTAGACTGTGGGCCTGCAGTAGGTCAGACTGTTGGCTCCTCTCACTCACTGACACTCAATATAACATCCACTCCTTGTGCAGCCGCTTGTCATGAACTGTCGGTATAATTTGTATTGCTACTCTGACAGGCCTGCTTCCATGTGCAGTAAAACCTCTGCAGATGTTCAGGAATGCCATGGCACATCTGGCCTGGGATCAGCCAAAGAGGGCACGTCATACTATTCATTAGCCTCCAGTGGAGCTCCATTATTCAGGTCTGGGCTCCGTCTCGTTCGCTCTGGTCTGACGGAGAATGACACTTGGCACTGTCAGCCTTCCACAGCTGGAAATCACAGTCCTGGTGTTTTTCAATTGTGTCCTGTGGTGGGAGAATGAGCTGCCCAACTCCATCTGATCAAGGCAAAGCCTCTCTTTCTTCAGGCGCTATTATTCTCTCTCAGATCACTGGCTATCTGATAACAACATTCTTCTCAACACAGAACCGTGCTGAAAGTCTGAAACAATCATATGGTTTACATGAGTCCTGATATGAAAGTCATGTTATCATCATATCATGTTGGTTAAAAGAGACAAATTATTCACTACAAAGAACAACAATAAACATTTCATGTCTACCCATGCCTCCAACAACATGCCACTTTAGTTGGCATATAATCTTTTTAATAATGGGCACAATCAAGGAAACATGATGAAGCCAAAAAGACAACTTATTTTCAGGCACTGATAGTGTTATGAGAGCCCTCATGACATTTTGGATATCTTTCATGAAATTATAACTCTGAATAATAATAGCTTTGTAAGTATAAGCCACTATAAGGTTAATGAAATATACAAAATATACAATTAGGTAATTACATGTATGACAATTGGAAACTCTTATTTATAATGTGTACAATATTTATAATGTGGCAAAAATTGTCTTGCTAAGGCGGGAAATAGTTGAGATTAAATATACAATCTGGTAGACAGACTACGAAGAACCACGTTCATTTTCGTTTCTTTGGTGACATTGAATGAATTCTGCTGAGATATCTAAAGAGGCCAAAATCGGCTTCATCTGTGCATTGTGTAGCCTACACATCTCTTTACTTTATAGGTCTTATGAAAGCTATTCAATGTTTCCATTTGTGCACCCAGAATGGTTGGTCAATGTTTCGCCAGCGCTTATTGCTCTTAAAAGCAATGAGAGTTTGATCTGTCATTGGTTAATTTGTTGCTACACCCTTAGTATATCCCATAACAAACTTATGAGTAGCCTATAAGAATGCTACCCTAATCTAGACATACCATAGCGGTAGCATTGTTTTCTGTCAGCACACTATGTGTTTTCTCTGTGCAGGGAGTCCTTGGGCTAGTTTGAAAGATTCCGCCATGGTCTATCCATCCTGGCCAGACTAAATACAAAATGTGTACAAGTCTGTCTTGTCAGGGTATGAAAATACCAGAAAGTAACGCACAACCCACAACCCACAAAGCAACTTGAGTTTTATGCTGTTGAGAATGTGCTATTGATACAATGAAACATGTTTTCAAAGAGGTTTAGCTTTAAAAAAGGCTGTTCAGTTTGATGTCCTTGGTTACGGACATAAAAGGTGGCAGCCTATGCAGTAGTTTTCAGTTGTCCAGACAGGGAGTGTCAACACTTCTAAGTCTACATACGCGCACTGTATCTTCATTTCTCTAACTAGCAGTACCCTCCACTCCCTTATTCAGTGAAGCAGCAAGGGGAAAAGAGAGAGAAAAATAGTGAGATGCATACTGGAACACGGAGATGTACAAAGAGGTCCTTTATCGTGTTACCAGCTAATTGTGCTGCTCCTTTAACATGACTTGTTACAAATGAGAAAAGTGTAAGTTGAGCTATATGCAAGAAGATTCATTGTCTCCTCTTAAATGGCCCATTAGGTTGCAGCCACAGGATTATGGGGGTCCTCATTAGTAAGCCTATTCCTCATTCTGACATGCCAGCTCTTATGGGGATGTTCTGTCAAGGTTTAGTGAACTGTGTTTAAACAAGGCGCTTTCAAATGAGGAACAGATTTATGAATAATGTATGGTTCCAGCTGTGCTTCTCTGTTTTTATTTTGGAGTTTTGATATGTAAAGTTAAAATAATAATAATAATAATAATAATAATAATAATAATAAAACAAAAGTGAGGATTACTTAACGTAAATTAACCTGAGATTACTTAATCTGAGAGTAAATGTGACAGACAGACTTGTCCTGTGCAGAACACCTACAAAACCACATCATTATTATTTGTATTCATGCTTGGAACCTTCGATAAAGCAAACATGGCCAAAAGTCTGTGCTATTGGCAGGAGGGAAAAACACTCATTCATAACAACACATGAATGTAGATCCATTAGGTGTACAATAAACAATTTTATTTTCCTGTTGGTTGACAATATGCATTGTGTAAGGGATAATGTATTGTCGTCCTCAAGGGGAATATTTTTTTACAAAAATAACTGACCTGCGAACGTTGAGGAGTCCCATTGAAAGTAAATGGAGCCTCCCTCAACATTCTAGAGACCCATATAATAACTTCATATATAGTGTAGTGCTGCTGTGTTTAGTGTAGTGTAGTGTAGTGTAGTGTAGTCAATCAAGATAGATTTCTTTATTGTCCCATAGGGATATTCTTTTTCACACAAAAACAAAAATCAAACTGTACTGCTTAAATATGCTGGCATGGAAGTAGTTTTACATCTGTGATCCCAGACCCTGGTGCAAAGAGAAGCATAGACTGAGGGGCTGGTGAGGACCAGACTCGTCGAGCTAAAGACACTGGGTGCATCAGATACTATGAGAGTGTCACACCTAACATTGAATGAGCTTATCTAATGGTAGGAATGGTCATTGCCTCATCAAAAATGCATGACATAAGCCATTCCTATAGGTGGGGTGCAAGCACAATGGGCTTCATCAATTAGTGCAGGGGCCAAATGAATGCCTGCATTGCAGGAAGGTGATGACTGTCAGCAGAAAACTTTCATTTAGTTCCAGTATCCTGCATCCCTGTTCTTACCCTCTCCACCCAGTACTTCACGGACTGTAATCTACAAAGTCTTACCAAAATCACTTTTGCCCATCACAAAAGGAATCAAATATGTCAGTGAGCAAGCTTTAGACTTCTGCTTAATGATGCCAAGGATCAGACAGATCTGCACTGTCAACACACCTCAAGTCACAGTGTTCCGGTTTGTCTGACAGTCACAGTAACCTGATCTATCATGTCTCCATGCTCTGTATGCGGTGTGCAGAATAGAAGAGGCAAGTCTTCCCTGTATCCACTACTGAATGATTCAAATGAATGTGAAGATAACCCTGTTGAAGTCCACTGACTTCTTTTTGCATTATTCCTGTCATGAATATACGAGGAAACTCATTAATTACAATGATTAAAGTACAGGCTAACTAGATTGAAGTTAAGAAAATTGGGGTCAAACTGTGCTAATTCATTCCGGAGAATTCCCATTTAGACTTTTCAAACAGAAATTATCAGAGGGACCCTACCGTGCAATGAGTTTTTCATTCGAAACCTTAATTGTTACACATGACGCTTGTTTGGCAGAGATGGACAATGGGGTGGCATGTCTTTCACTTTGCAGAATTCCGGGGGCTATGAGCGAGGAATGAGGGGATGAGCATGGAAATGAGAGACTGGAGCCAGCAGGCCTGATAATGTGAATGTCTGATGTGTGTCGAGAAAGACAATAAAAGAATGAAACATGCGGCGAGAGGTCTAATGCGGAGACAGACACTGGTCTGAACCAAGAGCCTGTGATGTTGTTAATTGTGAGATTTCATAGTCACTTTACCAACATGTGATCACACACTCACCAGAGTGCATCTTGAAACCGAAGCGATCACTGTTTCAGAACGTGGAGAGCTAATTATAAAATAACACGCTGTTTTTCTCTGTCCTTTGTTAAAAATGTTTTTTTTTATTATTATTTATTTATTTATTTTTTTCCAAAGGCTTCTTTAACACAAAGCACATATATGTAAGTCAATCCAGGATCACACCAAAAAAAAAAGCCTGGCAGACACTCAGCCATGCTGACACCCAGGCTGAACCCGTGGCCATTAAAGCCGGATTACAGCAGCAAGGCCAAGCTTTCATGACTGGGGAATATGACAGAGAGTCCGAGTCTTGATGATATCATCTTCTGCTTTTTAATTGCTGCCCTATCTAAGCTTGCACACTTTTGAGATGCTCCAGGCTGCCAGACCCCACTACCCTGGGAAAAGACAGGGAGTTCAGTATAAATAGATGTTGCTACATTAAAGTTTAATGACTGAAACTTCACTAGGCCTATTGTCTATTCGTCTGTGGAGACTTTTGTGAGAGGGAAAGTGTACAGAGGCTTATATTTTACCAAAAAAAAAAAAAAAAAAAAAAACATTCTGACATACTGACTTTCCAAGTCCCAAGACAGTTTGTCTCAAAATGTACATCATATGCAGAATAAAAACCTGCAGCAATAAAACTGAAATGATCTTAAAAATAATGGCAGTTAACTCCTCGTTCTACATGCCTATGCTCCAAACTTCATCACATCTGACACCCCCTTCACAGCCCAAGTCTCTTAAGAAATTGCCTAGTAGGACATTACTACACTTGATACATTCAGCAGTGAGCAAATTACACTTCTTAAATATTGATGAAAATTGCAATAAAATGAAAGAATTTTCCACCTAGGTGAGGGAGATAAAAAAAAAAAAAAAAAAAAACTGCTGCCAATTCATAGTGCGTGCAAACGTGCCATGACATGACATAGAGAAAGCTTCGAGAAGCCTGTTGTGCAGATGTTTTAATTTGATCCACTGTCCTCTGTGCCGTTGCAGGAACAGCAGAGGAGACAGATACAGTACACTGTACTGTACTGTATCCCCAGAGAGCATGGGCAGAGGACAGAGTCAGCTATTTGTCTTTTGACACCAGATATAGTCCAACCTTGGCAAAGGGGTAGTGCAAAAGCATATCATCCAACATGAAAGTGAGACTTTTGTGTCATGAAGTCTAACTTTAGTGGATATTGGGAGCATTGCCTTTGTTGTTTAGAACAGATAGCAGAGGAAAAGTTCATCAGTACACCAGACCATCACCAACCTGATGCGGCTCCCTAAGGATTGAAGCTTTTGCAAAAATTATGTTGCAACACGCTGCTTACTATTTGAGGAAACGAGCATACATCATGTTTTTCTGATATTTTTTATTCATTTGTTTTGAAGAGTGGTCATTTAGCACATCATTATATTGTAATGAGTTATGGCTACATGTTGACAATTATTTGTTAACTTATGTTCTCTGTTTCTCGTCTTCTAATGGATTATGGTTAGTCAATCACAACTCCGCTGCTTTCTTTGTTACCTGAGCCGACACTTTCACAGAAAATACAGCTGCTTTGTACAAGCTTGAGCCCACACCAAAGACTTGCTTTCAGTCAAAGGCACTTGTGCTGTCTACAATGTGCTCCGGTTCACCCCTGGGTCATACAGATTCATTGCTTGACTTTCTTTTGGCAGTTTGAAATCCCAGTCCTTGTTCATGTCAAGACAGGGAGTGTTCAGTTGTGTTTCGTTTTTTTATGTAAGTCTTCAATGTTTTATGTTATATCAAAAGTTTCACTCCTTAGTATTAAATGCAAACACTGCATTTAGAAAACACCCTCAGCAATCCATCAAGGCCGCTGGCACCTATTTGGATGAGCCCATAGCAGGCTGGTGTTGGAACATGATTGGGTTGGAGGTTAATTTGTGAGAGGTGATTAAAGCATGATGCATGGTGACAGATAAAGCACTTAGAAGAAATGAATCACAGGGCATTAGGTCAGAGCAGAGGTTATTTGTGGGGAGTAGGAGTAACGGTTGTTAGCAGATAGGCCCATGACTGTGGTTCGGCTGTTGGCACCAAGGCTAAAACGTTTTCTCAGATAACGGCCAGAGGTGAACTTTGGTTATATCAGTTACCCTAATGTAAAATGTGGAGAGATTGCTTTAAAGAGTCACCTATGTTATCATGGGATATCCCCATAGCGACATGTAGAATGTGTCTCGTCCAATCAGGAAGTGATATATAGTTTGACTGGACCTAATTGTTGTTTACAGACTTTCTGCCTCCACTTCTCTCCTCTTCAATCCTCATGGAAATAAGATCAGTTTGTGGCTACCCAATGCCTAATTCTCTATTTTCTTCTTTTGGAGAAAATTACCCCTTCATCTAGGGAATCATGGGAAATCATTCAGACACATCACTCTCATGTTTGCCTTTTTCTATTTATTTTGTCTGGCTTGGGCTCCCTACCGAATTCAAAGCAAACTTGCTCTCCAAGACTAACATATTTATCTGACTCAAATAGAAAGGAAAGCTGTAGCTCAAGTTCTACCAGAGAGATTCTAATACCATGTAATGCACTCATTATTGTCATCCAATCAACACCCACCATCTGCTTTATAAGGACTTGCCTAACACACCTGTTCAGATACCTCAGGTGCTGACAGGTTGAAGTCCACTCCTCTCTCCCCACCACCACCAGCCCGGTCCCTGTGTCTCTGCCCAGGGGTCAACTCCAGGGGTCAACTCTGAGCAGATAGACACGGCAGGACCTGCGGCTCTCAATGTTACAAGGCTTGTGTTAAGCTATGTTATTCATATTGTATATACTGGTAGGTGGTTTCCTTTAATGCTTGAATCATCATTCTTTCTCTGAGTCATTCTGATAGAAATGTCTGATGGCGCTGGTGGCATTTATATTTATGATGTGCTAATCACATTGTTTTTCTATCCTTTTTTAATGATGGGGATGAAAATTATCATGCACGGAGACTCATTTACTTGACTGAGAAAGGCCAGTCATTGTTTTGGAAAGTCAAGTTTTTTGTCATTATTCCTTTAAGATTCAGAGTTAATCATTAGTTTGCCTGAGAGGAAGTAGTGGCATAATAATTCATTACAGAACTTTCTGCCTCTCTGGTCTGTTGTCTGCCTGAGTCTTGTAGGTCTCCTAGAGTCCCAGCCAAAGCCTCCAGCGAACAGCAGAACTCACTGCATCCATGTGAGACCCAAACACTCTCCTCTCCTCCGCAGAGAATGGGGTTCTGCATCGGCAGTTTCAAGAATGGTGGTGTGTCAAACAGAGTTCAGAGAGAGAGAGAGAGGGAGAAAGAGAGATGAAGTGGTTATAGAAGAGAGTAAAAGACTAGCCGGTTTTAAGGATCTATCAAACGTTAGGCTTGGAATGAGTCTGAATTCATCCATGTGGATTTTCACTCCCATTTGGGCTTAGAAGACAAAGGGCCATTATGGGACCAAAGGAAAGAGGTTTTTATTAGAATTGCATGGTAGATGGGTTTTGATAGCTCCCACTTATCAAAACAGAACACTACACTATATGGATGGCTTTATATATGTCATAGCTCTGCCACCATTTATGAATACATTACTTTCAGTGGTGGTTACACGCAACAGAGGTGCTTGTAGTATCTATAATGTCTGCTTTTCTAGTCAAGCGCATAGAGAGAGTAAGAGGATGTTGTGGGGAGAGGTGAGGGCATCCAGACTGTGACAAGTGATACCTGACAGCGTTTAAACGCTGTACTTGGCGTCCACTGACTCCTTTGACTGGCTAGTGAGCCATAAAGGGCAGTAGGCATCGCAACGGCAGTGGGAGGTGTGCTGTTGGCGTTGCACACCATAAATTGTCGAAGCTGACAAGACACCACCCGACCAGCAGTCAGATAAATCAAACGCCACGGACAAATGGAAAAGCTCCACTAATGAGCTTCTCACAAAACATGACAAGATAAGTCACTTTGACTGTCACAGTAAGATATTAACTTTATATAAGGTGGCAAAATTGTCTTTGCCACTGGTGTCACTGCGGTTTTTCTCCCTTGGAAACAAGCGTACAGTGGTGCTGAATAGCAGGAAACAGTGGACTCCAACATATTGACAGTTAATTTAATGAGGTTAGGCAGTAAAGACCTGCAAAGACACCGGCTGAGCCTCTCTTCCAAATCCTCCACAGCTGTCCTCTCAAGGACAGGAGGACTTCCTGATTGGCCCTCATGCACCAGACACAAACTTTACCTCACTCTGGCTCCGGGAAGTTTAGAGTTCTGCTAACAGTGCTTTAAAATGTGCAGTTTATTTGACACACTGCTTGGAAACAACCCGATGCTTTGGTCATTGACTGTCAGTGTGCTTCTACACAGTGTATTGTTTACTATTGCTCCTAACTTACCCATACACAAGAACGGAGAGAGAGAGAGAGAGAGAGAGAGAGAGAGAGAGAGAGAGAGAGAGAGAGAGAGAGAGAGAGAGAGAGAGAGAGAGAAACCCCATGTCGCATTATTACCTGAGCAGCCCTTTAAACAAATTGAAAAGCCAGCAGAGGAGCAGAGATGTCAGTTTCCTGTCTGCTTGGCGATGTGCTGATTAATTTGCTTTGTGACCGTGTCCCCATATCTAAGGCCAAGGATCTGGACCCGACTCCTTCTCAAGGAGCGGAAATGTCAATACACTCACAGCAATAGTGGAACACGCAATATGTTTCTTTAAAACTGCTGAAGATGAAAAGACATCATGTCCTTCCCCTTACACGTGTCATTTGTATGCAGAGACCAGCCTCTCTGTTTAGTCATGCTTGCATGCAAATTCTCTCTCCCTTCTGAAGTTAAAGGAGTTGGCAAGTCTCAATTCCTTTTTTATGATCACTGCAGTGGATGTGATTTAGCCTCACCTCTTTGGGGATTTGCCTTGACTCCATGCAAGCTAATATGTTTGCCATGTTTAATGGAGCGCAAAATATCTATGAGTAGACGATATTTATCTTTATCAGAGCCTTCTCACAGAGCACTAGCAGTTAGCAGACATGACGATCTACCATGGCTTGGGTTTTCATGTGTCAATGCACCTGTGGAACGCACATTAGCCAAACAGAGTACAAGGAACAAGGATTGCTGCACAATGTTCAACATTCTTATGGGGGATCATTGTGCATTGCTATAAAAAGCCATAGCAATTTTGAGATTTCATGTTGCATCTATCCAGTAATCCTTTTTGTTTGCCTCCATGGCCACATGCCTGCTATGTCTGAGCCAGCCATGACAGTAACATGACTGATTAACTAATCACCGTTTGGCAAAGATACAGAGATAATCACATTAATCACCTCTCTGCTTGTCCTTCCAGAAGAACAATGGGCTCATGATTTAGAGGGATCCATGATGTGTTCCACAGCGATGAGGAGAAATCTGTGGTGTCAGTGGACAAAGCCCACAATGCCAGACAGCTAGCCAGTGGAGAGGCAGAGCCGCACTGGAGTGCCTGAGGTATTTGGCTTAAGACTCCAACTGATGCATGAATGCCTTGGTTTGGACTATAAGACAGCAAAGTGGTCAATAGTCCCTCTAAAGGGTTTGCATTTCATAAAACATGGACAATAACTTTCCATTTTCAATACCGCATAATGAGTGTGGTGTGTGTTGAATGTAGAATGTGTGTATATCAGTCCTTTTTTTAAAAAAAGAAAAGCGCTTGGACAAACTGGGTATCAGGAGAGAGTTGTACAACCGATCAATACCTCTGCAGGGTCTGAACTTTGGCCTGGAGTTTTTTTTTTCTTCTTCTTCTTTTTCTTCTCCTCTCTTGTAGGAGAAGAGTGAGCCAAGCGCAGCGCAACCTGACTAGCCTGGAGCCTGTGGCTGTTTTGGCTTCTCATCACAGCGAAGCCCCATGCCAAAGATGATGAAGAGCATCCAGTGCATATGAGCCTCACATATTGCTTTTATATGAAACAATCAATCCATATCCAATGCTGGGGAAACAAACTAAGCACACAAGACCTAAAAGTGAGTGAAGAGAAGATACTTATTTTCTGCTACACACACAACACAAACAAACACCACAGAAACAGCTCCTGCGAAACAAAGAAAGTGCAAAATTGATATTGGAACAGTGGACTATCCTCAGCAGTTCTGGTTTTTGTATATTGCTTATGTCCCTACCTTCATTTGCGAGATAAAGGTGCACTATGTCCACATAGAACATTGACTTTTCACATTCGACGAATCCCATCTTCATCAAAATGGTCCGTATTTATAGCGTCATTTGTAGAGATAAGATGAGCTTTAGAGCAGTCATCTTTAGCTTGGCACAGCTGTAGCGCACTGCTATCAGTCTCTCATCTCCAATAACTCAAACACAAGCCTGCTGTATTTTGTTATTCCCTTTCATGTCTTTGAAATAATCTCATCACTCTAATGCACTTTTCCACATATCACATTGATTCCCATCCCCTCTGGCTTGTCAGGAAACTTCAGCTGGAGATGAAAAGAGAGAAAGAATATACAGCCTTAAATATGCACTCCTCTTAAATCAGACACAGTCTAACAGTCAGAGTTCAGGGAAAGGTCAAGGCCCATCCCAGCGGTTGTCAAAGGCAGACAGATGCCTACATGGGCGGCGGGCGGTGGCAGCTGTACAGCTTTAAGGTGACCATAAGGAGGCATCCTGCTGTTGCCATCGACTACAGCAAACTAATCAACATTTGAAAAGTGGACTTGACTGTTCCAACGAATCTCCGTAAAAGCGAAATGTGAAACAACACCAATTTAGATGTCTTTCTGATTCACCCCGTTTGTAAGCAGACATCTTAGTCGATTGAAACAACAAGCAGAATGTGTAATTAATTAAATCCATTATATCTAACCTGTTTTCCCATCTCTTCCTCTCCCACACACACACACTCTCACTCTCTCTCTTTCCCAATCTGTGTGTGTACTGGTGAAATTGTCAGTCCCATATCTGTTGGCATTCAGAAAATCAGCTTCTAATTCCCACCCAGATGGTTGGGTCTGGAGCGAGGGTTAAGAAGGCAGAAGTTTCTCATTAATCCTTTCAGTGGGGCTGTCTGGGCCAGGCAGGCAGGCAAGCAGGCAGGCTTGAGCCATGCAGCTCCTCAGCGCGGCTCTGCCCTCCCCAGCTCCAAGCGCGGGGCACGGGGATGAAAGGCCGTCATGAGGAGAGCTCCTAAATTAAGAGCTTTCTGGGGATCCCTCCACATCTGGGGAACAATGCTGGCTTTTGCTTATTTAAACAGCATGCTCACAGGAGAAGGAAGGACAGGACAAATACTGGAACAAATTAGAATACTACACCAAGTCATCATGTGTAGTAGCAGCACTTAGATTGCATCATATGTATTATGTTTGTGAATGGGAATTCAGTAGTGATTTTGTAGCAATGCCACACGCTAAGTGACATTGTAAAGAAGAAGTTTCGTATTGATTCATATCACTGTTCAGCGTGACTTTCAATAAGGTCAATAGAGTCTTGTTCCATGGAACTGCTTGCATTATTTATGTGCCATGAATGCACTTTTTCATCTCTGATATAAGATTCCACTTATCCAAAAATGTGATGGTCATAAATTGTGTAGGTGAAATGATGTCCATGTGCAACATTTGTCTCAAAAGAAAAGAGAAAATGGCCAAAGGCAAATTATAGCTGAGAAAACAACCTAGCTTGCACAGGTTGCAATTAGGCGGGAGTTAATCAGCGTCACAGTGCTTTAAGTCATAAATAATTCGGATACAGGAACTCAGCCCAACCAGCCTAGCAACAGAGTGAGCAAAATCACTTTGGGGCAGCTTTGCAAATCTGTTTGGGGAAAAAAATCTCGAATGAAAAAAAGAGGACAGAAAAGATTGTGCTGTCTGCTGATTAATATCCTTTACTTCGAGAGGACTGGGCAAGAATCAATGGGAGATGACTCATCTGGAAATGCATACAATGGGCAGACAGTATACGGACAAGCCTCAACAGGACAACAGGTCTTATTTAGGAGCTTTTCCAATCAAAGCATCACTTCAATCTCAAGTATGTTTGTCTCTCTTACCAAGCTGGGCTGGAGGAGTCTTTTGTGTGCTGAGCAGACCTGGAGAAAGGACAGGTTTGCTCCATCTTCTGAGTGGCCCTGGAGACTCTGTGTCCATGAATCATATCACCATTCACAAAGACTCAAAAGGGACATCTAACACAAGATCCTTCTTTCTCCTGCCTTTTAGATGCCATCTCTCAGGGGGTCTCCTTGAAACCTGTGTGTATGCGTGTGTGTGTGTGTGTGTGTGTGTGTGTGTGTGTGTGTGTGTGTGTGTGTGTGTGTGTGTGTGTGTGTGTGTGTGTTTATCACTCTTATGCTGAATGTTTCTGGAGCTGAATATCATCACTAAAGCAGGGTTGAGCTTGAGATGAAGATGCAGCACAAGTCATGGTATCTCACAATTGATTGCACTGAGATAGCTCTGACTAACGCCCCCTAAAGCATTGGCTTTCAGTTGCATGTCCTCATATTCCGAACAGATAAAAATCTTGTTAATGTGCTCCATACCATACTTGTGTGAGCAGAGAGGTCACATCACAAGGCTAGTCATTAGCAGTTATCAACTCCCACTGACGCTGATGCTGGAGGCTGGCTAAATCCAGGGAGAAATGAACCAAGGTGTGAGAGAGACTCCAGCTGTTCCTCCACAGTTCCCTGCACTCCATGGCCTGTCAGCTTAACGCCTTACAAAGTGCTTGTTAATGCTCCAAATTGCAGCCACTATTTCTCCATGGCCCGGCTCCCTCTCGACATGGCCACTGGCTCGCTCTGGGAGAGGTGTCACTTGTCTGCTAGCATGTTAGCATGCAGGGCTGTGGTCAGCTCCAGCTGGCATAATTGAACAGCTCTGCTCCTAGACTCAATTTTATTCAAACTGAAATAAGGTTGGGCTCCAGGGACACTTTCAGAGGGAGAGAGAAGCGTGACTCCCCAAGCCCACAAGACGAGTGGCGATGACAAAAAGAAAAAAAAAATCCTTTGACAAAAACAAAGCCAGAGCTTGAGCACGTCACCGTTTGTAAATGTGTAGTGGAACACTGAGGCGGTAAGGCCACTGGAATTGCTTTGTTTCATTATTAATGTGACGATGCTATCTTCACTTGAGATGAAAGAAAAGATCTGTTGTTCGATGTCAAATTTAAGGTCTAGTACGCTTTACTGAATGTCAACACCTAAACACAACCTGTTATAAATACAGATATGTGTGGTCAAACCCCATCTACATTGTAGCCTACACAACTGCAGCATAAATCCTCCAGAATGGAAATATAGCATCTTTTTAGAGAGAGCTGTAAATGGGCCATTTGTAGTGGCCTAGATTTACATTGATGCCATTAGGAACACAAAGCATGCCGATGTGTTGTGACTGATGTCAAGGCAGAATCGAGGTTGCTGATCTAGCAATATTCACCAAACTGTAGCACTTATGAGCTGTGAAGAATGATGATGTAGAAGTTTGCTGAACTTTATGACTTTCAGTTTTTCAGCTGATGTAAATTTATTTCAGGATTTAAGACAAGTGAAATGGGTCTCCCTCCGTCATGTAGACGGAGATTGACTGAGATTATAATGCAGAGTGTATAAGAGACCCAGGATCCTAAATTCACACTTAATTCGTATAGGCCTATCATCTTGTTTGTTTCTGGCGTCTAATAAGACCTAAAACTCTTTATGTTACAGAACAAAACTTTTGAGATTTATCCTTCCCATCTTAAAAGTCCTATTCTTCCTGTCTGTTCTATTAGAATACCATGTCAGCCCCCATAATATCATTTGTCAAGCAGAATCCCAGCCAACTTTTCGATATATTCACACTAAAAGTCCACTAGTGACTAGTGAGAGTGTTTTAATGTACATAACTGCTTTAGCCACACAAACATAATCCACAGCAATTCTATTGGTCAGATTTTCATTGGTCAGAGTATCACAGAATGTTTTTGTGTTTTGTGTTTTTGTCATTCTCAACAATACAGGCTTGACTTCACCGCCTTTACAGATCAATAGATATATAATAATATTGATGCATAAATATTACATGTATACTGTGTGTTAATATGTTTCCCACATTATAATATTTAATATTGATTTGGTCATACTGTCAGGTTAGGATCAATCCTAATACAATCTAGCTAGGATGCAGTCTCTCTCTCTCTCTCTCTCTCTCTCTCTCTCTCTCTCTCTCTCTCTCTCTCTCTCTCTCTCTCTCTCTCTCTCCACATCAGTAGCCCACACAGTCTTCTTTGGCTGGGGTTCACCTGTGTTTATACAGCCAGTCATGTCATAGAGGCCACTGTGGCATTATCCTTTGTGTTGGTTGGCCATCAGAGAGGGGCCTGGTCAAAGAGGAACAGAGGCCTGTGTTTAGCACAGCCCCGTCTCCCATCAGCAAATCCCCCACAATGAGCCCAAATGAAGGAGAAATAGAGCCTGTCAGGCATCACGCTCGCTGCTAGCTTTTAAACAATTATGTGCTACTATCACCATTGTGTTTACAAGGCTTTTTATCTTGTTCACACTGTGCCCCCCATAGGAGAGCAACTGTAGTGCAGCTTAGCTTTGATCTCACAAGTGAAATGCATCACCTCTCATTACCCTTGATATGCCTTCTCTTACACTGTGGGAAACAAATCTTAAAGGAAGCTTAAAGATGTATTGGGCTGTATTGTACTGTGTGAAAGATGCTATATTTTATCCTGCTAAAAATACAATATTAATTTGTATGCTCCTGGCAAGCTAAGAATTGAGACATTGGGCTGCCAGAGGACCCACAAGGCACTGGGGCAGTGTGTCTGAATACATGTTGTCAGCAACAAGATGCCACAAATACAATGCTTAAAGAACAATAACAATAATAATTATATAAAAAACACTTTCTATACACAAAACCCACAATGTACTGAAAATCAACAAAGCGTCCTAACACAGGCAGTCCATTTCTGCTTAGTTTGCACTGTGTCACAGTTTGGAGTACCTTATTTATTTATTTATTTATTTATATATGTTATGGAAATAACAAGAAATGCCCCGAGAGGAATGCCAGCCACCCCCGGTATAATTGCTGCTGCCGCAGTTTGATGTGTCAATCTGCCTGCGGAACATATTTACATCTCTACTCAGTCAGCTTGAGTCCCTGACATAGCCTATGCCACCATTTTATATTCCACTTTCTCACAAATATACACCATAACACAACACAATACACTTACTCACTCTCTCTATTTCTCTCATTCACACACAGTGATTCCTCTAAAGGTTAGTTGTTTTCAGTCTGGACAAGACAGTCTCGTTCTAACTCTAAAAGTGCCTTTACCTATTCAACTATCAGTTGTGGACTTATGCTGTTCATAACAAAACAGCTGAATATTATAAAACACCTATTAACCTATTTTAAAATAGCATTTTTAATGTTCAGAACAAGTTGAATAAGTAGCAAACCTATTTGACACTTTATATTCTATAAATATTTATAAATATACTCAAATATAAAGTATATTCAATTTGCCATAGGACTTTCATTTTCATTTATTGTCCTTGCTCCTCATATCTACATTTCTACATAACCAAAGTAGTTTGCATCATTGAATGCATGGATAAAGCTCTATGTTTGAAGGTGTTCTATACTTTTAATATCATGCCTTTACAATAAACATCATATACATTTAATTTCCATAATTTACATTTTCTTAGCTGACACAGTCTAGTCATCATCCCTATTATCTTGATGTCATTTTCATGCATGTACTCGATTCTAACCTCTCAGCTATGCTTAATGGGAGTAAAATTCCTCAGGATCTCTTCTCCCTACTGCATTCTTAGTCTGGCTGCTCAGAAGGTATGACTATGAGCCAGAGATCTGTTATTCTCTCACCTCAGACGTCCAACATTTTGGTAGACAATGAGCCAACAGAACTCTCCAGGCCACAGATACGTCCACTTTACAGGCGAGTAACACAGGGATTCTTGGGCTGTAAATATTCTGGGCGTAATGAAGTCTCTGGATATGAACTCTGCTTCATGTGGCGTTTTATATTCCACATTAATATCCATCTCTCTTGGGGCCTTTGGCTGGATGCCTCTGTGAGACGTGAGACGTGGAGGACAACGAGAGAAAAGATACAGTGCAATGGACACAGACACAGCCATACACACAGTCATTCATACGTAAATACTTCTTCAATAATATCGGCTGCTCAAGTTTTTCTTGTCTTTTTCAATTAAAGTGATCAGTGACCCACCAACTATCAAGATTCCTTTTAATTATTTCCAGTAGAGAGAAACTATAGTTGAAATTCTCTGAGCTGTGAACAATTGCCACAGCAGGACTCTCAGTTAATCCTGTTTCCAAATAGGAGTCTCTAGCCAAGGTCAGTCACAAATCCGTTATTAATTTGTCCCATGACAATAACGTCATGGGGTATTCCCGGGCATCTTCCTTTAAATGAAGCCAATCACTTGACCTAACTATCTCTAGAAAATTCTACAGTCGCCTGCTGACAGCTTATTGAAATCTTCACTCCCCTGCATCTTCTCAAATAAAGGTCCGTAACTAAACGTGACCAGCATGAACTCTCGAATTTGAGCCCAGCTGCAACTAAGAATCCACTGTCCAGGTATGAGAAAGACGCACACATACATGTATGTCCATTAAAACACAATGCTCCACTAGCACTTACGATGCTCTTTCATGGCGTAAATTGCCATTGCCAACTGATCTTCTATGACAATGTTCTTAAGAAAATAATGTCCGCTCTGGCTCTAACTATTCAGCCCTATTGTCCCACACGGCCTCTCACTACAGTATAGTTACCAATGCATATTCATCATGGCTACAGTAGCCTAGTCAGCACAGTCAGCTTCCACATCCGCCATCGGTGCCAGTGAAACTGCAGTCCACCGCCAGCCACGACATCGCCACTTTGTCCTCTCCTCTTGCAATTACAGTAAGAATTTCTCCAGCCTGTCAGAGCTAATAATGACACGGGGAACATTTAGTGGGCTTGACGTTTGGGTGAGCCACACTGTCAGATGTTCAGGTCCAACTTTGGGCCCTGGAGTTCGGCCAGCGCATGCGGGGAAAAGAAAGAGGACGTGAGGAAGAAAAAAAAAGGCTTGCAGGGGTCTCTACATATGTTTTTAATTCATCAGAAATTTTAGACTAGACAAAAGGCATGGCGAATAAAAAGCCAAAGAAAAGGGAAAAATGGGGGGAAAAAAGGCTTCAGGATGCAAGTAATCATATTCCCATTTAAGGAGGTATAATCACAAACTCAAATCGATCTCTCCATTCATATCATGATTAGAATTCTGTCCAACAGTGACCAATTGTGTTGCGCTTGCCAAGTTTGAAGGGGAATGATATAAAGTACGTCAACAAACAAAAAGCCGAATCTGGTTTCCAAAGCACTATTTCCTACTGCCACTGCACAGCCTTTATGTCCATTACAAGGGATGACACTTCTTGTAAACATTTCTCTGCCCTGAAGGAGGTAAATTACAATTCAGTCATTACAGGCTTGCTTTACAAAGCTGATGTTGCTGCGCTACGATGTTGAGAAGTGTCCATATGGCAGAGCCGCTTGAATAGCCCAGTCCTCGCTCTTCATTGATACAACTCAGCCTCTCACTGGGGCTCCTGCTGGGAAATGATCTGATAAAAAGCTGCATTGTTCTTTCTCCACACCTGTCCTGCTGTTCACCTGTCAATTCACAAACAACATCAAAGTAATAAAGGATAGAAGTTGCAGATACATGCCAAGGTGACGCCATGCATCAACAAGAGTCAGGCTGGCAACCCCCCCCTCCCCCAAGAAGGGCAAGGAAAGTAAAAAGGGGACACATATACTCTGACTCTACTGACTTCTCAAAACTGTTTCCAAATGTAACGGAGGCCAGCTAGCGCGGCTAGCTCGGTGGTAGTGTGTAAATCCTCATCACCCATGGGCGCTTCTAACACGCTGAGTTAGAAGCTCGGGCTTTAGCTCAGTTGGTTAGAGCGTTCCACTCCCACGCCGGGAGTTTGTAGCTTGCGGGGTGGCGGGTTCGAGACCCATGTGCGGTGCGGACCGCCACCGGCTACACAAACAGTGGCGTTTTCGTTTGTGTGAACTGAAGGCCTTCACATTTAATAGACACTGAGGTTCGACCTTTTTTTCAGACAGTTAGTTATGAAACTATTCCCTACAGTGCAGTCCTAGTTTATCATGTGATAACTTGGGGTGGGAAAAAGGGCTGTCTTACTTCAAGGTGCCGGAGTGAGTGACATTCTTTCCAAAGCAGTTGAACCCCCTTGTCTTGGCCTGACCCCCATGCTGGGGGCTTTGACTGCCCTTCAGTAGGGAGAGCAGCGAGAGCGGTGAGAGTGGCGAGCCCTGCTCGTTAACCTACCTCCATGATTCCTACATTAATGAGTTCCTCTCTTCAAAAGTAGCCTGACCAAAGCTGAAGTGAAGAGTGTCTTTCAAGTCATAATAAACTGTTCCAGGTAACAATAGGCTGCCAAAGTTACTGCCCATATTCACCACTGCTGGAAGCGTCTGAAACCTGTGGTCCTTTGACCACTGGAGACTTAATCCAGTACCGATACAGTTTAAATCATATGGCAGTTATTTTATGGCTTGGGTTGTGAAAGTAAAAAAGAGCAGCCACAGTTTTTACCTGTAGCATTCACTTTAAATGTCATTTCCCTTGATTTATTGGCCTAAAGAGCAAGGCATACTGTTCTTTTTCTGTGGTGAGTCACCCAGGTAGTGAGGGACTTACAGAACTCCAACGTGAACCTTGAGACTAGCCCGCGGGGAATAAGGACGACACAGCAACTCCTCATGATAGCACTTTCTGCCAAAGCATTGGAGTTCACATTCCCTCCTAGAACTCCTGGACTGGGGAGGTATTCCATCCTCATTATTTTTTCAGCTCAACAGCGATTGTCACTTTGGCTCTATGGAGTCCAAAATAAAACACTTGTCTTTCACCCCTGTCCTCTCTACACAGTTTCCACATTTTCATTCCCAGTGGATGTCTTCATTACTCACAGGTGATTTCCTTAGACTCTGTGGATAGAGAGGAGCGTTTCGTGACAGCTGAGGGAAGGCCAGAGTTGAGGCACACTCAATTGGTATGATGCATAAAAAAAAGCGACAGAGTGAAAAAAGTGCCGTCATTGCCTCATAACATTTTTATTAAAATACGTCTATTTTTTAAAAAAAACAATGAGGTGGCAGGCTCCACGGGGCTCTCTGTGTGCATTTGGTTCATGTGCTGGAGTGGTTCTTTTTCCTCAAGCCTGATATAATCAATTGATTAGCATGGTGTGGGGGTGCCAGTGAGTGTGACTTTACTGTTTATCTCCCGCGTTCAATGCTTTAACAGGTGGAAGAATCAGTTTAGCAGGGACAGTGGTAGGACTTGCGGGAGTACAGCTCCTATTCTAGAGCTGCAATTTTAATTAGCATTGGTTTCGGTTGGGGTCACTAACAAAGACATCCATCTGAGGGCACTCGATATTTAATTAAATGCCTTGTGCTTTACATCTTCCACCTCCCAACACAATCCTCTGGAAAAACCTTTTAGCCACACTTCTTCTTCTTGGCTTCTTTGATATTCATTGCAAAGCTTTTAATGAGGAACAAATCCATGCTTAGAGTACTCACTCGTCATTAGAGACTGTATGTTGTTTTATTTTTAACTGTCAATTCAATTCAATGAGTATGTTTATGATAACTCATATTTGTCCTCTTATGTGATATTAGCTTCCACAGCTCTTCACAATACATCTCCAAACTCCATGCCAATCATTGGTAAATAGAGACATTTTTGCATACGGAATCATGAACAGGAGATTGATAAATGGGCATGTCAGCTTGTCCAACAGCTTTTAAAGAGCAGCAGATGATGGTACGAGTCTGTTTGAATTTAATGCCACAGATTTTTCCAGAACATGAAAAGTGTAAAGGTATCTCAGAAAAGCTATTCAAAAGTCATTCAAAAAGTCTGCCCATGTCATTAGAGCCTCAACAGCACTTGTGCTTTTGCTCCTAAAGTCTCTTTCAACATTTTGTCAGTGCTATGAGCATGACATTGCTGCTTGAATTAAAGGTACACGAGACAACTACAAAGCTCCCTCTACAGTTGCCAATATTTTCTTCCAAAAGCCTCACCATGGAGATTTGTAAAGGACCTGCATTTTCAGAGTTATGTTAACTGACAAGGTAATCAGCTCGCGAGGTAAGACAGTTTCCGTTTTGTTTTACATTGGGACTCATCATGGAGATGCTGTAAATTGAAAGAGCATTTGAGGGAGCTGAGACAACCTTCTTTTACTCCTTAATGAGCCATTTAACCATCTAATTGACTATGAAGCTGGTGAATAAATGTATGTCTTTAAATTTGTACTAATTTCAAGAATGTTCCATATATCATGTAGATCTCTTAATTTGGGGTCATTCTTTGGGCATATAAAATGCAATGTATCAGAACTTAGTGTAAGCCACTAGTAATGAAAAAAGTCCCATTATTTTCTAAATCATTCTAAATTTTGAATCACCATGAGCTTTTTATGGCACAAGATGAAGATAACTCACTCGATTTGTTGGCTTATGTTTAAAATCTTTGTTTTTTTTTGTTTTTAAACTGGTCATGGCACATTGAGTGCCTCATGCATATTCTACCAGCCTCTGATGAACCTCTCTTTCTAACATTCCCAATCTCAAATATCATTTTTATCAATGTGAGAGCATATCTCTGGAGTCACCAACTTGGACGATAACTAAAGCAAGACTTGGACTTCCTCAAAAAAGTAGCCAAAAATATCAAGATCAATCATGTTTTCTTTTCCACAAAGATAGTGTTTTCAGTGCCTATAGGATGAAAATAACACTATTTGATCCCAAATTGTTAGGCTTGCTCCCCATTGGGAGAGCTAAAAAAAAAAAAAAAAAAAGCTGGCCTCTCACATCCTCTCCACCAATTTCATGGCTGCATTTCCTGACAAACAGCAGCAAGGAGAGGCATAGCAGTCGTCTGCACAAGTAAAGAACTTCAAATGGACGGTTATGTGAAAGAGAGCTCAGGGAGCGTTCACAACCACCAGGTGTTTGGATCCAGCAGCCTCAAAATGAGCTGCTTACAGGCGGATGAAGTGTGGAGCTCTGACTCAACCCTCTTATGATAGGCTGGTGACACACTACACCAGCCTGCACTGACGTGCACACTCCGCTTGGCCCACAGCATGAGTACACAACTACAGTACAGACACTAATGCCTCTCTCTGGACACATACTAAATATGGCCTAGGCTCACTTGGTGCAGGGGTGCAGAGAAATAGACAGCTAGGAATGACTTTCACTAAAGCATTCGACATGTGTAACAAGTGGAAGCCAATGTGACTTCTCAGGTGATTGAACACACATGCAAAAGCTAGACTGCTAAACCTGCCTGAAGGGGAGTATAATGCCGTATAATCTGTACAATTTGAATAAAAAAGAGGTGCATGGCAGAAGTGCAGCATCCAAAGCAGGCAACAGATGACTGGCATGGATGCTAGCTTGAACATTCTAAGATCTACAAGTTTGTCATCTGATTAAGGATGATCTGAACTACCGTGTCCATACTAAAAGTCCCTAAAATCCCATTTCTAAATGTCATGGCTTACCTCAGGAAATTCTTTCAAACTCAGATTGGATTTTACCTGTAAACACATCGTATCAGTGCAATGAGAATTCATCTGTATACACTTATACAATAAATCAACAATAATGTGAAATATAATATTACTGAAGCCATATTTCATACTTCTAAAACCACCTGGGAGATGGAGTGTTCAACAGCAAGCAATGTCACAGACAAGTGCAGTACCATTCAAGATGTTTTGATTTCCTTGTGCCATTTCAATTTTATGTCACTATGGCAATAATGTGCAACTCACTTTAGCATGCATGATGTGGACCTTTTATAAGTAACGCTGTAACTGTAACCGTATACAGAATGTGTTTCTTTTTTCAGCTCATAATGCTAGTCAGTGCACATAAACATTCTGCTCTTCAGTATCAACATAGGGTTGCATCACTCAAAACCCCTCTCAAAATGATCTGCTCTGGTCCTGGTAGGGTTGCTCAGAGAACTGTATGACTTTTTGCACTATTATTTCAATGTTCATAAATTTGAGAGACAAAAATGAACACATCCTAAAATTGATATTGACAATTGTCTCACACATTTATTTTCTCTCTGATTGAGTTTAGGTTATTCTATACATAGAGTATATGCAAACATAAAAATACAAGGCTTTCTCATAGTCCATATTCCACTTAATTTTATACCATGGACCTGATCAAATGCACTTGCTCCACTCTTTCAAGTATGTAAATAATTTATAAACTAAATTATTGAGCAAAGAGCGAGGTAATTAACACCAGATCAGCAATTTTAGAATCAACAACCGAATCAATAAGCAAAGCCAGAGTAATTGCTCTCTCTACACGGCACCAATGCACTCCATTGGTAATATCATTGTTTCATGTTGTTTCATATGTGCTAGTAGTGATGTTTCCCATACCACTAACCAGTTTTCCATCAGTGACTTGACAGATGAGCATCTCATTCATGGCAGTTAGTATTCTGGGGACCACACACACACACACACACACACACACACACACACACACACACACACACACACACACACACACAGCCCAAGCCATGCCATGTAATTATATGTGCAGCACATAAGCATCTCTGCTGGTGTAGAAACTACAGCGTTTCTGTTCCCACAGCGTTTGGAGCTGCTACAGCATGTGGAATTCCCCCTGTGGCCAAATTAATTAAATGAGGTGGCCTGTTTTGGTTCAGAGACACCCCCCTCTCCTTCCCTGAAAAGGACACAAATAATCTTTTTTCCTTGGCCAAAACCATTTTGAAGATGGACATTTGTAAATGGATTTCTGGCTGTGTTTTTTTCTGTTACAAAAACATCTGATAGAAGACATATAAATGGCCAGCCCACTCAATCTCTTGCCAGTTATCTCAGAGAGCTATCTATTTTCTCTTTCACTGAATGTCTGCTTTTCGGTAATAGTTAAAAGTAAAGCTGCACAGACCTCCATCTTTTGACACCTAAACCCTGATTATTCCTAAGTGTAAGTCAAATGATAAGAGTCTTATGACGGCAATGAAAAATGGATAGTATTCTTGAATATTTATTAATCCTATGCTGAGAGCAGTTTAAGACACAAAACAAATCTTTATTATTCTAAGGGGAATAGATATTATAATAGAAGATATTACTGTCATTACGAAATGATTTAGGTGTCATTCACCGCACTCTTCCTTTGTAAAGAATTCAAAAAGAACCTGTTATGCATCATGGTCTTTTCATCTCTTTTCATCAACCCTGGACCTGTGCACTTCTCACTTAGCCCGTCATCCCCTTTGTTACTGCATGATACACACTTCCTCTCCCTTTGTGAGTATAGATATGTCAATAGAAATATAAAGGCAGAGCAAATTTGCATCATATATAAACACTGTAACTGTCTCTTTCCCTTTTGTCGCTTCCTCAGTCCATGGAGGAAACAAAAAGCAGGATTATATATTTTGCCGATTTAATCCTTGGTATTCTTGCCTGGGTTTGATCTAATCCCTTCTTAGCTTCCATCTCTCCAGTTTGGGTCTTGTCAAGCCCTCTCCTCATACGGTCACACACAGTGCTAGTGTGACTTCCTAGCTTTCTTTCGCTTGAATTTGCCTTAGTTGCACACACACACACACACACACACACACACACACACACACACACACACACACACACACACACACACACATGCATTTAAATGGCCTTACAGCTACAGTGTTTTCACAATATGAAAATGTCACAACAAAGCAGGAGAGCACAACATCACACTTGAAGACAAATGAAGCGTGGGACTCTACTCAGTGCTGTGTGGTAGGCAGCCGTAAATGTGTTCATGAGGAAATGTCAGCATGACAAATGCACAGTGCAAAACTGGCCCACTGCAACATGGGGAAATACAGTAACAAGACTGGACATTATAGTCATGAGTCAATCAAGTAACATTCAGGGGATGCATTTGAATGAAAACTTGGCCCTGTGTACAGTTGTCATGAGAGAACGTGGGGCGGCTCCACTTGCAAGTATCAAAGGGGCTGTGCATTTGAGCAGCTCCATTAGTAGCATAATCAATGTCTCAGGGCTTTATTGGATTCCCAGAGGAGTACTGTTCAGCTCAGTGGCTATCCAGATGAATGAATATCAGAATGACAAATGAATAACAAGCTTTCTCAAAAATTGTTTGAAATCAAAAGTTAATGCATTATGGTTAAACCAAGACTCAAGAATCCTGCATTGCCTGTCCAAAGTTGCAAATGTGCAAGTCATGGGACGGTGGTTTAAGACTTTCAATCAAAAGCTGTAAGCTGCAATTGATTGAAACAAGTTAACGTGGAATGTGATGTCCCCTTTTCTGTCCAAGGACTCAGTGTTGGGCCAATCCTGAAGCACACTGGGACTGTGCCAGACACATTGATAGCGTAGCACTAAGCAGACAATGATACATCACCAGCTCTCACAGAGAGGGCAGCATGTCCCCCACAGCCCAGCACAACAGCAGAGTGATGCCATTCACTTTCATTAGCCATGCAAGGCAGCCTCTCTCTGCTAAAGCAGTTGTACTATAACTGATCCCAATTCAGTTATTCCCGTCATTTCAGTGCCGTTACCTTGATAGTTTGTCCATGTGCAGAGTTCTATTATTATTTTAGAGGATCTTATGAAGAAAAACAAACATTTTATGACGGGTGAGTTGTGAAAATATCTCCTCTAGCCCTGTTTATGTTCATGTTAGGAAGGTATTTTCTGTAGCGTGAGATGATAATATTAGGCCTCTCTGCCCCTCATGTTTATTTGGAGATGCCAAGGCAGAAGCACTCCTAAACTCTGCCACTTCCCTTGTCTAAACTCTGCCACTTCCCTTGTCTTCAATTCAATTCATGTTCTTAATCTAATAGTGTAACAGTGTAAGCAACTCTTTTCTCTCCAAAGACCCACACAGGCCTACTTTAGCCTGTCCATAGTGCTGAATGCAGTCACTAAATCAGGTTGGCTAATGTCACTGGACCTGTGCAATGAAAAATTAAAGGTAGAATTTGCATTGAATGAGGTGGGTTTTCAAATATGAAGAAGTGTTGAGATGTTAATAGCATATATATTCACAGTGGATTCAATGTCTGCTCAGCTCGGTGAGTAGCCCAGTCATTCCTTTTTCCATCTGGTAAATCAGTTCATACAGAAAGGTCAAGATCAGTGGAATGAATGACAAATAAATGATAGCCTACATGAATAAAGTGAGTGTTTTCATGTAGGAGAAATTCTACACTAGAACATCTTTTAAAACAAATCTGCGTCATTAAAAGGAAGAACGTGAGATTTGAGTTTGTCATTATTCTGAATATTATCAGAGCTGCCAACATTCCTTTTCTCTCAGCTTTTTTATGTATATTTCTCCCATCTCCCGTCTGTGTTATGTGTAATTTCTCCATGGGATTTCCCATCATTTATGAAGCCCAAACTTCAATTTCAAACAACGAAATTAAATTGCACACCATTCCTTGTCCCCTGCAAAAAAATAAACACTGCAAATGCATACCTGATGTTTTCTGTGGTCTAATGGACATCTACGATTTTAAGAAGTTGAATATTACAATGTTAGTCTCAAGCATGAGAAAGCTAATAAGTTATTCTGAACTTGTCAGGTTGCTTATCCTAAAGTGACGTTACCTTAACATGTTTGCTGATGTACCTGCTGATGCTGGCATAGCGGAGTTTCCTTCATCGACAAGGACTGTCACTAATAAATGTTTTTTTAAGTCCTGAGTCCTTAGTCCTTTTCGTAGAGCCCTTCTTCTTATCTGTAGAGGATTATTTTAAACAGCAGTGAGATTCATTTGAGTAAACTAAAACATTCTACGTCAAATAGTAGCTCAAAACAGTTCACATATTTTTTAAAAATCATAAAAATCAAGTTGATCATGGACCTATGTTTTCATGATGACTGTAATGTACCATTTATTATAATACAATATTCTGGAGGGAGTGTCATTAAATCTATATTGGAATGATTTAAATATGCCAAAAAGCATTAACATTACTTTATTTAGGCTACCTTTTAGATGTTGTTTTTCTGGAGGATCAATAAAATCCTTTGGAATAGCTTCCTATAAGGGAACTATTGGCAAATGAATTCACCTTGCCAAATGTGCTCTGCCCAGGGAGTTGGGGGGAAATAACTTTATTTGAGATATGGCATGTGTCTCTCAAGCAGCAGACTTCTCATTACAGGCACTTTCTTTGACTGGCTCCTCAGACATCAGCTGTCACAGTTCATCAGCCATACCAAGGTAAGGGCAAAATAAACAGCTGCCATTTCATTCACACACCAGCACCCTGAAAACAGAGACGCACACAAACATTGACAATAGTTTATATGCCGAAATAGACCTCCTCAGTGCATCTTCAGACAGCCATTCATTTTGTAAAAATGAGTCAATGTTGTGGATATATTTGCAACAGAGTGTATTTTAGCAGTTGAACACCAAGCAGAGTTTTGGTGGGAAATATGAATTTAAGAAATAAAATTAAAAAAAACGTTACGTTATGAGCATAATAACAATATTGATTTACTGAATATCTAATCATTTCTAATTAAATTCACCATTTTATTAATAAGTGTATCTCTATACCTGGTCCTGCAGAGAAACCTACCATTCCCATTCTTTTGAGAAGCAAAATGGGGAGTAGAATAGTAATTTTTGAAAACCTTTCATACGTTTAGTAAAAGGAAGAAGCAAAAAGAGAGGAAGAAAGATGAAATGTCCATAATGGATATTATACTGGGGAAAGAGTCCAACTCTGAGAGCTTTGACTGGAGTCATTTCTTGTGTACTGGGCCCCCCCCCCCATGCCTTCAAAGCCTGCTGGAAGCGTGGAGAGGAAAAGCCCGAGCTTTGCTCCAACACTGAGGCCTGATTCAGTGGTCAGGCACGGAGCTGGGGGCTAAAGGGTGGCCATAATCCTCCTAAATCCTCCCGAGCCTGGATACCTGACCCAGTGGCTCTGAAAAGAATTCGGCTTCCTGGACGGCTACAATTTTTCTTTCTCTCTCTCTCTCTCTCTCTCTCTCTCTCTCTCTCTCTCGGTGGATATCATAAGCGCTACTTGTCCAGCTATGTTATCACTTTCAAGGAGAGAGCGAGTCCTGCTGATAGTGAGAAGCGTCATCAGTAATAACAAGAGCATCCTTGATCCTGAACGGCCGCTGCCTTGCTACAGCTCTCCTCCATACTGTAGCAGCCCAGAGCTCCAGTCTCAGGTGGGCAAGGCCGCTCTGATGCATCGCCACACTATCCCAGACTACTTTTTAAATAAGGATTTGATTTAGTTTGGAGTTGCTGTCATTGAGATCCACGATGGCTCCTCATAATGAAGAATGGCCCATTGCCGAGCCTCGCTAGTGGCTACAGAATGGGAGGGCATGTCAGCAGAGGGAGAATTATACTCAACTGCAATAGGCGGATGGATGAGCAGCTGAATAAGGGCTGAGGAGAGAGCGTGTGGCTGGGGTTATGGGGAGGAATTTTTCTTAAATAAAATTTTATTCAGTATACTGACCGCAATAGCATGGAAATAAGTTTAAATGTACAATATGTCATAGTAAGATAGGGTGGCAACATAAGCTTTGGATTAACCCTTCCTGGCACCAAAGATTTATTTATTTACCTTTCTATTTACTTAGTCATTCAATCACTCATGCTACTTTATATCTCCCATGGTAAACATTATACATATACATATAAGGGAAGGGAGGCAGCCAAAAGCACACACTATTTCAGTTGACTTTGTTTATATTCTCCCTCTTCTCTGACCCATATGTGATTGGTTGGCTGATCAGTTTAAATTGACCAAGACCAAGAGCTCTGGTAGAATGTTTTGCTTTTATCTGCGCCATCTCTGAGAGCCATGAGGAGACAGACTCGTGTTTCAGCATAAGCGGGGGTGTTAAAACATCTGCATCCCCAGCAGTCGGGATGGATGCCCATGGGAGGGAGGGAGGGAGGGAGGGAGGGAGGAAGACTCGGAGAGTGTGGCCCACTGCAGACTAATGTGAAGAATCTGCACCTTGTTTCACTTACAGCTTCAAGATACCTTTGCGGGAATGAAGGCTGCAGACTAACCTAGATATGATTTCACTGACATCATTATGCTCACTACAGTATATCCTTAGAAAATGCAGCCCTTTGGCTTTGACCTGAACAGTAGAATTACCCAGCATTATCCAGACCTGCGTCTGACTCACAGAACAGACTTTCTCATGATCTAAGCCTCTGTGAATTTTAAAATATGCCCACCTACTCCCTCTCTGTGCCAAGTGTGCAGTTTCAGCTTTTATGTCACAGACAGGTTGACTAATTTCTTCTTCTTCGGATGATGCACACAAACCAAAATAACTTGGAAAATAAAGCACATAGACTTGTCTGGTCAAATCAAGTAAGTGTTTGCACAAATAGGTCCCATGGTAAGCTTTAAAAGAAATAATCTCCAGCGCCCTGGACACTGTCTTTCTAGCATAAATCACTTTCAAAATGATTGATTCCCTTTGAAATGAGATATAGGTACCCCAGTTTAAAAATATATATTGTAAGGAGAAAGAAAATAAGCAAAGCTCAAAAGCGCATATTACTGGGGATATTCAACAGACCCTTCCTGAATGTTGCAGATAATGGTGAAATGCCGGCCTTATCCTCTGGAATTACTACTCAGCAACCTCGGCTCATTTCTCCCCTGTTTCTACACACTAGAGGAAATGAGGGCCAGGGCACCTAAGGACTACAAGCCCATTTTCATGAGAATTGCAGCGATGGTACGCTATAAAATATGTGGGCTAAAATTAATTGGCTTGTTTATGTATGAAAAACAGCCTCCTAAGCTATACCAACAGAGGGGTTTAAGGACAGCGCTATGGAGGATGCACATCATCCAGACTGGGAACAATTCATTTGTGACCTAAGCAACTTGTTTTGAACAACAAAATTACAACTTGCCCACTACAGTATATCAAGTCATACTATGACCTAAGGTAAGCATTATTTATGCTGAAGATTTAATGAAGGCAAAACAGACTGGGCAGACATCATCACAGAGATATGGGGAGCATGGAGCCATCACTCCAGTCCCCTCAGCCTACTTGCTCAGCTCTTGCTTTCCATGATGTCGGTCTCGGGGCCAGGACGGAACAATCTGGAAAGGTCACTCTCAGCTGGTCCTCTTGCACAGCAGCCAATCTGGGCATGCAAGCACCAGTCACCTGCTGAGCACAGAAAGAGCGGGTTTGTCACCCATCGGCCAGAAGAAGCAGTCAAATTCAGATCAGCTGTGTGGCACGGAAAGGTCATTGTAGATCAAAAACAACAATGATAATTGATATACTTCAAATCTGTGGTTGTAATCTCTGTTTCATGTTATCTTTTTTATAACACTTTCTCTGGGTCAGAAGCATATAGATTGCAAAATGAGTTTGCTCTTTACCAGGATTATTTCCTCAGATGATCTGATTGATTCTGTTTGCCATACAAATTCAGTGTGAGCAAATAGATTGTTTAGATGAAGTTTAAATGATTTGCAGTAAATGCACAGTCGTCTCCTTGCCGCTCTGGGAATTGTTGTGTTTAGGCAAATGGATCTGCTGAATATCTGCAAGGCGCCCCCACTCCCTACTCCCTAAGCACTACTACGGCGTTAGTCTTCAGTGGGCAAGGATATCAATAATGTTAACACTATGGCACCTAAAAGCCATAAACGAAAGACTAATGTTTGTCAGCTGCACAAGTGCTAAGCAATCCATCGTATAACATATTACAGGCAAAGGATTGTTTCCTTTCAGAGAGTGCTGATCCTAGCATAAGGATATTAATGAATTTATTCTAATTGTGAGAGCCATGCAAATACACAAATACCAAAGACACATTCTGCAGTTTGGACCCATTACTTAATCACTGGGAAGGCCCTGGAGCATTCCCATAGGAGAGACAGAGGAAGGACTGAAAGTGCACTAGCGTCACCCAGTGGTGAAATTGAAAAAAGCAGCGTTTTTTTTTTTTTTTTTTTTTTTCTTGATGAAAGAATGAAGAATGAAGTCCTGCTTTAATGATGCATTACCAGGGATACAAAAAAAGAACAGCTTTGAAAGTGTTGCAGTGATATGAATGATGAAATCTACAGACAGACATGAAACTCCAAACAGTCTAGCTGCATTTATGGGAATGAGCCTTACAACCATGCACACACAGCATACCGCTTGATTTATAAGGAATTAGACTATGGCTTCACCACCAGGCAGCAGAGTGTAAAAATCACATTATCCAGTGAGAACAAAGGTCTTCAAAGATACCTGTTTTCATACTTCCTGCAAATGGCTGGTGATTACAGCAATTATTGGGCTGGGGTTTGAATAGTGCCTACATAACATCCATACAATTCTGTACACTCTCTTGCAATTTTACAGCTTCATTAGTGTCAGCAGGACTGATATACAAGCAACTGAAAAGAGGGGGGATATTTGGGTAAACAACTTCATCCACTTTTTATGAGCAATTTCATGTAGATAGAAACAACTTCCAAGTCATGAGCACGCTGTCTACCACAGACATTTTGCTTTCAGTAATACTGTCAATCACAAAATGGCTGTGTGCCATTTCAAAGCTGACAACTTTCCAGACAAACTAATGACACAGATACATAATACAGTGTTATGGAGCCCTTTCACAATTTCAGGGTTATATTAACTTACAATAATTTGGCATAGGACTGAAAGTCACAATCTGTTGCCAATACAACTTGTCTGTATGACAGAAAAAGAAACATAACACATTAAAGGGGAATAATACAATGTCATAGACATGAGGATGCTGTCATGACATAGAGATGGGAAACTGGTAGATGTATTCACTGATGGAAGATTGGTGAGAATATGGTTGGCAGAGTGTTCTTGGTCATGTAAAATTGGAAGGCAGAAATGGAGGGGAGTTGGGAGCCAATGCTGTTTGAGGTCATGCAGGCTATCCTGTCCAGATAAGGTGCACGTTTTCCCCTGCTGATGGACAGAGGCTGTGGTACTACAATACAACTAACGCTACGCACAGTATATACAGGACCCCTTTTTTCTTTGTGGAGGCGATCAACTTTGGTTGTGGAGGGATCACAAATCCATGGTTAAAGCTATAACTTGTTTCTATAATCTGTTTCATTATCATGGTCATGATGTAACACTCATTTTTTGTTTGCATTTAGTTGACATACGTTTAGAAATAAAATACTCTTTTCAAAAGTTTGGCATGATCATTATAGCTTGACATAGCTGCCCATAATACGAATGTTCATCCGTATCCATGGTCTGGGGACGGTCTTCTGGGGCGGGTTTACATCGGTAGAGAGACTAACCCTAACCCTAACCCCCCACCCTATAATTGTGTCAGGTTAAAGGCAAGGCAAGGCAATTTTATTTATAAAGCGCATTTCATACACAAAGGCAACTCAATGTGCTGTACAGAGACCAAAGCACAATACAAGGCAGAAAGTAAAAGCACACAAAGCAGATAAAGCAGTTCACTAAATAGCGATAATAAGAGCACAAAATTAAAGATTAAGACCTCCAGACCATGAATACGTATGAACAGCAGTATTATGGTCAGGCTATGATCATTATGTCCTCTTTAATGTTATATAAATGTAATGATACACAGCTGTTCTAAATATTTGAATTAAAATGGGGGATTAGCCAAGTTAACCTCTGAAATGTCAAGTGGTGTAACCACCACTGAAGTTTGTTTTTTTAGGAGAACTGTGTCCGAAGATCATAGCCTACATATACCAACATAGCTCAGTGTCAGGGTTAACTCACTAAATAACAGTGCAATTAGTTCATTAGTTCATTAGTTCATTGATTGTTTAAAGTAAAAAAAAATATGTTATGTTTCAGACCAATTTAGTGAAATTTAGGATGAAAAGTCAATAAAATTTTGTTTTATATAATTTCTTTGTCATATCCCATCTTTTTTTGGTGATGAAATAGGCTTATTATATTCAGTTAGTGTTGTTCATGTCAACTGGTGTAACCAATATTTCTAATTAAAACTTTTTGGTTTTTGTTTACAAAAACAGGTGAATGTGGATAATAAGGAGTGTAGTTATTTTGTGTAAAGGAGATAGTGATGGCAGCAGGTCTTTGGTATTTTTTGCCCTCAACGGTGCCTTCCAGGCAGCGCTGCCTTCAAGGCACTACTCCACTCAGTTTAGGGTTAGGATGAGGGTTGAGGTGGTTAGGGTTAGGAATAGGGTAAGGGTAGTGCCTTTTAGGCTGTGCTGCCTGGAAGGTGTCATTGGGGGCAAAAAACACCATTGAGCATGGCAGCAAGTGATAGAATATGGCAAAATAGCAGCATGCCAACCTGAAATGTAGCCAAACCAACGGCATGTCGTAGCCTACATGTCATGACCCTGCGCTGTAAAAAAAAAAAAAAAACAAAAAAACAATAATAATAACAACAATAATAATTACTAAGGAGTGATTGACAGTGGTTAGATAAGATGTATGAAAAGCAAAGCTGTCATCCACAAAAAGGAGCAATCCATATTAGGCCTAGGTGCCAAAAGCTTCCAAATGCAAGATAATAGAAGACAAGCAATGTTGGGCTGTTCCACTTTAGGCCTATGCAAGGGTCTAGCAAAATAAAAGATTTAAAAAATGTTATGCTTGCAATTGTCTGTTGTTATCGCTTAGGCATGCCCTTGATCTTGAAATCAGAAGGCTTACAATGTAGGCCTGGTTCAAAAAAAGAACTGTTAACATAGACCTACACATGGTGTAGGCTATATTGTTGTTTTTTGTGATGTTTTATGTTTGTGATGTTTTATGTTTGTTGTTTTTTTTTTTTTAAAAAAAAAGGTAGGCTACCCCAAAACAGCTAAACTTCACATCACACCTGTCCACAGCCTGAGTGTATTTCCACAGGACCACAACCTGCTGAAAAGTAAGATAGGCCAACTCAGCTTAGTAATGAACAAGATGACATTCACAATTGCACAGCAATATGAATTGGAAGAATAGTTCTGTAACATTTAACAAACCTTTGTCGCATTACTTGGTTACTTTGTCTTGACTTGACATTTGATCACATATCTGAGGCAATGCTGACACTGAGCTGGAGGGGCAGAATTCAAGGGGACGCACTTCCTGGAGCTGCTACAGCCATTGCGGAAAAAAACAAAGTAACCCATGGAAGACATAACTTTAAAGTTGTAACTCGGCCTTAAATGGGGCGAAAATGTTTTTTGTCTGATACGGACAGTTTATATTCGTCGGTATCGCAAATGTAAGATCATATTAAATCCCATGTCGCGCGACTGAGGGACGAACAGTCTACGGCAAGGGACTGTTACTTCATCCCTAGGCTGTAACGTTAGCAAGCTATCTAGCTAACGTTAATGTAACCAGGCCAGCAAGCGGCCTAACGCAGTGGCTCCACTTTTACCTAGCTCCTTGTCTGTGCTACCCAATGCATTTTTAAGTGTCATTGGCAAAAGTTTGTATTTCCTTGTCTGGGCATCGCAAAGTTAGTGGAGTCTGGTCTACTAGTCTCACGTCGATGTGTCTTGCTTGTTAGCCGTCTACATATTTGGGCTGACAGACCAGGTAGCTAATAGCTCGCTAGCCTGCGTCTGTGGAGTTCGTAAAGTTAGATTTTTTATCGATAACATATAACGTTGTATATGTGAAGTTACGGGTAGCACATACGAATGCATAACTTCCCTTAGATTGCGTTATTTTTTATTGAAATCACAATCATTGGTTTTAATGAATAGCTAGCGGAGGAGCTAGCAATGTCTGTTCCTTCTGCCGATATGATTGAAACACCACCTGGATATCCTTTTGAAGAAATCGAATATGCAGATATTGATGTTGAAGAGGTGAGTGTCTTTATTTGCTGAAAAAAATAGTTAGACCACCTAACTGCACCTTTGCTACACCATCAGAGCTCACGCAGAGACCCAAACATTTCCCCTTGTATGCGATCATGATAACTAGCCTGCCAACGTTTGCTGCACAGCCAGAACTGTCTCTTGATAATCTTACTGCGCAGTTTCCAGTATTGCCTGTTTTGCCTTTGTAAAGTTCATAAATGTTCACCATTACAATTTTACTGCAAAGTGAAAGTTGGCAAATAACATTACTCTCAGTAACGTTACTGTCAATTATGTTCAGTCAGTTCAGGCTGTTCGATCTGTGTACCTAACGACTGTACATTCATTCACAGGTGGTGGGCCGAGGTGCCTTTGGTGTTGTTTGTAAAGCCAAGTGGAAGGGGAAAGATGTCGCAATCAAAACAATAGAATCTGAATCTGAGAGGAAAGCCTTTCAAGTGGAGGTAAGAATATTAAAGTGAAAAACCTAAATATAGACTATGGATAGACTCATCAACAAATACATGGTGCCCATGTCTTTAAACATAATGTCACTGAGGCAGTCATTTGATGTTTGTATCTTGGTTGTAAATGGGGTAGGACGTTGTTCCCTCTAAAATATGCTTTCTTTCACAGTTGCGGCAGCTGTCTCGCGTGAATCATCCCAACATTGTGAAGTTGTATGGCTCATGCAACAACCCAGTAAGCAAAGAAGTTGGTGTTTGCCTTCGCTCATATCTCTTGCTGGGTAGGAGTCCTATATGCATAGAATTTCTTGGCTCTCCACTAAAATAATTCGGTTTTCTTACCTATTCTTAGGTATGTCTGGTAATGGAATATGCAGAGGGGGGCTCTCTCTATAATGGTGAGTTCCTGTCTTCTTCTGGGGATTGCCTGCTGTTTTGAGTCCTGTCCTGTTTGAGTCAATTTATAGATGATTAAAGCCGCTACTCACTTCTGTCAAGTATATAAAAGGAGTGTCCTTATGATCATGCTAGCTGATATTTATATTCCTGACTGTTTCTGATTGTTTTGTCTGAGGGGAGAGGAACCCTAAGTTTATGCACCATCCCCACCTTTCACTTTATGGTTAAGTTCAGTCTCGTATTCCTTAGGTCTGGATAAATGTTCAGCATGAACACAAGAATTGTACTTTTTTGCTGTTGTTGTTGATGTTGATGTTGTTGTCATGTAGCCTGAATATTGATCCAGCACACAGGTTCAGTGTGTGTGGTTGTCTTGTACACCTATTCATGGGAGCCATTTATGTTGTGATCGTCTGTGGTTGTGGTTCTCCAGTGTCTGTGTGTTAACTGAGGTGATGTGAGTTTGTGGACATGTGAGTGTTTCTGTGAGTGTGTGTGTATGTGTGTGTGCGAGAGAGTGCGAATCTGTAATTGTGTTAGTGACTGCACTCTCTGTTCACAGTGCTGCATGGTGCCGAACCCCTCCCCCATTACACGGCCTCCCATGCCATGAGCTGGTGTTTACAGTGCTCCCAGGGAGTCTCCTATCTACATGGCATGAAACCAAAGGCTCTCATTCACAGGGACCTCAAGCCACCCAAGTACGCTCTTCACCTCCGGATCTCCACTAGCCCAGCACTCTTTCCCCTAGTTCTGCCCTCAGCCCTGTCACTTGCACTCTCTCCACCTCCTCTCTGTGCAGACTATACACTTTCTGTGTGTCCCTATATATGTCACTTTCTCACTCCTCCTCTCCTGTGTGCCTTACTAACATCTGCCCTGACTGTTCAAGTAGTCATAGGAGGGCCAATTAGGGTTAACTATTCTGGAAAGAAAGATTAAGTCATGTGTTTTATTGTTTGCTATGATTATGTTAGCGGAGCATATAGAATATGCTGCCAACTTTAACTTCTGCTTTCCTGAGGGTGGTCAAAGCAGTTTAGTGTGCATGTCCTCTGCTGTTTTTCCCCCCTCATGTTTTGTGCCATGTGAGTTGGAAGAATTGTGCGGTTTATTGTGCGCCACAAACAGACTTGTTGAGTGCGGCCACCGAGGGTTATTTATTAGGCTCAAATGATGAAAAGTCCCTGGCAGTGCACCCTGGCTCTGACCAGCTGCTCGCTTTCCTAGAGACCTGACCTCGAGTTCCTGGGAAGAACTGGGGCACCATAGCCTGGCACAACAATGTTGCCCACAGCCCTTGCCCTCTCTTACTCTTTCTCTCTCTCTCTTTCTCTGTCTCTTTCACTCTCTTTTGCTTACCACAGATATCATACTTTAGCCTGATTTTTAACAATGATTATATGTGCTGTTTACTTAATCGATAGATTATAGTGTGGCAATACTGTGCCATTAGTGCATTAGAAAGGTGTTGAAAGTGTGAGTGTAGTTTGAGTAATATCTGCATATGTCTCTTCTTCCTCCTTAGCCTCCTCCTGGTAGCTCACGGCACAGTGCTGAAGATCTGTGACTTTGGAACTGCGTGTGACATTCAGACCCATATGACTAACAATAAAGGCAGCGCGGCGTGGATGGCACCCGAGGTGTTTGAGGGCAAGTATTGGAAACATGTCAAGCATGTCAAAATCATCTCCGACTCAGGCTGTCATTCAGCCTCTGGGACGCCTCACAGACAAGCTAATCAGGCCCATTTTCCATGGGGGCTCCCAGAGCAGAGCAGAGCGGTGCGGCTGCTTAGAGGCAAA